>JARQOC010000003.1:500134900-500187643 GCA_033576535.1 Allobates femoralis
GCAATATGTGATTTGAGTAGGGGGATGCCCCCCACAAATCACACCCCCTTCTTTCGCACCTAACGCGACATGGTCATGCAGTCCAGGGTCATCAAGCAGGGGTATATCAAAGGACCCTCTGATCAGGCCTGAGGGGTAGCAGGCAACAGCAAGAGGACATCAGACAATGTCCTGGGGAGATTTTCACAGGAACCCCCAAGGAAAGGGCTGGACATTGGGACACAGGTGGGACATGGAGAGCACATGCCCAGAAACACCAACAGGGCACTTAGGACACTGGCTTGTCAATCCCGGGGACTCAGGCAGGGCCGTCATGAAAAAAAGGCTGGAGACTCCCGCAGGAACACGGAAAGACAGCTTGTAGGACAAAGTACCATGGGTCCGCGCTGCCACTTCAATTAATGGAGATAAAAAACCAGCCACACGGGAATGTCTGGATCAAACAGGATTCTTCTTTATTTGTCCAACATGTTTTGGAGTTATCTCCCAACTCCTTCCTCAGGGAATGTCGGGCTTACAATGAATTTCCACATATTTATAGTGAAAAAGTGCAAAGTCATTCAATTAGTGACATCACATAGTGGGAAGGTATTTCCTGTGATGTCACTATGTTGTGATAACAAAGAAACTACGTAGTAGTATTATGAATGAACAAATAAATCTTCAGATAATTATACAAAACCGAACAAATAGTTTCCCAGACCTTACTATGAAGGGATTGTTCCAAAAAGTGCTTTATTATTAGAGAACAGAAAGATTTTGTAGACAAGAGAAAAAGGGGAAAAAAAAAAATGAAAAAAAAAAAAAAAGAAAAAAAAAAGTTGAGCCAGGAATTGAACTAAAAAATGTTGAAAATTTGTGACAGGGAGGTGTTCAAACACCTATGTTATTATCCTAGTGTACTATATAGATTGGTGAGAATTATTGTGGTGAGATGTCTAATTGTGTGTAGATTATTTGAGATCAGTGAGAAGAAGAGGGAGAGGGAGAAGAAAAGTGTATTATAAGTGGTACTATTGGAGAAATGTTATGGAGTTTATTGGGATTCTTATTCATATTGCCATTATATTAATCATCCTTTTTATTTTTTAGGAAGAAATATCAGAAAAGTTATCGGAAAAAAATTACCGTATATACTCGTGTATAAGCCGACCCGTGTATAAGCCGACCCCCCTACTTTTGCCCCCAAAACCTGGGAAAACCTATTGACTCGTGTATAAGCCGAGGGTGGAACCCAGCACAGGTATACAGCCCCCAGCAGTGTGGTATACAGGCCCCCCAGTGGTAGTGTAAAGCAGCCTTCCCAGTGGTAGTATAAAGCAGCCTCCCCAGTGGTAGTATACAGCAACCTCCCCAGTGGTGTATACAGGCAGACTCCCCAGTGGTAGTATACAGGCAGACTCCCCAGTGGTAGTATACAGGCAGACTCCCCAGTGGTAGTATACAGGCAGACTCCCCAGTGGTATATACAGCAGCCTCCCCAGTGGTAGTATACAGGCAGACTCCCCAGTGGTAGTATACAGGCAGACTCCCCAGTGGTAGTATACAGGCAGACTCCCAGTGGTGTATACAGGCAGACTCCCCAGTGGTGTATACAGGCAGACTCCCAGTGGTAGTATACAGGCAGACTCCCCAGTGGTGTATACAGGCAGACTCCCCAGTGGTAGTATACAGGCAGACTCCCCAGTGGTGTATATAGGCAGCCTCCCCAGTGGTAGTATACAGCAGCCTCCCCAGTGGCAGTATACAGGCAGACTCCCCAGTGGTGTACTGTCGGTGCGGTGTCAGTGTCATACCTTTCTTAAATGAATATCTGGAGGTGCCGGAGCCGGTATTGCTGGAGACTGTGACGCCGCGAGGCCCAGACCGTTCATGATGCAGTGAGGATGATGTGGGTACTGTGCTGGCGCTGCGGGGATTACGGCCTCCTGTTGATTTAACCCTCACTGCACCGGGCACAGGTCACAATGACTGCTGTGAGCGAAGAAAAGCGGGAACTGACACTGGAAGGAGGGGGGGGGGGACGCTATAGAGGGACACACAGGAGAGGGGACGCTATACAGAGGGGCACACAGGAGAGCGGACGCTATACAGAGGGGCACACAGGAGAGCGGACGGTATACAGAGGGGCACACAGGAGAGAGGACGGTATACAGAGGGGCACACAGGAGAGAGGACGGTATACAGAGGGGCACACAGGAGAGAGGACGGTATACAGAGGGGCACACAGGAGAGCGGACGGTATACAGAGGGGCACACAGGAGAGAGGACGGTATACAGAGGGGCACACAGGAGAGAGGACGGTATACAGAGGGGCACACAGGAGAGCGGACGGTATACAGAGGGGCACACAGGAGAGCGGACGGTATACAGAGGGGCACACAGGAGAGCGGACGGTATACAGAGGGGCACACAGGAGAGCGGACGGTATACAGAGGGGCACACAGGAGAGCGGACGGTATACAGAGGGGCACACAGGAGAGAGGACGGTATACAGAGGGGCACACAGGAGAGAGGACGGTATACAGAGGGGCACACAGGAGAGAGGACGGTATACAGAGGGGCACACAGGAGAGCGGACGGTATACAGAGGGGCACACAGGAGAGAGGACGGTATACAGAGGGGCACACAGGAGAGAGGACGGTATACAGAGGGGCACACAGGAGAGAGGACGGTATACAGAGGGGCACACAGGAGAGAGGACGGTATACAGAGGGGCACACAGGAGAGCGGACGGTATACAGAGGGGCACACAGGAGAGAGGACGGTATACAGAGGGGCACACAGGAGAGCGGACGGTATACAGAGGGGCACACAGGAGAGCGGACGGTATACAGAGGGGCACACAGGAGAGAGGACGCTATAGAGAGGGACACACAGGAGAGCGGACGCCATATAGAGGGACACACAGGAGAAGCCTCGTCCAGCCTCCCCAGCCCAGGACGCAGCCCCCACCACACCATTTACCGTATTGACCCGTGTATAAGCCGAGGGGGGACTTTTCAGCCCAATTTTTGGGCTGAAAAACTCGGCTTATACACGAGTATATACGGTACATATTTTTGTTAAAAAATATATTTTATTAATGATAGTAAAAGATTTTATAAAATGTATGTTAATAAATTTCAAAAAATCTTTATTTATGTAATAAAATTATTATTAAAAAAGTTTTGATTTGTTATTTATATTATTCTATAAGTAAAAGAATTTTTTAATTGGGTATGTTGTTAGAAATATAAAGAATTAAAAAGTGTAGTTTTTAAAAGGGTCAAAAGATGGCAATGTTGAGGTGAACTCTGTATGAGGGAAGGGGAACATTGCTGTCACGTCCCATCGCTTTAGAAAGAAAAACATATTGGTTACAGGATCAAAGGATTGGCGCGTGTCTCTTAATTAGTGAAGTGTGCCGATCATTTACAAAGTAGTGGGTGGCGCTTGCCGCTAGTTATCTTAAATTGTTGGCTCGTGTCATGCATTGGTATGGAAAGAATGACTCGGAGTCAGTTCAAAGACCGTGCGAGTTATAAATCGCAGTTTTAGAATAATAGGGGGATTTTAACATAAGGTATAAATTCTAGTTTGGGGAAACTAAATAAATTCCATATGTTCGGGATAAGTTACAACTGTATTAGTAATAAAAGTAAATAAATAGAGAAGTATAAATAAAGGAATATAAAGAAGGGGGGAAAACATAGAGGACACAGAGTCCTGAGTTTGACTGGTACTTTACTCACTGCAATGTTATTATTTTACACAGTACGGTTCACAGTTCAGCAGTGTACTTTCGGTCCCGGTTGCTGATCTGCAGCTGGGCCAGCTTGCAAGAGTCACCCCTCTCTTGTACCTTTAGGGTCTATTCAATCACAAACTCTGGGCCAGCAATCGCTGACTTTATGGTGGACGCCCTGCTCGGGACTCCTAGCCCTATGTGACTGCCTTTCCTTCGTTGTGCAGGGGTTGGGGTTGGGACATGAAGACCCCCCACCCAGCCAGTTAATTCGGGGTTAGGGGCTTGAAGCTTCCCCGACCACATCTACAGGGCCGGCCCCCTGGTGTCAACCCGGTCCCTCAGTGTACCTGACTCCTAGGTCCATCTAAGAACCCGTCTACTTCTGCCTCCGGTCAGTAGCCCTGGACCCGGACTGGCCATACAGCGGCACTGGACGCTGGGTCCGTGTTCTTCCTGGCAAGTGTGTCAGTGCCTGGGCTACATGGGTGTCTCTGCTTAGGGGTATCGTTCCTCACCAACTCACTCTCACCGGGAATCTCAACCAGAACTCTCCGAGCTCCCCCAACTTTGTGTTCCCAGGTTTTATTCTCATTCCTCCACCCCTTTTCCTGGGTTTCCTTCACTACACTCCATCCACCACTCAGCTCCCCCCACTATCCTCTGCCTGACATGGATTACTAGGTCTAGGGATTGGGGATGTGTTGGGTGTTGGTGTGGGATGCTTAGCTTACCTCTCCCAGTTGCAATACCATACTGCGGCTACAGGTCTGCAGGGGCGCCACTCACATACTCAACTCTATACCATTACGGACTGGGAACACCAGATGTCAGACTGCAGCATACCATTCAGCATTGCTGGCTTTATTCCACCTGCAGCTGGTTCCGTAGCTTCTCGATGACCAATTCCACCAGGACCAGGAGCATGATGAGGAGAATGAGGAAGCAGAGGAGTTAGAAGAGGCAAAGGCCCTATTTCCCAGCTGTGTCTATCATCCCTGCCAGAGGTCTTCAACTGTGACAATGCCATGTGGGACCCCAACCCCATCCAAGCAACTATCTGACACCACCAGAATCACCCCATCTGACTCCTGTCTTCTTTATTGAGGAGATTAGGTTTGTGGATAACATGGCCCAGGAGTGGTTGCATTGGCCTAAGGAAAATCACTTCCATGACCAGTGCACCCGAGGCTAGGGAGTTTGGCTTCCTATTGGAACAAGGTACGGGCAACGTTGCTAAGTCAACTGGTCCACCTTGCTGCGTGACCATCTTCTCAAAAGACTATGCACCATCTTTGTTGAGAGGAAGTCACTTTCATGAAGGTGATATGCAGCAAGGGGTAGTTTGTGGTTGGCATAAGTCAGTTTGCCACTGCTGCCAAATTTGAGAAGTGACAGGAGGATGCCAACTTGGAGAGAATGTGGCATCGGGTGGAAAACAGGCCTCTCTTGCTTTGCCAGCCAGCTGCACCCAAACCCACAGGGCCTGTTGGTGTTCCACAAATTGATCCTGTCTGTCCTAGATGGCAGGGTTATCCCCTAGTGCCTCTGTCATCTTCTCCAATGGTGGCTATGATGGAGTGTGCTGGGGGGGTAAGGTGGTGGCAGAGAATGTCCTTGCAAGAGTAGCCCATGTGACCGCCCCATATTGTCCAGCAGCCAAGTACCATCACCAACGCCGACCTTCAGCCTGGGCAATGCTAAGAAAGTTGGAAGACCATTTTCACACCATGAAGAGTGTACTTTCCTAAAAAAAGGCATCTTGTTTGATCAATGACCCATCCCTTAGTATTTTGTCCTGAGAAGAACTCTGGATATCACGATATTTCGGCTCTCACGAAACAGCTAGCATTATGAGCGCTGATGCTACTGAGGCTATCTTAGGTCACACAGCAGGATTCCCTGCTGTGTGATACCTGCTGTGTAACCTAAGACAACCTTATAAAAGTCATAAAGATGTTTGAGGTTCATGAGCAGGCCCAGAAGCATGGTGAGTGGTGACAGTGGTACTGAAGCATGCAAATTAATAGTGTAGGAAAATATTGTCTGTGCTAAAACAGCAGGGCTCCACTGTAAAATGGTTTGAGCTTAGTTTGGCATCTTTTCAGCCGCTTTGAAGGTGTTTTCTAGACCCTTGATTTTGCCTCCTATTGATTTGAATGGGGTTTGGAAATTTGGCAAATTGTTTGCCGAACAAGTCGACCAACATATGCCCGTTCATCCAACCAAGGAAAATCCGTACTTCAAAAGTTTCAATCATCTCCAGTAGTGATCAGGTTTGTTTTGATCTTGCTATGTCACAGATTGCAAATGACCATATTCAGTCACCTGGCTACAGATTTTGCTGTGCTCGGTCAGCTTCGTAAATTTGCCACTATTCCTCTCTTGGTGGGTGCCTGCCAAAAGTGCTTCTGGATTGCAGTAAGTGGCCCTGGAAACCCCAATGTATCAACATTCTAATCCCTGGTGAGCCAGTGGAAGGGTAAAAAATTGTTGCCTGTTACATTTTGTGTTTTACTTGGTTATGTGTTATATGCCTTTGACTGTTGGAGATTCAATAAATCCTACAAATGTGTTGATCCCTCACCTTATGTTGTCTGAGTAGTGTTCTGACCATGGTTAAGGAGTTCAGGCATTCAGTTGGGATGAGTCCTGATATATGCAATCCCTGTCCCTGCACCAATTTAATACATTTCTAGGCATCCCTTTGTGTTGTTAATGCGCTGTAGTAAAGTTTCTAAAAGTTGTTTTAATATCTGTACCAAATCGCGTCATATCCGGCTTTACCACGTCAGTACACCCATTAGGTGTAAAGTGAACACTCCTCGCGCATGCGCAATCAGCAGCGCGAGATCGGCAGTAATGGGTGTACTGACGTGATGAAACCAGATAAGACGCGATTTGCGTCATATCGGCTTTACCGCCCCTTGCAGCCCAAGCACAGCCTCTCTGCTCTATAGCATGCCCATCTAGGCGTGAATAATTTACAAGCAGGCGGCAGGGAGAAGCACAAAAGACCGCCTTTTGCTGCTTCTCAAATAATGAGAAGCCGCAGATCTACAGGTATTAAAACAACATTTAGAAACTTTACTATAGCGCATTAATAGCACAAAAGGATGCCTAGAAATGTATTAACATGGTGCAGGGACAGGTTAAAAGAACCTGGAGGCTCATTTTTAGAGGTCAGGTTCCCTTTAACAATTAAATACAAGAACATGCTTAACGTACCAGAGCCATGTGTTACTGACAAATCATCATCCCACGCAGCTGACAATCACATATTCATCATGTCCAACAGACATCAATGTGGTGTTGATAAGGCCGGATCTTCACAGGCAGACATTCCCAAGCCACATGGGCCACACCACATCTGAGTATCAGTAGAATACTTCCATTCTGTCTGGTAAAGGACAGTACAATGTGCCTACATTTCATATGTTCCACTAAACTAACCACAGAGGCCTCCTTGGTACATGATCCTGTATGGCGAAGGAAAAATGGATTGTCAATGAGAAGGGTGTTTTGTGGCAAGGAAAGCCATTCATCCATTTTGCGGCACACAATATATCTATCAAACAAATCATCATTACAAACTACATACACCAGGACTTGGGCATCTGCTACAGTACACAAGAACGATCTGTAATGCAAAGATGTATTAAACGCTATACACAGCCATATCAGAAATCATGTCTGAACATCAGTTCTTACTTAATGATTCTGGGCAGCAAGCGTGCCATAGTTGGGTCGTTAGCATTTTTTATGTGGTAACCATACAATCACAGAGCATTTGTGTCATCTAATTCACGTAGCCGCCTGGGCGTTGGCACGTGTGACTACTGATTAGGCGCCTGTGCTGCTTTGTGATTGGTCATGTTCTGTTTAAAATTGTGGCCAGCTGGTCTGCCACCCATGCTCCTACTTCAATGTGCATTGTTCTAGTAGCGTCTCATCCCCAGAACTCTGTTGGACAGACGGTAAGTCGGTGGATATGCTATTGTGCTTCTCATGTATGGTATCTTCTTTTCGGCTTCCGACCCATGGGTGACTTATGTCCAGCTTCATGTAGCGTCATGTAGATGTGTGGTTTGCGACGGCTACGTATCGTTAACCCCCTCCATATCCTGTTTCACACATAATGATTCTTGCCACCAATTACATGACAATGTGTCATACAGCACTACATCGTTCCATAAATATGTGCGGAGGTCATTCTTGTGTTCAAATTTTGTTTGGTACACCATGTGTGCCATTTCAATATGATACAGCTTTGTAACTTTGCCTGCCCAGGCCCACACCACATATGCCCCGTGTCATGTGCAGCATGTCACATCTGTGTACACATATAAAGGCCATTAATGCTTCTGCATATACCAGCTAGCTACCAGACCACCTGTCATTGCTAGTGCTGGACATGGATTCGCCACACAGAGTAAGGTGTGACCTGATATGTACATGTATGTGTTTTGGTAACACAATATTTTATTTTTTGGCAAGTGGCTAAGAGTCCAGATTTTGTGCATGACCTCCTAGCCATGTACCAGGACCATGAATGCCTGTGGCGGGTTGTGTCGCCAGAGTATAAGGACAAGGCGGCGAGGGATGTGGCCTTACGGTCACCTTGTTGAGCTGGCAAACCGGCTCGACCAAAGTAAGACCTGGACGGTGCCGATGGTTGTGGAAAAAATCAAGCAGCTGCGCACCATGTTCACAAAAGAGCATAAAAAATTGGTGGAGGCTTGGTCCGGGGCTGGAGATGAGGAGCAGAGCCACGTCTGTGGTATTATGACCTCCTCACCCTAACTCTGCGCCAGGAGGCTTATCGACCAACACGGTGCAGCAGCCGCCTTGCCCAACCATCTTCGGCCACAAGCCAAGAGCCTCCTTCGTAACAGGAGGTGCGTAATTGTTGTTTTACTACCTATGTCCACACCTTGGTGGCTGCACTGATGTGTGGGTTCGTGGACATGTTGAAGGCACAATTGTGTTGTACTTTCACCATTCTTCTGTGTCTTCTGCTGTGTGTTGGCTCATGGCTGTTGGCACAGATTGTGCTATGTTATGTTGGGGCACTTGGCATATCAATTTGAAGCCTCAGGTGAGTACAGAGCACTGATATACTTCTTTCTTAATGTCTGCTTCCAACCCTGCTACTATTGTTTTTGGTGTTTGACATGCTCAGATATGCGCCATCTGGTGCCGGGCAGTTGGTTGTGGTAATTGATGACAGTACATTGCTACTCTTGTTAAGTTGTTTTTTTCCATGTTTGGTTTACAGGCCCCTCGTGAGTCTGGCTCCAGTGCAGAGGACCCAGCCGCTGGCCATGATCCACCCTCATCATCTTTGGTGGAGCAGGTGCCTGATCCCAGTGGTGGGGGGCTGTGCCCAGGGCCCAGCTCAGGCATACAAAGGCGGCGAACACCTGCCCCACCCAACAGTGAGCTGGGTACCTGGGCAAAATGGGTCCTATTGGACAGAGAGTGGACCCCTGCCACTTCAATCGGGCACATGGCCAGTGAATGGGTGTGCCGCATGGAGCCAGAACAAAGTGCCATCGCTGAGAGGACCATAATTCGGGTCCTGGAAGCGGGCGTTGATG
Source organism: Allobates femoralis (assembly GCA_033576535.1). Taxonomy (NCBI): domain Eukaryota; kingdom Metazoa; phylum Chordata; class Amphibia; order Anura; family Aromobatidae; genus Allobates; species Allobates femoralis. Next base: position 500,144,229 of record JARQOC010000003.1, read on the forward strand.
GGGCACTGAGATAGGGTGGTTACATTGTCATCCCCAAGAAAACAACCCCAGTGCCCCCTGCGCCCCAACAACCCATGGCTAGAGTTTGCCAAAATCAGGATCCTCCACGTCCCCCACGAAGACTCCAGCACAGAAGGGCCCCCAATGTGTGGGACTATGGGGATGAGGGGGAGGAGCCATTGTCTCATCCAGCAGAGGACAAAGAAGCAAGAGGCTACAAGGCAATGCACTACATTGCGTACTGGACTTTTTTGTTTCCAAACTTTGATTTCCCATACCTACGTCCACATATGTGTCAGGTTCAGCAGTATGGTTGTGTGTGTAGTGTGTTGTGGGTGTAATGGTGATGTTTGTGTGGCCGAAGGAGAGGCCTCATGTCCACAATAACATAGTTGGGTCATTGTAGCAGACAGGAGCCTATCCCTAGGTGACATGTGTGAGTATAGAGAGATTGCGAGTCTTCTGTGGCCGACATTGGCGAGTATGTTTGTGTCTATGTGTTTGTTAATGTGGGTGTGATATTGGAGACATTGATGTAAAATAGGGTTTCATCCGTGTTAAAATGGTACAGTATGGTCAGGTCTTTATCATGTCACACTGCACAACTACGCAAAAGCTTTAGTCATGTGCTGTCTAAAAGAATTTCACCTCCCAAACGTGTCCCTGCGTATTCTGAGACAAGGGATCACACAGTATTTTGGTTTGCAATCACATTTATTGTGTTTTTTTTTTAATTTAATGATGCTTTTTCAGATTAGTAGTAGGCAAACCATACTACCCACTTTCCCAATGTGGGATACTATAAGAAAAAAGGCCAACGTGGCCTAAATGAAAAAAAGGTGCCAACATGGCAACAACAACAAAAACCAGGTCCAACATGGACAACAACACACAAGGGACATTGGCCACATTATTGGGGGGAATATGGTGGAGTAAGGGCAATGGCGGACTGGGCTGCCTGGAGGCACTGGATCATCGCACCCAACCGGGCCAGATGTTGCTGGCCTTCTCGGTGCGCACGCTCCAGGTGCTGCTGTGCCTCCCTGTGTGCCTGCAGCAGTTCCTCAATAGTTGGTACACCTGTATGGGAAATAAGAACATTAGTCAGTGACATATGTAGGTGTGGGTGACATAATTGGACAGGATTTCACTTACGTTACATATCCCCATCTTCAGGCAATGGTGATGCACTCACAGCCAATTCTGCAGCACGAGCTCTTGCCCCTTGACAAAGAAAGGAAAAAAAAACAACATCATTACTCACATACTGATGTCAGGGACACACACCAACATGTATATTGCAAAGCCTGGAGCCCATTGCCAACAATTACCACCATTCTCAACTCCAGCAGGCTCCATGTCACTGTGTGGGACCCGGGAGCTGGAGATACTTGAGGGGGGGGTGATCTGGGCTGGGGTTAGGGAGTAAGAGGACCGGGCTTCCTGGTCCCTCCAGGGAATGTGAGGGTAGGATCCTGGGGGGTACGGGACTTCCTGGTCCCTCCAGGGAAGGTGAGGGTGGGGTCCTGGGAGGTGCGGGACATCCTGGTACCTCTAGGGAAAGTGAGTGGGAGTCCCAGGGGGTGAGGGACTTCCTGGTCCCTCTAGGGAAGGTGAAGGGGGTCCCGGGGGGTGCGGGACTTCCTGGGCCCTGCAGGGAAGGTGAGGGGGGTCCCGGGTGGTGTAGGGGACCGTCGGCCCTCCTCAGACGGGGAGTCCTCCTCATCTGTAATATCAAAATTGAAAAGACACCGATTTTACAAAAGGAACACAACATAGGGCAAACACGTATTGTGTGTGTATCAATGTCATTAGGGCGTGTAGCCTAGCCTAAAAGTTTTGGGTCTTGAGCGAGTCAGTAGCCAGTCTGTTTTTTGACATGACCACAACACCAGTGAGCATATATTTCGGATGTAAAACATCCTTGGATTAGCAGAGGATGGATTTTTAAAACAAACACAAGAGCAGACAGTAAGCATCTGGTGGTGCTACCATGGGGGCAAACACATAGCAGTCAGCTTGTAGTCACTTTTCCTGATTGTGATCAATGTCTTGTGAAATGCTATGTGTCAGAGTGCGCACATATGTGCTGCGAGGTGTGATGTGGCCCTTCAAATTAGCATTAATATGTTGTGGTTAACTTTGCTGTCATTACACACCTATGTTCGGCCACACACAGGTCAAGGAGTATTATAGCCATCACCATTAACAAAACATATGAGTGTATTCTGCACTTTCATGTTGCAGTGTGACCAACATGCAAATACACATTGGTGACAGATCCACATGGTGGTTTATGTCACACTATGTGCCATGGCACAATACCACATGATGGTTGGGTAGTGTTTGGAGTAGGATGATTGGCATGTGTGTGTTTGGCATTGCCACATACTCACCACGCAGCCTGGCAATCCGGGCACAAATGTCCACGATCCACCCAGGGGACTTGTGTTTCAGGTCTGCCAACTTTTTTTGGATCTGCTTGTGAGTCCTCTCCACACCCACTTTCCAGAGCAGGGCCCGCTGGATTCTCCTCAGGATGCTCTGCTTGTGCAGCCGTGGGTGCCGGCGGCGCTGGTGGCACCAGTAGTCATGCCAGTCACACAGGTCTATCAGGATTATAAGTTCTGCCACTCCCCATGTGGCAGCGTGCAGTGTGGCCGCCATGACTCTTCTACTATGTGCAGGGGAGGGGCAGGCACCTGGCAGGCAGGGAGGAACGAGCAGAAACATGATGAGGTCACAATGCACACTGGTGCCGCCAAACAAGGTTGAGGGTGCTAACAAGGTAGATATCCGTGGAGTGGGAGCAGTAGAATGTACCCAGCAGCGTCACCAAATTCACACAGGAGGGGTGATTGTAGTGCGCGGCCCATGGCACCCATCTACGATGTGTAGCCCAACATCTGAGCAGTCATGTGTGGCTCTATACTCTACACAGCGCAACTTACTACACGCGGGCAACATAGCTTGCGCTATTCAATGGCCCTCGTAATTGCACGGTTTGCGGACGGTTGTGTAGCCGAAGATGTGTGTGGTGCTGAACGGACAGCTCTTCAAATATGGCGCAGTGTCAACTGACAGCCAATGGGAACACAGTAGCCCACACCAATCATCTCATATGGGCGCGCGGACTACAGCACACTGAGGCACGCCTACGGGAAATCATAGACAATGCTCTTTCCATCACTATTGCCCTGTCACATGTTAAAACATGATATCACCTTGCCGATTGCGCCTGATTACTGAGCACTGTTCAGGAATCAGGCAATGGGCGATTTATCGCCGCGAAATCGCCCAATCACATGCCGCATCTGTGAGGCAATTTTACGGCGATTGCACCGTGGCGACACATCGCCTTTCAAATCTCCAGGCGAGATTGCGGCATGTAACGGTAAGATTCTTGCTGATTCCCTTCATTTTTCTCATTATGTTAACACTAGCTGTGAGCCCGATGCAAATGCATCGGGATTCTAGAACGTGCATTAATTTGATTATAGTAGTTATAGCTGTTAGCCTGATGCAAATGCATCGGGTATCTAAAATATGTTTATTGTTTTTTTAAACATTTTTAAATAATAATCGCATCATCAATAGCAATAATATAAGCCATAGCATTATTATTAGCAGTAATAGCAGTATTAATAGCATTATTAGCAGTATTATGAGCATTAATAACAGTATTAATAGCATTAATAGCATTATTATTAGCATTAATAGCATTATTAATAGCATTATTAGCATTAATAATAGCATTAATAACATTATTAATAGCATTAATAGCATTATTATTAGCATTAATAGCATTAATAATAGCATTATTAGCATTAATAATAGCATTAATAACATTATTAATAGCATTAATAGCATTATTATTAGCATTAATAGCATTAATAATAACATTATTAGCATTAATAATAGCATTAATAACATTATTAATAGCATTAATAGTATTATTATTAGCATTAATAGCATTAATAATAGCATTATTAGCATTAATAATAGGATTAATAACATTATTAATAGCATTAATAGCATTATTATTAGCATTAATAGCATTAATAATAGCATTATTAGCATTAATAATAGCATTAATAACATTATTAATAGCATTAATAGGATTATTATTAGCATTAATAGCAATATTAATAGCATTAATAGGATAAATATTAGCATTAATAGCATTAATAGCATAATTAATAGCATTAATAGCATTATTAATAGCATTATTATTAGCATTAATAGAATTAATAGCATTATTATTAGCATTAATAGCATTAATAATGCCATTAATAGGATTAAATATTAGCATTGATAGCATTAATAGCATAATTATTAGCATTAATAGCATTATTAATAGCATTAATAGCATTATTATTAGCATTAATAGCATTAATAGGATAAATATTAGCATTAATAGCATTAATAGCATTATTAATAGCATTATTATTGGCATTAATAGCATTAATAATAGCATTATTAGCATTAATAATAGCATTAATAACATTATTAATAGCATTAATAGCATTATTATTAGCATTAATAGCATTAATAGCATTATTATTAGCATTAATAATACCATGAATAGGATAAATATTAGCATTAATAGCAATAATAGCATAATTAATAGCATTAATAGCATTATTAATAGCATTAATAGCATTAATAGGATAATTATTAGCATTAATAGCATTATTAATAGCATTAATAATACCATTAATAGGATAAATATTAGCATTAATAGCATTAATAGCATAATTAATAGCATTAATAGCATTAATAGCATTATTATTAGCATTAATAGCATTAATAATAGCATTATTAGCATTAATAATAGCATTAATAACATTATTAATAGCATTAATAGCATTATTATTAGCATTAATAGCATTAATAATACCATTAATAGGATAAATATTAGCATTAATACCATTAATAGCATAAATAATAGCATTAATAGCATTATTAATAGCATTAATAGCATTATTATTAGCATAAATAGCATTAATAATAGCATTATTAGCATTAATAATAGCATTAATAACATTATTAATAGCATTAAAAGCATTACTATTAGCATTAATAGCATTAATAATAGCATTATTAGCATTAATAATAGCATTAATAACATTATTAATAGCATTAATAGTATTATCATGAGCATTAATAGCATTAATAGTATTATTAATAGGATGAATAGCATTATTAATAGCATTAATAGGATTAATAGCATTATTAATAGCATTATTAATAGCATTAATAGCATAAATAATAGAATTAATAGCATAAAAAATAGCATTAATAGCATTAGTATTAGCATAAAGAGCATTAATAGCAATATTATTAGCATGAATAGCATTATTAATAGCATTAATAGCATTAATAGGATAAATATTAGCATTAATAGCATTAATAGCATAATTAATAGCATTAATAGCATTATTAATAGCATTAATAGCATTATTATTAGCATTAATAGCATTAATAATAGCATTATTAGCATTAATAATAACATTAATAACATTATTAATAGCATTAATAGCATTATTATTAGCATTAATAGCATTAATAATACCATTAATAGGATAAATATTAGCATTAATAGCATTAATAGCATAAATATTAGCATTAATAGCATTATTAATAGCATTAATAGCATTATTATTAGCATTAATAGCATTAATAATACCATTAATAGGATAAATATTAGCATTAATAGCATTAATAGCATAAATAATAGCATTAATAGCATTATTAATAGCATTAATAGCATTATTATAGCATAAATAGCATTAATAATAGCATTATATTAGCATTATTAATAGCATTAATAACATTATTATAGCATTAATAGCATTATTATTAGCATTAATAGCATTTAATAGTAGCATTATTAGCATTAATAATAGCATTAATAAATAATTATTAGCATTAATAGCATAATTATTAGCATTAATAGCATTATTATTAGCAGTAATATCATTATTATTAGCATTTTTTTAATTATTATTTTTATATTTAATTATTTATTATTTTTTATTTTTTATATTTATTATTTTTGTAAATATTTTTAAATTATTTTTTTTATTATTTAATTAATTAATTTTTTTAAGTGAGAGTGAGACACAGTTCTCATTCAGGTCCGCCTTTTTTTTTTTTTTATTATTATTTTTATTTAATTATTTATTATTTTTTATTTATTTTTTTATTATTTTTTAATTATTTTTTTATTCTTAAATTTATTTATTTTTTTAAGTGAGAGTGAGACACAGTTCTCATTCAGGTCCGCCTATTTTTTTTTTTTATTATTATTATTTTTATTTAATTATTTATTATTTTTTATTTATTTTTTTTATTATTTTTTAATTATTTTTAAATTATTTTTTTTATTATTTAATTTATTTATTTTTTTAAGTGAGAGTGAGACACAGTTCTCATTCAGGTCCGCCTTTTTTTTTCCCCATTGACATACATTACCGGTGTGTCGGCGATTTTATGGCCGCCCACCTGTTTCTATTTGTCGGCCCTAAAATCGCGGACACACCGCTAATGCATCTCTATGGGCAGTCAGCTCGAATTCTGATTGGTCGGCGTCCAATCCGAAATCGGGCTGACTGCCCATAGACATGCATTAGCGGTGTGTCCGCGATTTTAGGGCCGACAAATAGAACCAAGTGGGCGGCCATAAAATCGCCGACACACCGGTAATGTATGTCAATGGGGAAAAAAAAAGGCGGACCTGAATGAGAACTGTGTGTCACTCTCACTTAAAAAAATAAATAAATTAAATAATAAAAAAAATAATTAAAAAATAATTAAAAATAATAAAAAAATAAATAAAAAATAATAAATAATTAAATAAAAATAATAATAAAAAAAAAAAGGCGGACCTGAATGAGAACTGTGTCTCACTCTCACTTAAAAAAATAAATAAATTAAATAATAAAAAAAATAATTTAAAAATAATTAAAAAATAATTAAAAAATAATTAAAAAATAATAAATAATTAAATAAAAATAATAATAAAAAAAAAAAAAAAAGGCGGACCTGAATGAGAACTGTGTCTCACTCTCACTTTAAAAAAAAAATAAATTAAATAATAAAAAAAATAATTTAAAAATAATTAAAAAATAATAAAAAAAAATTAAAAAATAATAAATAATTAAATAAAAATAATATTAAAAAAAAAAAAAAAAAAAAGGCGGACCTGAATGAGAACTGTGTCTCAGTCTGACTTAAAAAAATAAATAAATTTAATAATAAAAAAAATAATTAAAAAATAATTTAAAAATAATAAAAAAATGAGGGGCTCTTCTGATTGGCTGAGGGCAGTATACAGCGACCAATCAGAAGAGGGCCTCAGATCTCATTGAGGTAGAATGGCGGATTTTTCGTCCATTCTATCTTAATGAGAAGGAAGAGGACGTCGGAGGTGGAAGTTTGCGAAAAGAAGACAGAAGATCCCCGGGGCCGGACGAAGAGGCGGAGATGGCGGAAAGAAGAGAGAAGACCCCCGGGGCCGGAGGAAGAGGACGCCTGGCCGGACGGAGGACTTGTGGATCGGACGGACGATCAGATGACTTGAAGGCATGTAAGTGATCGACGGGGATGTTAGGTTAGGGGACGGCGGGGGCTTCGGGTGTAGGGCGTTAGGTGTTAGCGCGAGCGGCGGGAGACAGCGGCGGGAGCTTAGGAAGCGGCGGGGCTTAGGGAGTAGGGGATGGGCGGCGGGGCTTTAGGGTGTATCGGTGGGTGCTTAGAATGCGGCGGAGCTTAGGGGGTAGGGGCGGCGGAGTTAGGGGGTAGGCGGCGGGGCTTAGGGGGTATCGGTGGGGGCTTAGGATGCGGCGGTGGTTAGGGGCGGCTGACTTAGGGGGTAGGGGGTTAGGAGCGGCGGACTTAAGGGGTAGGCGGCGGGGCTTAGAGGGTAGGAGCTTAGGTGCGGCGGTTCTTAGAGGGTAGGGGCTTAGGTGCGGCGGTTCTTAGGGGGTAGGGGTTAGGTGCGGCGGGGTTTATAGGGTAGGGTCTTAGGTGCAGCGACGCTTAGAGGGTAGCAGCTTAGGTGCGGCGGGGCTTAGGGTGTAGGGGCATAGGTGCGGCGTGTCGGGGCTTAGGGTGTAGGGGTGCGGCGCACTTAGGGGGTAGGGGCTTTGGTGCGGCGGGGTGGTTTTGATGCGGGGTGGCTGTGCGGACATGGGGGGGTGTGTGCAGAGATGGGGGTGGGTGTGCGGATATGGGGGGGGCTGTGCGGAGATGGGGGGGGCTGTGGGGACATGAGGGTGTGTGTGCGGACATGGGGGGGGGCTGTGGGGACATGAGGGTGTGTGTGCGGACATGGGGGGGCTGTGTGTAGATGGGGGGGCTGTGCGGACATAGGGGTGGGTGTGCGGACATGGGGGTGGGTGAGCGGACATGGGGGTGGCTGTGCGAACATGGGGAGGTCTGTGCGGACATGGGGGGGCGGCCTGTGCGGACATGGGGGGGCGGCCTGTGCGGACATGGGGGGGCGGCTGTGCGGACATGGGGGGGCGGCTGTGCGGACATGGGGGGGCTGTGCGAAGATGGGGAGGGCTGTGCGGACATGGGGGAGCGAGTTGCGGCTCAGGCAGCGACTCGCTCCATGATCCCCGGGTAGCGATTTGCGGCTCAGGCAGCGACTCGCAATGGCCTCGCGGCCATTGCTCGCGCAGCATTGGGCGCTTCGCGCCCAATGTTAAATTCGTATCCACATGACGACATCAGAAGTAGCGCGCGGAGGGGCGCTTTTCCGATTCGCGATTATATAATAGATGCATCTGAATGTTCCAGACCGATAAACCGACAAAAGCAACTCTTTCTGCTGCTGAACAATTAATAGAGAATACTGGCTATATTCTACCCAGTTGATTCAAGAAAGGTATAATTAACTGTTTGCATATTGCTTTTGTATTTCGGCAAAGATTTTGGTAAATAGGCAATAATGCAGTGCAATTTGTCACTTGAGGTTGCATTTACCTCATTTTAAGGCCTTCTAAGGACCATTTTTTATGTCTAAGTCCAGATATGTAAAATCGGAGAGTTTTAAAGGAGAGGTTAATTTTCGCCACAATTTTGTTTTATCTACTTACATAATCACAAAATTCTGTCTGTCATCCACTTCAATCCAGATGTTCTCCTATCATGCACATAAGTAAGTGTGCATGGGCAATGCTGGAGCCAGGAACAAGCAACCCAGCAGCAGTGGAGTGCATGCTGCCATTCCACATGGCTAATTTGCATAAGCATGCAAATTAGCCACACGGTGGTGCCAAGCAGGACTAGCGTCAGCACCCTGTGCGCTCTGTCTGAGCCCCCCACATCCCTGTCACGGGCCCCTCTGCCCTCTGTCTGATGCTCCCACACCCCTTTCCAGGGGCCCCTGTGTGCTCTGTCTGATGTCCCCCCCACCCCTGTAAGGGGGCCCCTGTGCACTCTTTCTTACCCCCACACACAGTTGACAGGGGACCCCTGTGCACTCTGTATGATCCCGCCACCCCTGTCAGGGGGCCCCAGTGGTTATTTCTCACCTCACCTGCTGGCGCTGCTGTCTGCTATGTCATGGCTGTGTAATGTGCAGAGTCGACTGGCAGCTTATGAATTAGCCAGCAGCGGTTTCACTATACCAGGCAGTGAAGGAGATCAATGCTGCCCGGTAGGGATGAGCGATTATAATCGCAAGTATTCGGTACTCGGCTAGTAATATGCGGTAATCGGAACATAGCGAGTATTTCACTACTCGCCCTGCAATATTTGGATCTCCCGCCCAGAATGTTAGCCAAACACAGTAATACCGCAGCCTTCTTGGTTGCGGCATTACTATGATTTGCTGCCAGCCTAGCGTCATACATGAGTCATAGCCTATGACTTATAGGCTCTATATAAGCCCTGCTGCCGCCATTTTCTGCACATTGCATACAGAACACAAGCTAGTGTAAGTATAATTTCAGGGAGTAGGTAGTGACAGTTTTCCCCAGATAATTTTGGCTTCACATTTACCCCTGCAGGCCAATTTTTTTGCCTTTGTGGTTTTTCACATTGAAAAGCACGCATGGTACTGCAAAACTGACATGCAGCCAGCACCACTGTCTTGTGTGATGACTGGAGAGCCTAATCTTGCCTTTAACCTCATGACAATTTTTGTGCCATTGTGGTGCTGTGTTTACACCGAATAGCATGCATGGTACTGCACAACTGACATGCAGCCAGCACCACTGTCTTGTGTGATGACTGGCGAGTGTAATCTTGCTTTTAACCTCATGACAATTTTTTGTGCCATTGCGGTGCTGTGTTTACACCGAATAGCACGCATGGTACTACAAAACTGATATGCAGCCAGCACCGCTGTCTTGTGTGGTGACTGGCGAGTATAATCTCGCGTTAAACCTCAGAGCAATTTTTTTGTGCCATGGCGGCGCTATTTGCAAATCACAAAGCAGTACTAGGCTGTAGTGCTACCTTCCACAAAGCACTAACTGCTCCTTGTTCCCCAATATCTGCATCTGAACATCTGCAACTATGTCAGAAAAAACCCAAATTCCTAAAAAGGCTGTTGTGAAGGGACAGGGACATGATGTGGACGTGGGCATGGGTTGTCAGTGGTGCCTGACAAGGCACAGATTCTGGGAGACAGAAGAAGTTTGATGCATCATAGTATAGCGGAAAAGACAAAAAACGACAGCACTCACCACTTGTGATGATTCTTTTATTCAAGGTCCAATAGCAAAGGATCCATGAAATGCTTGGGGGAGGGAGGGGTGGAGGACATCAGACGACGGCTTGCTATTTCGTGGCAGTTGCCACTTCCACGGGTCTTTTGCAAACACCGTGGAAGTGGCACTGCCACGAAACGGCAAGCCGTCGTCTGATGTCCTCCACCCCTCCCTCCCCAAGCATGTTCATGATCCTTTGCTATTGGACCTTGAATAAAAGAATCATCACAAGTTGGTGAGTGCTACCGTTTTTGTCTTTTCCCGCTATACAATTATACATTGCTGTTATACGGACTGTGCACCACCTATGTGATTACTGCACTGGATTACCCCTGTGTTCATCTTTTACAAACTTTGATGCATCTATGTTACTGGCAAAATTTCCCGGTCTGGAACATAAACGGTCTGGAAGCCAGAAGAGCAAAAGCAGATACTGTCTTGGATGGCTGATAAGGCTCCACAAAATTTTCTAGCAGCACCCAATCTTCCACAACCACACAGTCTCCTGTCCATACAGAGAACGCTGCGTCATCCAATTCTCAACCTGTTCCTAGTTCATCACCCGTCAGGAGTCAAAGGAAACATTTGACCCCAACCTTGGCCACTCGAGGATCTGTTTGGTCCAAATCTTTAGTTGCCTCTGGCCTCTCACTGCGCGACATTGAAGAGGAACGTGAGGAGGTATTGTCTGTTCATGGCCAAATATTTAAAAACCCACGGCCAGAAGAAAGCCACTTTCATCCACGTGATATAACGAGTGAAGAGGTGGAGGCTGATGGTGTTGACACAAGGTTGCTATCTGGCCAGCCGACAATATGAACACATGCAGGAGATCGATGTTAACAGAGTTTGGGAGCGCTAGAAAAGCAAACTATTTAGAAAGGAGTTTGAAGGATACAACCTCTTCATTAAAATTATATACTGTACATCACAACACATTTCCACAGCGAGCAGCCGTCTTCATCAGGTGGTAAGTCCACTTGATAAAGATGGCTGTTCGCTGTGAAAACGTGTTGTGCTGTATATAATTTTGATAAAGAGGTCTCCTTTCTAAGTAGTTTGCTGTTCCAGTGCTTCAAAACTCTGTTAACATAATTCTCCTGCATCTGTTAAACAACCTCTGGTTGTGGAGTGATTACTGGCTGCTGCACACTGCATGAGGGCTGAAGGACCTGCCATGAAGTGGATCACTTGACCGGCCGGCGCACCAATGACCGGAAAAGACAGTGGAGGAGCCGCCAGAGCCGGACCGACAATCCAGCACAGCGGTGCCGCAGACCGAGGTTGTGCAAGAATGCACAATCTCATAAGGCAGAAGCGACCCCCCCACCCTCTAAACATGACCCCCACTAGAGCACCAGGTGCTTCTCAAAAGGCGCACTCCAAATCTTTTGTCTCCTATGACAAATTAACACGGAAGGAGATGACATGGACGATGAGGTGGTCGATGATGAAACCACAGATTCGACCTAGACGTTGGCACGCATAGCCAGTACAACAGAACAGAAGAAGAAGGTGGATACAAAGCACCAACAAAGGCCCCAAGGGCTACTGTTTGAGCAGAGTGCGAAGTGTGTCAACTGTTGCCAAGAGCAATGCCTCTGTACCCCAAGTCAAGGCAAGGTGCGTTCAGCCGCTGTCTGGAAATTTTGTTGGATAGTCCTTCTGAACCAAATGTGGTCATCTGTAGCATCTGAGCAGAGGCAGGGCAAAGGCAACCAAAACACTACCAGTATGCGGAAACACATGGCCGTCAAGCACCTGATGGTATCTTTAAAGCTCAGGAAGCTGGTGCACGTGCCATGCAAGGAATTTGTAAAAACATACCCTGACTTGACGTACCTACTTGAGAAGGTGTGCCGTCTTTGAGCCAATTTCTGCCATTCCTCAACCGCTGTTGCCGGTCTTGCAGCACTTCAAAAGCAATTAAATTTGCCAAATCAATGACTCATTTGTGACCTGCCAACACGGTGGAACGCAACATATCATATGTTGCTGTAGATAAGTGAGCAGTATAGGGCACTTTCTGAATTCCAGCTTAGACATGCCCATCAGACTGAGACTCAGCCAAGACACATAACAACGTCGAGTAGGCCTGCATCACTGACATTTGTGAGGTGCTTGATATCTTTGGTTAGAAGAAAATGTTTTGGTACTGTGTTAGCCAGTTGAGAAAATGTTGATTGCTTTCAGAGAGAGAAACAAGATAACAATCTTGTAGTTGTGATACCTTTTAATGGTTAATAAAAATTATGTCAACGTTTTTACGACACTAAACTTAAGTGATGGATTTATGGCTCATTATAACATCTAAAGAATGTTGTTCAAACACCAGGGTTTCTTATAAATTCGTATTGTAAAAACTTTGACATCACTAAGCTTGGCTGATTAAGGATCCTCTCCAGGCTCTGATTTGTTTATTTAGTTAAATGGCCATTTATTCTAGTTGTGCATGTATATATTTTGAGTTTCTTTCAATATTTTGTCATACCATGCCTAATGAAGGGACCTAAGATGTCTCGAAAGCTTGCCTTGTAACATCACTTATTTTATTTTTGTTAACCATGAAAACAACTACAAGATTGTTATCTTGTTTCTCTAGCTGAGAGCAATCAACATGATAACTTTGAGTATTGCACCAAGCTTGTGAGCAGTCATCAGGCTATTATCAGCGCAACCATCCTTATGCTATGTCTGCTGAAAGAGTTGCTGCATAATCTAAATTTGAATCTTTGAGTGCCCAGCAGCTTTGTATGGAGCAACATTTCACAATGGGTGATCCTACCCAGCCGAGCCAATATCATCAGGCAAGATTGGGGGATGAAGATGATGAGGAAGATGAGGAGGGAGACTTATTTTTCAGTTGTACTGAGGGGACCCCTCATGCTACAGAGGGCACTCCCAACTCCAGCTACATGTCTGTCCAGCATAAGAGGGCTGGAGAGGAGGAGGTGGAGGAGGAGAGTCATTGTGAAGAGAGGTTGGGTATTGTTCCTCCTTCTGGGGCCACAGAACATTTGCCTCTTTGCAGCTTGGCACACATGGTACACTTCATATCTTTTTTTGAAAATACATCCAATGCCACATGCGGTTAATTCCTTTATTCTTTAAATGCAAAACATACAGATGCCCCTGTGGGGCTGCTATACGCGTTTCAGAGCTATACTCCTTATTTGTTAGCCTTCCTGAGGAAGTGAGACGTATTCTCACGAAACGTGTAGTTTGACAGCCCCACCGGCCTATTGAGCAACTGGATTTTTAGAGTCTGGATTTTTAGAGTCTGTGACCACGCAACCTTGCAGTGACGTGAGAGACTGACAGCAGAAGCTGAAATAATCCTATGAGCTGTGCGCCCTCACCGCTGGCCGCGGTGTATGGACGCCTCTCCAAAAGGAGTGAGACCGCAGGAGTGACAGATAAGAAAATAAAAACGAGGAGGACCGTGAGTAAAAAGTAATAACAATACATAGAGCGCAACAGAACTATATATCCACATTAATAGTGACCCATATATCAAACAACAGCAGATGACAGATCACATAATAATGAAGAACTATGGATAAATACGGAGAGTAGAGACTTCAGGACACTGGGAGTGGTAAGGGAACTACTCATTATAGAAAATACTATATAGACTAATTATCCTTATCTATATAAACACTTTTATGCTGTTTTGCAAATAGGAGACAGGGCGAATAGAATATTGAGGAGATAAGAAGCTGCAACGATAACCGAAGTGATATGAACAGCTGGGTTAGCTGAATGTGAGTATCACACTGCAGATAAAGGTAGATTCAATCGGAATGTTTTAAAAGGGGTGGTTAATTAAAATTTTCTCCATTTACAGTAAGAACATGAACATATAGGAATAAGGAAGAAAGATACAAGAGTATCAACAGGAATCTGATAAATTGGAAAAAGAAAAACAATTTTATTCATAAAAAAATTTTATTCATGATTTTAATGAATTTTTAATTGGTTTGTAATGTACTTATCATTGTTAATAAAATTTTTAGTAGAAATAGAAAAGTCCTTATTGAATAAAGAGGTGGTTGTGAGCGCTGAGCCCTACAAAAATTAATTAGAAAATTAATTATAATATCAATGAAAGTGGTATAACTAGAGATCGATTACACAGGCAATCTCTGGGGTATTACAGCTGCATAGCACAAAGTACAGTATTTCAGCTCTGTCTTTCCATAGCTAGCTCCGGTGCCTACCAATATATAATTATATATATACTAAAAGTTACATTTTCAGGAAGAAACTGAGTATTATCTGACAGAATTGCCGGGGTGTCAATACTTTTGGCCACAACTGTATATACATTTGTTTACAGCATACATGGAAATACAGGGGAGCCCTAATTTTTTTTAGTTTTAAAAAAAGAAAAAAAAAACTGATGTGGGCTTCGCCATAATTTGTATGCTAGCCAGGTACAGCAGGCAGGTACAGGCTGCCCCCAACCCCCAGCTGCCTAGTTGTACCCGGCTGGGAACCAAAACTATAGGGAATTTCATGAAGTAATGAAAAAAAAAATTTTGTGGGCATCTCTTATTTTTTTGTCCAGCCAGGTGCAACTAGGCAGCTGGAGGCTGGAATCTGCAGCGCTGGGTGCCACAAGCTTTTTGCCCCCCCCCGTTGCGAATTGCAGACCTCAGCCGCCCCCGAAAATGGCACGTTCACAGAAGCGTCATCTTCTTGCGCTGTATCCAACTCTTCCAGGGCCCTGGTGCCAGGTGGCTCGCTGGGTAATAATGGAGTTAGGGCCAGCTTTGTATTATCAGCTGGCCCTAAGCCCAAAATTCATGATGTCACGCCAATATTGGACATGGCCACCATCAATTTCTATTAAAGAGTAAGGCTACTTTCACATTACGATTTTGAAGGGAGCCGATGCTGTCCGATAAATTCGGACAGCATCGGTTCCCTTCTGATGCCTGGAATCGGATGCCAAATAGGCATCCGATTCTGGCATTAAATTGTAGCCTTGGTGCTAAAAAAAAAAAAGTATATGCTCACCTATCCCCGAGGCCCCCGCCGGCTCCCACCGGCTCCCGCAGGCTCCCGGTGTCTGCAGAGGTCTTCTACTGCAGTACAGGACCTGCGGTGATGTCACAGTCACGTGACAACAGGTTACACCATGGTAACCTGCGGTCACGTGACTGTGACATCATGGCAGGTCCTGTACAGAAGTAGAAGACCTCTGCAGACAGCGCGAACGCACCGGGAGCCGGCGGGAGCCTGCAGGAGACGGCGGGGTCCTCGGGGATAGGTGAGCATATACTTTTTTAAATTTTTTTTAACCTCTGCTGTCTCAGTTAGGAGTTTTACTGTACTGCGCATGCTCAGTACAGTAAAATCGGGTCAGAGGAGACATCAGATGTTTCCTCGGACCCCGCTCCATAGGGCCCCATGCTAAACTGATCGGACCGAATTGGATGTGCACTAAATGGCATCCGATTTGGTCTGATCCGATTTTGTCCGATTTTATTTTCGGTGCAAAAAGCGGAGCATGCTCCGATTTTTGCACCGATAAAAAAATCGGACAGAATCGGATCAGACCAAATCGGATGCCATTTAGTGCACATCCGATTCGGTCCGATGCCCATAGGGCTGCATGAGGCCAAATTCGGATCCGATGCTGTCCGATTTTTATCGGACAGCATCGGATCTGAAAAATCCGTTATGTGAAAGCAGCCTAAAAAAAAAAAACAGAACACTGCAATCACTGCCAGAAGTGAGGTGAGAGCAGCCAGTGTTGGTGGTGACATCAGAGCCGGGGTCCCGCTGTCTATTTCAAATGAACAGCTGATGACTTTTTCAAAGGAGTTTTTACCATCGGCTATTTGAAGCGATCAGCGTTAGTTGATTGCTTGAAATAGCCGGCGGTCTTTTTGAAAATGTCAGTGACTCGCTTCCAGCAGAGGAGTGGGCATGAAGTCGGGGGCAGAGGGAGTGAGGCACCGGGCAGAGGGGAGGGAAATACCGGCCTGGGGGCATGCATCATCTGACTGGTTGTTTAAAAGCCAGTGGCTTTTTGCCGTCAGCTGTTAAACAATCATGTGCCTATTTTAGCCTTTTCCTCAGCCCCCAGACTGCTTTTTTGGGTCCAGCAGACAATTACTCGCATTGACCATTGGACTGGCTACTCGTAACAAATACCCCAGTATTACGATTTACGTATGAGTATAGTGAGGACACACAGAGCATACACGGGGATGGGGAGGAGACAGGAAGCACATAATAAAATATAATAAAAGGTTCAAGGTCACCTGTCCTTTTAAGTCCATGGAAGAGCTCTCACAGACAGGAATGTAGATAAAGTAGAATTCAGCACTTTCCTTTTGCTGGTAAAAACACTCTTCATTCTAGCTCATTAAAAAAATAGCCATATGTTGGTACAAAGGAAAAATACGGACATAAACCATGAAGCAGGTTTACTAGTTTCTGTGTTCAACACATCTTAATTATAACCGTTATAAAGAGTTTTCGTTACCTGTAAGAAAAGTGCTGGATTCTACTTTATCTACAGGCAGCACACAGTGACCCTCTGTCAAAGGTGGGGAGACAGGCAGCACATAGCGATCTCTGTTAGTGGGTTAGAGACACAGCACACAGGGGAGAAGAGACACAGTGTTCAGGAGGAAAGAGTGCATAGAGAGGGAGAGACACAACAAACAGGAAATAGAACACACAGAGCACGTGGGAGAGACAGCACACAGGTGTGGAAAGAGCACACGATGGGAGAGACAACGCACTGGGAGGAGAGACACAGTTCACAGGGGGGAGAGACAGCACATGCGGGAGAGTGCACAGGTTGGGAGAGAAAACACACTGGGGGAGAGACAGTGCATGGGGGAGAGCACACAGGGTGGGAGATACAGCACACAGGGAGGCAAGACAGTGCACAGAGGGAGAGACATAACACAGGGGGGAGAGACAGCGAACATAGGGTGAGACAGCGCAAAGGGGGAGACATACAGCACACTGGGCAGAGATACAGCACACTGGGCAGAGATACAGCACACAGGGAGGAGAGACAGCGTACAGGGGGGAGAGAGTGCACAGTGGAAGAGGCACAATGCACAGGGGACAGACAGCGCATGGGGGGAGAGAGTGCACAGGATAGAAACAGCCCGCATCCTCTATGCAATATACATAAAAAGACTGCAGCCTCTCTCTATTTACAAAAATAATCTGTTCCTGTCTGTCATCACTTCCAGCGTCAGGTTGTCCGCATATCATGTGTCGGTGGCAGTTATATTTGCACACCCAAGTTATGGTAGACTAGTAGAGTAAAAGAATGAGTAAATGTCTAATTGTTTAAAATGTAAACTCTTGTGATTCTCCAATTCTATGTAAAATCTCTGATTTTGCACATGAATTCAATAATTTTATGCTCTAAAAATAATGAGTATATTATTATTAATATAACTTGAGCTAGTAAGAACAGTACATACTGGTATATGAAGTAAAATTTTGAGCATAATACTTTCCTGCAGTCAATGTAATAATGAATATTTCAAGAGCTGACTATGTTCATTTTTCTTCTTTCCTTTCATGTCTGTCTTTAATTCAATTTCAATTATCTTTGCTTCCAGATGATCTTATTGAAGGTCATCAAGAGCTGCCCTTAAAGTCAAGAGATGTTGAAGTCTTTTGTGAAGCTTAAAAAGGCATTTGTTCTGTTTGCAAAATATGTTAGTAGTATGAATAGAGTTTGTGGTAATGAAGCAATAAATCCCACTTGGTAGGATTATATGAGGCACTCAATGATTTACAGAAAAGGATCACCACAGCAAGAGTCATGGGCATTTTCCTGAGACTAAAGTTGACAATACAGTCCATAAAATTATCCTCAGTATTTTGTTTATCGTTTTAGTAGTACCATATATGGCAAAAAAATATCAAGTGTAATATCAAGTATATAACATAATTATGAGACAAAAATGGAAACAGAAATAGAGTGCTCCAGTTTAAGTTGCTTCCAAGTTTTGTGCAACATTTGCAAATATAAACTGCATGCAATGTTTTTGGATCCGGGAGAAAAATCCCACTTCTCCCGGATTCATCCGGCGAGATGGCAGCCGGATGGCAGATAACTGCCATCCGGCTCCATCTGGCCCCATAGGACACTATGGGGCCAAAACCTGGTCCGAAGCTGTCACCCCTGACAGCCCCGGACCCAGGGCCGTATTTGCCATGAGGCACTCCTAGGCACGTGCCTAGGGCGGCGCCATTCATAGTGGGCGGTGTTTTCCCATACCCCCCCTTCCTTCATCATCAGGGCCGCGCCGCCGCCACGCCCACCTCACAGGCAGAAGAGCCGGAAGAGAAGAGGAGAAGGAGGGGCCTGCCAAGGAGGGGAAATTTGAAGTTCCCGCTCTGTTCCCTCCTGTCTCCTGTGCTTCCGTGCTGCGGTGGTGGCGCCGGCGGCGGTACTGGCGGCTCCTGCACCCTGCCGCCCCTGCACCCTGCCGCCTCCTCCTGACCCAGACAGCGGGGAAGCAGCCGGAGGCATTTGAGGATGGTGCGGCTGGCGACGGAGCTCCTGCTGTGCTCAGTGCTCATCACGGAGCTCATCACTGTGCTCAGAGGGAGCCCAGACAATGTCAGCAGCCAGCACCAGGTGAGGACCCTAAAAGTGTGGGGAAACTGTGCAGGGGACAGAGGCGCAGGGGGACCAAGAAGAAGAGGACAGGGGGACAGAAACAAGGGGACAGGAGAAGAGTAAAGAGGAGCAGCAGGAGGGACAGAGGAGAGGAGGAGTGGGGTGCATAAGAACAGACGAGCAGCAGGAGGGACAGCGGAGAGGAGGACAGGGGTGCAGGAGGACAGACGAGCAGCAGGAGGGACAAAGGAGAGGAGGACAGGGTGCAGGAGGACAGCAGAGCAGCAGGAGGGACAGGGAAGAGGACAGGGGTGCAAAGGGGGCAGCAGGAGGGACAGAGGAGAGCATGATGGGGGTGCAGGACGACAGAGGGAGGAGGACGGGGGTGCAAGAGGAGCAGCAGGTGGGACAGAGGGGAGGAGGACGAGGTGCAGGAGGACAGCAGAGCAGCAGGAGGGACAGGGAAGAGGAGGACGGGGTGCAAGAGGGGCAGCAGGAGGGACAGAGGAGAGCAGGACGGGAGTGCAGAAGGACAGAGGAGAGGAGGACGGGGGTGCAGGAGGACAGAGGAGCAGCAGGAAGGACAGCGGAGAGGAGGACAAGGGTGCAGGAGGACAGAAGAGAGGAGGACGGGGGTGCAGGAGGACAGAGGAGGACGGGGGAGCAAGAGGAGCAGCAGGCGGGACAGAGGAGAGAAGGACGAGGTGCAGGAGGACAGCCGAGCAGCAGGAGGGACAGAGAGAGCAGGACGGGGGTGCAGGACGACAGAGGGAGGAGGACGGGGGTGCAAGAGAAGCAGCAGGTGGGACAGAGGGGAGGAGGACGAGGTGCAAGAGGACAGCAGAGCAGCAGGAGGGACAGTGAAGAGGAGGACGGGGGTGCAAGAGGGGCAGCAGGAGGGACAGAGGAGAGCAGGACGGGGGTGCAGAAGGACAGAGGAGAGGAGGACAGGGGGTGCAGGAGGACAGAGGAGCAGCAGGAAGGACAGCGGAGAGGAGGACAAGGGTGCAGGAGGACAGAAGAGAGGAGGACGGGGGTGCAGGAGGACAGAGGAGGACGGGGGAGCAAGAGGAGCAGCAGGCGGGACAGAGGAGAGAAGGACGAGGTGCAGGGGACAGCAGAGCAGCAGGAGGGACAGGGAAGAGGACAGGGGTGCAAGAGGGGCAGCAGGAGGGACAGAGGAGAGCATGACGGGGTGCAGGACGACAGAGGGAGGAGGACGGGGGTGCAAGAGGAGCAGCAGGTGGGACAGAGGGGAGGAGGACGAGGTGCAGGAGGACAGCAGAGCAGCAGGAGGGACAGGGAAGAGGAGGACGGGGTGCAAGAGGGGCAGCAGGAGGGACAGAGGAGAGCAGGACGGGAGTGCAGAAGGACAGAGGAGAGGAGGACGGGGGTGCAGGAGGACAGAGGAGCAGCAGGAAGGACAGTGGAGAGGAGGACGGGGTGCAGGAGGACAGCCGAGCAGCAGGAGGGACAGAGAGAGCAGGACGGGGGTGCAGGACGACAGAGGAGGAGGACGGGGGAGCAAGAGGAGCAGCAGGCGGGACAGAGGAGAGAAGGACGAGGTGCAGGAGGACAGCAGAGCAGCAGGAGGGACAGGGAAGAGGACAGGGGTGCAAGAGGGGCAGCAGGAGGGACAGAGGAGAGCATGACGGGGGTGCAGGACGACAGAGGGAGGAGGACGGGGGTGCAAGAGGAGCAGCAGGTGGGACAGAGGGGAGGAGGACGAGGTGCAGGAGGACAGCAGAGCAGCAGGAGGGACAGTGAAGAGGAGGACGGGGGTGCAAGAGGGGCAGCAGGAGGGACAGAGGAGAGCAGGACGGGGGTGCAGAAGGACAGAGGAGAGGAGGACGGGGGTGCAGGAGGACAGAGGAGCAGCAGGAAGGACAGCGGAGAGGAGGACAAGGGTGCAGGAGGACAGAAGAGAGGAGGACGGGGGTGCAGGAGGACAGAGGAGGACGGGGGAGCAAGAGGAGCAGCAGGCGGGACAGAGGAGAGAAGGACGAGGTGCAGGAGGACAGCAGAGCAGCAGGAGGGACAGGGAGGAGGAGGACGGGGGTGCAGGAGGAGAGGAGGACGGGGTGCAGGAGGACAGGAGAGGAGGACTGGGGTGCAGGAGGACAGAGGAGCAGCAGGAAGGACAGCGGAGAGGAGGATGGAGGTGCAAGAGGAGCAGCAGGTGGGACAGAAGAGAGGAGGACGAGGTGCAGGAGGACAGCAGAGCAGCAGGAGGGACAGGGAAGAGGAGGACGGGGTGCAAGAGGGGCAGCAGGAGGGACAGAGGAGAGCAGGACGGGAGTGCAGAAGGACAAAGGAGAGGAGGACGGGGGTGCAAGAGGAGCAGCAGGAGGGACAGAGGAGAGGAGGACGGGGTGCAGGAGGACAGCAGAGCAGCAGGAGGGACAGGGAAGAGGACAGGGGTGCAAGAGGGGCAGCAGGAGGGACAGAGGAGAGCATGACGGGGGTGCAGGACGACAGAGGGAGGAGGACGGGGGTGCAAGAGGAGCAGCAGGTGGGACAGAGGGAGGAGGACGAGGTGCAGGAGGACAGAGGAGAGGAGGACGGGGGTGCAGGAGGACAGAGAGGAGCAGCAGGAAGGACAGCGGTAGAGGAGGACAGGGGTGCAGGAGGACAGAGAGAGAGGAGGACGGGGGTTCAGGAGGACAGAGGAGGACGGGGGAGCAAGAGGACAGCAGACGAGACAGAGGAGGAGAAGGACGAGGTGCAGGAGGACAGCAGAGCAGCAGGAGGGACAAGGGAAGGGAGGACGGGGGTGCAGGAGGACAGGGTGCAGGAGGAGAGGAGGACGGGTGTAGGAGGACAGGAGAGGAGGACTGGGGTGCAGGAGGACAGAGGAGCAGCAGGAAGGACAGCGGAGAGGAGGATGGAGGTGCAAGAGGAGCAGCAGGTGGGACAGAGGAGAGGGGACGAGGTGCAGGAGGACAGCAGAGCAGCAGGAGGGACAGAGGAGAGGAGGACGGGGGCAGGGGGCAGCAGGAGGGACAGAGGAGAGCAGGACGGGAGTGCAGAAGGACAGAGTAGAGGAGGACGGGGGTGCAGGAGGACAGAGGAGCAGCAGGAAGGACAGTGGAGAGGAGGACGGGGTGCAGGAGGACAGCTGAGCAGGGCAGGGACAGAGAGAGCAGGACGGGGGTGCAGAAGGACAGAGGAGAGGAGGACGGGGGTGCAGAAGGACAGAGGAGAGGAGGACGGGGATGCAGAGGGACAGAGGAGAGGAGGACGGGGTGCAGAAGGACAGAGGAGAGGAAGACGGGGGTGCAGGAGGACAGAGGAGAAGGAGGACGGGGGTGCAGGAGGACAGAGAGAGAGGAGGACGGGGGTGCAGGAGGACAGAGGAGAGGAGAACGGGGTGCAGGAGGAGAGGAGGACGGGGGTGCCTGAGGACAGAGGAGAGGAGAACGGGGGTGCAGGAGGACAGAGGAGCAACAGGACAGGGGTGCAGTAGGACAGAGGAGCAACAGGAATGGGGGTGCAGGAGGACAGAGGTAGCAGCAGGAGGGACAGCGGAGAGGAGGACAGGGGTGCAGGAGGACAGAGGGACAAAGGATAGGAGGAGGGGGTGCAAGAGGAGCAGCAGGAGGGACAGAGGAGAGCAGGACTGGGGTGCAGGAGGACAGAGGAGAGGAGGACGGGGGTGCAAGAGGAGCGGCAGGAGGGACAGGAGAGGAGGACGGGGTGCAGGAGGACAGATGAGCAGCAGGAGGGACACAGAGAGGAGGACGGGGTGCAGGAGGACAGAGGAGAGGAGGACGGGGGTGCAGGAGGACAGAGGAGAGGAGGACGGGGGTGCAGGAGGACAGAGGAGAGGAGGACGGGGGTGCAGGAGGACAGAGGAGAGGAGGACGGGTGTGCTGAGGACAGAGGCGAGGAGGACAGGGGTGCTGAGGACAGAGGAGAGGAGAACGGGGTGCAGGAGGACAGAGGAGCAGCAGGAGGGGGGTACAGGAGGACAGAGGAGCAGCAGGAAGGAGAGCGGAGAGGAGGACAGGGGTGCAGGAGGATGGGGGTGCAGGAGGACGGGGGTGCAAGAGGAGCAGCAGGAGGGACAGGAGAGGAGGACGGGGGCAGGAGGACAGCCGAGCAGCAGGAGGGACAGAGAGAGCAGGACTGGGGTGCAGGAGGACAGAGGAGAGGAGGACGGGGTGCAGGAGGACAAAGGAGAGGGAGGACAGGGGTGCAGGAGGACAGAGGAGAGGAGGACGGGGGTGCAGGAGGACAGAGAAGAGGAGGACATGGGTGCAGGAGGACAGAGGAGAGGAGGACAGGGGTGCCTGAGGACAGAGGAGAGGAGAACGGGGGTGCAGGATGAGAGGAGGACGGGGGTGCCTGAGGACAGAGGAGAGGAGAACGGGGGTGCAGGAGGACAGAGGAGCAGCAGGAGGACAGTGGAGAGGAGGACAGGGGTGCAGGAGGACAGAGGGACAAAGGATAGGAGGACGGGGGTGCAAGAGGAGTAGCAGGAGGGACAGAGGAGAACAGGACGGGGGTGCAGGAGGAGGGGGTGCAGGAGGACGGGGGTGCAAGAGGAGCAGCAGGAGGGACAGGAGAGGAGGACGGGGTGCAGGAGGACAGCCGAGCAGCAGGAGGGACAGAGAGAGCAGGACGGGGGTGCAGAAGGACAGAGGAGAGGAGGACGGGGGTGCAGGAGGACAGAGGAGAGGAGGACAGGGGTGCAGGAGGACAGAGGAGAGGAGAACAGGGTGCAGGAGGAGAGGAGAACGGGGGTGCAGGAGGACAGAGGAGCAGCAGGAGGGGGGTACAGGAGGACAGAGGCAGCAGAGGAAGGAGAGCGGAGAGGAGGACAGGGGTGCAGGAGGATGGGGGTGCAGGAGGACGGGGGTGCAAGAGGAGCAGCAGGAGGGACAGGAGAGGAGGACGGGGTGCAGGAGGACAGCCGAGCAGCAGGAGGGACAGAGAGAGCAGGACGGGGGTGCAGAAGGACAGAGGAGAGGAGGACGGGGGTGCAGGAGGACAAAGGAGAGGAGGACAGGGGTGCAGGAGGACAGAGGAGAGGAGGACGGGGGTGCAGGAGGACAGAGAAGAGGAGGACATGGGTGCAGGAGGACAGAGGAGAGGAGGACAGGGGTGCCTGAGGACAGAGGAAGGAGAACGGGGGTGCAGGATGAGAGGAGGACGGGGGTGCCTGAGGACAGAGGAGAGGAGAACGGGGGTGCAGGAGGACAGAGGAGCAGCAGGAGGGACAGTGGAGAGGAGGACAGGGGTGCAGGAGGACAGAGGGACAAAGGATAGGAGGACGGGGGTGCAAGAGGAGTAGCAGGAGGGACAGAGGAGAACAGGACGGGGGTGCAGGAGGACGGGGGTGCAGGAGGACGGGGGTGCAAGAGGAGCAGCAGGAGGGACAGGAGAGGAGGACGGGGTGCAGGAGGACAGCCGAGCAGCAGGAGGGACAGAGAGAGCAGGACGGGGTGCAGAAGGACAGAGGAGAGGAGGACGGGGGTGCAGGAGGACAGAGGAGGGGAGGACAGGGGTGCAGGAGGACAGAGGAGAGGAGAACGGGGGTGCAGGAGGAGAGGAGGACGGGGGTGCCTGAGGACAGAGGAGAGGAGAACGGGGGTGCAGGAGGACAGAGGAGCAGCAGGAGGGACAGTGGAGAGGAGGACAGGGGTGCAGGAGGACAGAGGGACAAAGGATAGGAGGACGGGGGTGCAAGAGGAGTAGCAGGAGGGACAGAGGAGAACAGGACGGGGGTGCAGGAGGACGGGGGTGCAGGAGGACGGGGGTGCAAGAGGAGCAGCAGGAGGGACAGGAGAGGAGGACGGGGTGCAGGAGGACAGCCGAGCAGCAGGAGGGACAGAGAGAGCAGGACGGGGGTGCAGAAGGACAGAGGAGAGGAGGACGGGGGTGCAGGAGGACAGAGGAGAGGAGGACAGGGGTGCAGGAGGACAGAGGAGAGGAGGATGGGGGTGCAGGAGGACAGAGGAGAGGAGAATGGGGGTGCAGGAGGAGAGGAGGACGGGGGTGCCTGAGGACAGAGGAGAGGAGAACGGGGGTGCAGGAGGACAGAGGAGCAACAGGATGGGGGTGCAGGAGGACAGAGGAGCAACAGGACGGGAGTGCAGGAGGACAGAGGAGCAGCAGGAGGGACAGCGGAGAGGAGGACAGGGTGCAGGAAGACAGAGGGACAAAGGATAGGAGGACGGGGGTGCAAGAGGAGCCACAGGAGGGACAGAGGAGAACAGGATGGGGGTGCAGGAGGACAGGGGTGCAAGAGGAGCAGCAGGAGGGACAGGAGAGGAGGACAGGGTGCAGGAGGACAGCGAGCAGCAGGAGGGACAGAGAGAGCAGGACGAGGGTGCAGAAGGACAGAGGAGAGGAGGATGGGGTGCAGGAGGACAGAGGAGAGGAGGACAGGGGTGCAGGAGAACAGAGGAGAGGAGGACGGGGGTGCAGGAGGACAGAGGAGAGGAGGACGGGGGTGCCTGAGGACAGAGGAGCAACAGAACAGGGGTGCAGGAGGACAGAGGAGCAACAGGACGGGGGTGCAGGAGGACAGAGGAGCAACAGGACGGGGGTGCAGGAGGACAGAGGAGCAGCAGGAGGGACAGCGGAGAGGAGGACAGGGGAGCAGGAGGACAGAGGGACAAAGGATAGGAGGACGGGGGTGCAAGAGGAGCAGCAGGAGGGACAGAGGAGAGTAGGACGGGGGTCAGGAGGACAGAGAAGAGGAGGACAGGGGTGCAAGAGGAGCAGCAGGAGGGAGAGGAGGACTGGGTGCAGGAGGACAGCCGAGCAGCAGGAGGACAGAGGGACAAAGGATAGGAGGACGGGGTGCAAGAGGAGCAGCAGGAGGGACAGAGAGAGGAGGACGGGGGTGCAGGAGGACAGAGGAGAGGAGGACTGGGGTGCAAGAGGAGCAGCAGGAGAGACAGGAGAGGAGGACGGGGTGCAGGAGGACAGCCGAGCAGCAGGAAGGCCAGGGAAGAGGAGGAAGGGGGTGCAAGAGGAGCAGCAGGAGGGACAGAGGAGATGAGGACGGAGGTGCAGGAGGACAGGAGCAACAGGAGGGACAGAGGAGAGAAGGACGGGGATGCAGGAGGACTGGGGCTGTGGCTGGCGCTGTGTGTGGTGATAATGGCGGCTGTACCGTGTGTCTGCCTCCATGCAGCTGCCCCCACCTTCCTGTGTTGGCAGGGTGTGGCATGCTGGGAGTTGTAGTTCTCCTGCCTGTCCTATATGATTTCTGGGCAGTGTGTTGGGTGCTGGGAGTTGTTGTTTTTCCAGATGGGATCAGTGTTGTCCCGCCACCCGTCTGTCTCTTCTGGGATGTCCTCAGACATCCGAGACAGCCTGTCTGTCTCTTCTGGGATGTCCTCAGCTCTGTGCTGTGCACAGACAGTGTACCACCCTCTCCCCAGCTCCGTGCTGTGCACAGACAGTGTACCACCATCTCCCCAGCTCCATGCTGTGCACAGACAGTGTACCACCATGTCCTCAGCTCCGTGCTGTGCACAGACAGTGTACCACCATGTCCCCAGCTCCATGCTGTGCACAGTGTACCACCATGTCCACAGCTCCGTGCTGTGCATAGTGTACCACCCTGTCCCCAGCTCCGTGCTGTGTACAGTGTACCACCCTGTCCCCAGCCCCGTGCTGTGTACAGTGTACCACCATGTCCCCAGGTCCGTGCTGTGCACAGTGTACCACCATGTCCTCAGCTCCGTGCTGTGCACAGACAGTGTACCGTACACTGTCTGTGCACAGCACAGAGCTGGGGAGATGGTGGTACACTGTCTGTGCACAGCACGGAGCTGAGGACATGGTGGTACATTGTCTGTGCACAGCACGGAGCTGAGAATATGGTGGTACACTGTCTGTGCACAGCACGGAGCTGAGGATATGATGGTACACTGTCTATGCACAGAGCTGAAGACATGGTGGTACACTGTGCACAGCACCAGCATAGAGCTGAGGACATGGTGGTACACTGTGCACAGCACGGAGCTGAGGACATGGTGGTACACTGTGTACAGCACGGAGCTGAGGACATGGTGCTACACTGTGTACAGCATGGAGCTGGGGACATGGTGGTACACTGTAAACAGCACGGAGCTGGGGACATGGTGGTACACTGTGCACAGCACGGAGCTGGGAACATGGTGGTACACTGTGCACAGCATGGAGCTGGGGACATGGTGGTACACTGTGCACAGTACGGAGCTGGGGACATGGTGGTACACTGTGCACAGCACGGAGCTGAGGACATGATGCTACACTGTCTATGCACAGCACGGAGCTGAGGACATGGTGGTACACTGTCTGTGCACAGCACGGAGCTGAGGACATGGTGCTACACTGTCTCCCGCTGCCTTAAAATCGGTCTGTTTCTCATCCAGGAGAGTCAGATGAGTGTCATCATTTTTTGGGTCCATTTGGCATCCAACTGCTGTGCGAGTGTCCAACATTTCTCTCAGATCACATCCGTATGCAATCTGTTCTTTCCTCAGCAGCTATTACTGTAGAATCATTTACAGAAACATTTTACAGTGTTCTCAGTTACAGAATGATAATGTATCCGTGAAAAAAACTGATGCCTCTTGGATGGTCCGTGTGCTGTCAGTGTGCGGTATGTAATTTTGTCAGACCCATAGACTTGCATTGGTGAGTCTCGGTGTGAATCGCAGACTGTCGCAGCATGTTGCGACTTTTTTCTCATCCTGAATCTGGATGAGAAAAAAGCGTCCAACATTCGCCAATCTGCTCTCAGACATTGATTAACATTGGTCCGAGTGCAATGCGATGAAATCACACATTGCACTCATCCGAGTTTCACGCCAGTGTGTCCGTACCCTAATAATAAAATCCATATACAGGCTCGGACTGCTCTGCCGGGTAACCGGGTAAAAGTTATGGTAGGCCCTCAGGTCTAGAGGCCCCGCCCACCTAGCCCCGCCTCTCACTACCCCCTGCTGAACAGAGCGGACCGAGCGGGTCCGATCTGTCACTCCAATCACAGACTCACAGACACATACTCAGTACCGTCTGTACTCCTGTCCTGCTGGCTGCTGCTCCTGGTGATATTGATGATCATTGACAATGATCATCAATATCATTCATTGATCATACTGTACTGTCTGCTCTCTGCTAACATTACACTATACAGACAGCGCCGCCATAGCGCCGTTCCCTGCCCTGCACGGCTGCACCTGACCCTGCTGAGCCACAGCCTGTGACTGACTGGGCAAGAAAGAATCAAGAGACAGAGTGAGACTGACACAATAGTGCACTGCACTTTGCAGCAGGCGCCCGGCGATACTGTGTCGCCCCCCAGTCCCAACCCCCAGGCCAGGTGGACATTGTGTGATGAGTGAGTCACTGTCTAACTCACAGACAGTGACAGTCTATTGCCGCTAGCTAGGTCATCGAGAATTCATCAGCAGCTCACGCATGCGTGCTGTGCTGCTGCTGCATGAATAGCCCACCTTCCTACACTCCACAGCGGAGCTTAGAAAGAAGACAGGAGGGGCTGGCTCCTGGCTGGACGCCATTTTTTACAAGAGGACCCCCGGGTGGCGGCTGCAAGTGACTGGAGTTGGATGGGCAGTGCTGCAGGGATGGCATGGGCATCTCTTGAACAAGAACTGCCTCTGCCTGTATGTAAGTAAAGCGAGTGCTGGGGGGGGGGCCTAGGGGTCATTTTGGGGTCCATCCATGTCCAGCCAGCAGAGTCCCCCAGTGTAGTGTCATTATCCTGCAGGGGCCCCCAGCTCCCCCTCCCAAGAAGACTGCAGGGGCACCCAGCTCCCCCTCCCAAGAAGACTGCAGGGGCCCCCAGCTCCCCCTCCCAAGAAGACTGCAGGGGCCCCAGCTCCCCCTCCTCTGTGTTCTCCTATCTGTCCTATGTTCTCAGCAGCGTCAGAGAAGGGGGAGGGGTGCCTGCACTGCTCCGACTACAGAAAAGATGAAGTGCTGATCTGGAGACCAGGAAGGAAAAGAAAAAGACCTCCACACAGATGAGTATAATGTGCACTGTGCAATGTGTAGTGTGTGGTGTTTAGTGTGTGGTATGTAATGTGTAATGTGCGGTGTGCAATGTGTAGTTTGTGGTGTTTAGTGTGTGGTGTGTAATGTGTAATGTGCGGTGTGTAATGTGCGGCATGTAATGTGTGGTGTGCAATGTGTAGTTTGTGATATTTAGTGTGTGGTATGTAATGTGTAATGTGTGGTGTGTAATGTGCGGTGTGCAATGTGTAGTGTGTGGTGTTTAGTGTGTGGTATGTAATGTGTAATGTGCAGTGTGCAATGTGTAGTTTGTGGTATTTAGTGTGTGCTGTAATGTGTAATGTGCGGTGTGCAATGTGTAGTTTGTGGTGTTTAGTGTGTGGTATGTAATGTGTAATGTGTGATGTGCAATGTGTAGTTTGTGGTGTTTAGTGTGTGGTATGTAATGTGTAATGTGCGGTGTGTAATGTGCAGTGTGCAATGTGTAGTTTGTGGTGTTTAGTGTGTGATATGTAATGTGTAATGTGCGGTGTGTAATGTGCGGTGTGCAATGTGTAGTTTGTGGTGTTTAGTGTGTGGTATGTAATGTGCAATGTGTAGTGTGTGGTATTTAGTGTGTGGTGTAATGTGTAATGTGCAGCGTGTAATGTGCAATGTGTAGTTTGTGATGTTTAGTGTGTGGTATGTAATGTGTAATGTGTGGTGTGTAATGTGCGGTGTGCAATGTGTAGTTTGTGGTGTTTAGTGTGTGGTATGTAATGTGTAATGTGCGGTGTGCAATGTGTAGTGTGTGGTATTTAGTGTGTGGTATGTAATGTGTAATGTGCAATGTGTAGTTTGTGATGTTTAGTGTGTGGTATGTAATGTGTAATGTGCGGTGTGTAATGTGCAGTGTGCAATGTGTAGTTTGTGGTGTTTAGTGTGTGGTATGTAATGTGTAATGTGCGGTGTGTAATGTGCAGTGTGCAATGTGTAGTTTGTGGTGTTTAGTGTGGTATGTAATGTGCAATGTGTAGTGTGTGGTATTTAGTGTGTGGTGTAATGTGTAATGTGCAGCGTGTAATGTGCAATGTGTAGTTTGTGATGTTTAGTGTGTGGTATGTAATGTGTAATGTGTGGTGTGTAATGTGCGGTGTGCAATGTGTAGTTTGTGGTGTTTAGTGTGTGGTAAGTAATGTGTAATGTGCGGTGTGTAATCTGCGGCATGTAATGTGCGGTGTGCAATGTGTAGTTTGTGGTGTTTAGTGTGTGGTAAGTAATGTGTAATGTGCGGTGTGTAATGTGCGGTGTGCAATGTGTAGTTTGTGGTGTTTAGTGTGTGGTATGTAATGTGTAATGTGTGGTGTGCAATGTGTAGTTTGTGGTGTTTAGTGTGTGGTGTAATGTGTAATGTGCGGTGTGTAATGTGCGGCATGTAATGTGCGGTGTGCAATGTGTGGTTTGTGGTGTTTAGTGTGTGGTATGTAATGTGTAATGTGCAGCGTGTAATGTGCAATGTGTAGTTTGTGGTGTTTAGTGTGTGGTATGTAATGTGTAATGTGCGGTGTGTAATGTGTGGTGTGTGTGTGCAATATGTAGTATGTAGTGTGTAATATGCAAATTATACAGGCACCCAGGGGGGGAGAGACAGGAACACAGGGGAGAGACAGGAGCCCAGGGGAGAGAGACAGGAGCCCAGGGGAGAGAGACAGGAGCCCAGGGGAGAGAGACAGGAGCCCAGGGGAGAGAGACAGGAGCCCAGGGGAGAGAGACAGGAGCACAGGGGAGAGAGACAGGAGTACAGGAGAGAGAGACAGGAGCACAGGAGAGGGAGACAGGAGTACAGGAGAGGGAGACAGGAGCACAGGAGAGAGAGACAGGAGCACAGGGAAGAGAGACGGGAGCACAGGAGAGAGAGAGGAACCCAGGGAAGAAAGACAGGAGCACAGGTCGGAGAGACAGGCGCACAGGGGGGAGAAAGCACACACAGAGAGTAGACTGCACACAGGGGGTAGACATACAAAGAGAGGGGAGAGACAGTGCATAGGGGGGAGACATACACAGAGAGAGGAGACTACATACAGCGGGGAGACATACAAAGAGAGCGGAGAGACATGTCTGTATGTGTAAAAGGGGGCCCACTAAGACTTTTTCGCCCGGGGCCCGCGAAAACCTGGAGCCGGCCCTGCACACAACACAGCCGCCTGCAGACAGTCTGCACCCGTCCCTAAGTGACTGACAGTCTGTCAGTCACTTAGGGACGGGTGCTGCAGCGGTGGGGAATGTCCGGCCGTGAAGACCTTTATCCCGGCTAGAGACCGCAGTGCTCGGCCGGCAGCTGCATTGTGTGGCTGCTGGCCCTTTAAGCCAGCGCACAAGCTGTAAAGAAGCAGAGCACTGTCTGCACATACAGGGACTTCCTCACATAGGCAAGTGCCAGAGCAGCAAGGATGTATTGTGGTCTGTGGGCGGCGACAGCACATGAAGTCCTCCGTCCTACAGATGAAGAGGATCAGGCAGAGTTGCAGCAATCAGTGTGGAAGCAGATTAGGTTTGTGTGCCCCCCAGTAGCAGCAGCAATCAGTGCCCCCCCGTAGCAGCAGCAACATATGCTCCCCCATAGCAGCAGTAGTGTGCCCCCTCAGCTGCAGCAATATGTCTCACCCCCCCCAGCAGCAGCAATATGTGCTCCCTCCCCGTAGCAGCAGCAATCAGTGTGCCCCCTCAGCTGCAGCAATATGTCACCCTCCAGTTGCAGCAATATGTGTCCCCAGCAGCAACAATATATGTGCCCCCCAGCTGCAACAATCAGTGTGCCTCCCCAGCTGCAGCTATGTGCCCCCCAGCAGCAGCAATATGTCCCCCCCCCCGAGAAGCAGCAATATGTCCCTCCCATTAGCAATATGTGTCCCCCAGCAGCAGCATGTGTGTATGTTTGACCCCAAGCAGCAGCAATGTGTGTGTCCCCCAGCAGCAATATGTCTCCACCAGCAACAGCATGAAGTGTGCCCTCCCAGCAGCAGCAATATGTGTGCCCGCCCAGCAGCAGCAAAATGTGTGCCCGCCCAGCAGCAGCAAAGTGTGTGCCCGCCCAGCAGCAGCAGCAAAATGTGTGCCCCCCAGCAATATGTGTGTGCCCCCCAACAGTAACAGTGTGTCTGTGCTCCCCCACCCCCAGCAGTAGCAGTATGTCTGTGACCCCCCATAACAGCAGCGTGTTTTTGCCCCCCATAGCCTGGTGTCGGAGACCGGGAGTCGCAGAGGAAGAAGCTGCCGGGTACCTGGTGCCGGACACCGGGAGCCACAGAGGAAGAAGCTGCCTGGTGCCGGAGACCGGGAGCCAAAGAGGAAGAAACTGCTGGGTACCTGGTGCCGGAGACCAGGAGCTGCAGAGGAAAAAGCTGTCGGCTGCCTGGTGCCAGAGACCAGGAGCCGCAAAGGAAGAAGCTGCTGGGTACCTGGTGCCGGAGACCGGGAGCTGCAGAGGAAGAAGCTGCCAGGTACCTGGTGCCGGAGACCAGGAGCTGCAGAGGAAGAGGCTGCCGGGTGCCTGGTGCCGGGTTCCAGGTGCCAGCGAGTGGGAGACTTGGAGCCGCAGAGGAAGAAGCTGCCTAGTGCCGGCGAGCGGGAGACCGAGAGTCACAGAGGAAGAAGCTGCCTGGTGCCAGAGACCGGGAGCCGCAGAGGAAGAAGCTGCCTGGTGCCAGAGACCGGGAGCCGCAGAGGAAGAAGCTGCCTGGTGCCGAAGATCGGGAGCTGCAGAGGAAGAAGCTGCCTGGTGCCGGGTTCCTGGTGCCGGTGACCGAGAGACCGAGCGCTGCAGAGGAAGAAGCTGCCGGGATCAGGAACGTGGAGTCAGGTAAGGCGCTGTTACAGCCAAAGATAGTAGCCTGGGGGGGACAGAGTGGGATAGATGGATGGATAGATGGATGGTCTGGCCTAGAAGAGGGGGCAGAATGGGATGGATGTGTGGGGGGCATTATGGAAAAGGGGAGAGAACGTGATGAATGGATAGGGGGGGCGGCATAGAAAAGGGGCGAGAACGGGATGGATGAATGGATAGGGGCGGCATAGAAAGGGGGGAGTAGCTGGATGGATGGATGGGGGCCAGCATGGAAAAAGGGGAGAAAATGGATGGATGGGGGAGAAAGTACATGGATGAAGGGGGGATGGGGAGAAGGTACATGGATGGTTTGGTGGATGGGGGAGAAGGTACATGGATGGATGGGAGAGGGAAGAAGCTACATGGATGGGGGAGAGGCAGCGTGGAACAAGGGAGGGGAGAGGCTGAGTGGTGCATAGGAGGGGAGAGGCTGCATGGAGGATGAGCTGTATGCAACATATGGATGCAAGATGAGCTGCATGGGACATATCGGGGGTGAAAAGTATGGGACATATGGAAGGAGTATGAACAGTATGGGACATTTAATCTGCATACACATTTATATAGGAAACGTACTGTTCTGGTGATATAGTGACGGTGGTTCTGATTATGTATTATTGTATTGCTGATGGTTCTGGTTATGTACTGACAGGGGTTATAGTAATGTATAATTGTATTGATGGGGTTTCTGGTGATGTATTGATTGTTTTTGGTGATGTATTACTGTATTGACAATGGTTCTGGTGATATACTGACAGTGGTTCTGGTGGGTGAGGTATTATTGTATTGAGAGTGGTTCTAGTGATATGTAATTGTATTGACAGTGGTTCTGGTGATGTAGTAATGTGGATGCTGTAATCTTTAAAGGGAACCTGACCCCTAAAAATCACCCCCCATCCTATTAATACCTGTCCCTGCACCATCATTATGCTATTCTACCTATCCCTTTGTGTAAAAATTGTGCAGTTTGAAACTTTCAAAAAGTGATTTTGATGCCTCTACAACTACGGCTTCTTGTCTCCTGAGAAGTCGCACAGGGTGTTCCCTGTAACTTCTTTTCGCCGCCTTTAGTACTTGTGTTCACGCCCCGATGGGCGTGATAAACCATTTGAATCCTCCTCGCCCTCCTCCATGGGCGGATCAGCAGATATGACGCTAATCGCGTCATTTCAGGCGCTGCTGACGTCGATGCACCGTTTCGGTGTATCGACAGACCTCAAGCTGCGCATTGCGCATGCGTGAGGTATACTTTACGGCAGCTCATGTGATGAGCTGCGGTAAAGTACACCTCACGCATGCGCAATACTTACATCATTACCAGCAGTTGCATTTTAAAGGCCTTTCCCACGAACAAGGTTAATTTAAAGTTCATCTTAATAATAAGTAGACCCTGTAATGATAATTTCCACAAGTGGATGTGTTTAAAAGAAAATGTTCCTGGGCTGAGATAAACTTATATATGTGTCCCTGCTGTGTACTGTGTAATGGATGGGTCTGACCGTACAGGGATTCTCACGACACAGGAACATTAACAACACCTCAAATTATGGAAATTATTATTCCAAAATCTATTGATTAAAATGAACTTTAAAATTAATTTTGTTCATGGGAAAACCCCTTTAATAATTGGGATATAAGTCCCACATTCGTCTGATGATACGGTTTCCACAGGTCGGATTCCACCAATAAATAAGTGATCACCTATTGAACCTGTGGATCACTGATAAAGAGATTCTTTGGTGAAAACAAGTTAATATAAAGTACAATAATTGTACATCGCAGTTCTGCTGAGCGCAGAGTGATGTGCAGGAACCGCCAATATAATGGGTATAACAGCTACCAGGTATTTACATATAGCTGAAAGGTG
This sequence comes from Allobates femoralis, assembly GCA_033576535.1. Taxonomy (NCBI): domain Eukaryota; kingdom Metazoa; phylum Chordata; class Amphibia; order Anura; family Aromobatidae; genus Allobates; species Allobates femoralis. The sequence goes on from JARQOC010000003.1 coordinate 500,179,280, forward strand.
CGTGGGCCCCTGAAATCAATTTCCCTGGTGGGCCCCAGACACCCCAGTCCGACCCTGTCCATATAGTAATCCTACAATGTCTGCTGGACATGGTATGGGGGGTTTATGGCTCAGTTAGTACACTCCATACTTCTTGTTATTAAACAGTTAATGCTGTCTTGTCCACCGGACTGCAGTGTCAAAAGAGGAAGACAGCGAGACAGGCAGCGACAGCGCCTCAGAGAGCCCCAGACCTTCAAATAGAAGATCCTCAGATCCCGGTATTGTGACATAATATAAGAATAATATTTTTTGCACTTATATTACACTATGAACTCCACAGCACTTTACATACATCATCAACACTGTCCCCATTGGGGCTCACAATGTAAACATCCTATCAGAATGTCTCTGTAGTGTGGTTGTACGAACATTTTATATGTACTACATGATGAAGTGTGGTAGGAGAAGCTACATGAAGCTTGGGGGGGAAGATTGTCCGTGACGGGGGGAGGGGCTGCTACAGGGGGGAGGAGCAGTGATGGGGGGAGGGGCCGTAATGGGCAGAGGAGCCGTGCCGGGGGGGGGGGGGCGGCGGCCGCTGACAGTGCCTAGGGCAGCAGGAACTCCAAAAACGGCCCTGCCCGGACCGGATCATGCCGCAGTGTGAAGCCAGCCTGCAGAGTGCATGTGATAAATGACGCAGGAGTATTTTAAATGTACTGCCTAGATTATTGCATTTATAGCAGCTTTTGGTGCTAACATGAAAAGTGTAATTTAAAGGGAATTTGTCACCAGGTGTTTGTTACTCATCTGAGAGCAGCATAAAATACAAAAACAGACTCTGATTCCAATGATGTAGCACTTAGTTTATTGGGTGCAGCAGTTAAGCCACAAAAACAGTTCTTAGATGTAGCATGTAGCAGTGCTCGAAAACTAACCCCACACACACCACAACTAACCATATACATTGTCTATAGACAGTCATCTGCCTATCAGAGGAGAGGCAAGGTTGGACTAGCATGCACATTAACTGTACTCTTGGAAGTGATAATCCCTTGACTATAAACCAATAATTGCAAGTAAACAACTGCACACAGCCTGGTAAGTGATCCTGAATCTCCTGCTATCTTCAGATATCTAGCAAAAAACTTGGTAAATGATTCCTTTTAATCTGCTATTGGTATGGTATGGAAGCTTCTTTCTTTACACATAAATGAATGGTTTTGAGAAAGTGGCAGATAAGAACCATCTTACTTTAATGGTGGGTTTACACGCTAGGATATCCTGAACCATATCCTTGAAACGTCACAGATTTGTGATCGTTGAAAAGATGTCATTCGGGCGTCATTGTGTGTAAACGAACGATCGTTGGATTGTTCATCCTAGATTTAAGATCCTGACCTCAAATCTATCATTCGTCCAATTAACGCTGCTTCAGGACGCAACATCGTTCAGTGTGACAACTTTTTGAACAATATCGTTCAAAAATCTCCTATTACACATCCTGAGCAATCCGGTTCCCGCATTGCAGATAACAGAACCGCTCCGAAAACTGCAGCCTGCATGATTTTTCAAGCAGGCTGCAGAGCCGGAGACGGAAACGGGATTGCTTGTGAAGCAATCCGGTTTTTATCATAGGCTCCTATGAGGAGCGTTTCCTGATCCGCTTTTGAGCTTTTTAAAAGCTCAAAACCGGATCAGGTTTTTAAAAAAAATAAAACGGATGTGTGACCCTAGCCTTAAAGAGGTGTGACTAAATGCCTACTGAGTGTTCACTAGAGTCTTTGATGATGCGGCGGGACTTGGCTGATGATAGGCACCAGGTATCACTCTAGGGCAGCTCCTGTATTTTGTGCTCCACCAAGGGGGCTGTTAAGCAAGATGGGGGAAGTGAGAAAATGTAACTAGGGAACAATAGGGAGGAACAACCCCTGACATTTTCCCTGAGCAACCCTGAGCTCCCTGATGTCCCTAGACAGTTTTTTTTTAATCTGCACCACAATCACATTCATATCCATATCTTTCAGCATATTACTATGACTTGTGCACAGGGCCGCATGGACACTAGTCCCACTCTAGGATAAAGACACAAAGGGATAAGACAGAAAAAGGTAAAATAGACTGCAATCATCCAATGGACACCAAACTTCCGATTGGCGTAAAGGGAATAGATTAATGATGCAAATCTTAAAGGGAATAAAGGATGAGAATACATCCATCAAGCTTCCAAGTAGCAAACTCCAGATATGGGTCCTTAAATGATTTCTTTGTCCCTAGCTCACAAACTCCACTCCAAAACTAAGATATAGCGAGCTGTCACTGGCAACTACCCAAACTGAAAGGTGAGCATTTACAGCAGATGTAAGTGTAAAATCAGAACAGCTGAGATAACCCAGTATGGAAAGCCTAATAAACCAAAAGACCTGGTTTTACCTTGCAGCAATGACCAAAGAAAAATCTGCACAACTAACTGGAAAGCAAATCAGATCCAAACAGTGCAGGAATGCTTGCAGCCATGCACTGTGAGCTTTTAGCACCTGGAATAGAAGAGACCACTCACTTTCGTCAAGGTATCCTTGTGACAGAAAGCTACAAATCAGCAGTGCGTCTTCTTCAAAAAGAGAACTCCTGTGCCTTTTGTTAGCTGGCAGGCTGGAAAGATGTAAAGACATTGCCCTCTGCCCCAGCATGGCCTACTAACTCAATATATAATATACACTGGACCTGATGGCCCAAAAGAGGGCTTCTTAAAGCCATCATACATCTCATCTGCCTGTTTATCACCACCTCTTCTCTTGCTCCCTCTTCGATTGCCTACAATCTGGTTTCCGACCCCACCACTCCACTGAAACAGCCCTAACCAAAGTCACCAACGACCTACTGACCGCCAAGAGCAAGCGACATTAGTTCGTCCTCCTCCTCGACCTATCTGCTGCCTTGGACATTGTTGACCATTCCCTTCTACTCCAGATCCTGGAATCTCTTGGCATCACTGACCTAGCCCTCTCCTGGATCTCCTCGTACCCAACGGACTGGACTTTCAGCGTCACTCAATCCGACTCCTCCTCTTCGCCCTACCCCTATCTGTAGACGTCCCTCAAGGTTCGCTTCTGAGACCATTACTCTTCTCCATCTACACTCTCGGCCTAGGGTAAATCATTGAGTCCCATGGCCTTTAGTACCATCTCTACGCCGACAACACCCAGATCTACCTGTCTGGACCCAACATCACCTCCCTACTATCCAAAATTCCACAATGCCTGTATGTCATCTCATCCTTCTTCTCTGCTTGCTTCCTTAAGCTGAACATGGACAAAACTGAGTTTATCGTGTTCCCCCATCTAGCTCTCCCCCACTACCCGACCTATCCATCCTTGTGAAAGACTGCTCACTCACCCCAGTTCCCCATGCCAAGTGTCTTGGAGTAATCCTCGACTCTTCCCTGTCCTTCAGGCCGCACATCCAGGCCCTCGGCACCTCCTGCCAACGCCAGCTAAAGAACTTTTCCCAGATCCGCACTTTCCAATACCACGACACTGCTAAAACACTTATTCATGCTCTCATCATCTCACGCCTTGACTACTGCAACCTCCTGCTCACCAGCCTCCCCGCTACCTCCCTTGCACCTCTCCAATCTATCCTAAACTCTGCTGCCCAACTAATCCACCTGTTTTCCGGCTACTCCCCTGTCTCCCCTCTCTGCCAAGCCCTTCACTGGCTCCCCACTTCAGAGTGATCCCAGTTTAAAATACTAACCATGACATACAAAGCCATCCACAACCTGTCCCCTCCATACATCTCTTACATGGTCCCCCAATACCTACCCTCCCGAAACCTGTGATCCTCCCAAGAGCTCCTCCTCTACTCCCCTCTCATGTCCTCTTCTCCCATGCATCTGCTATACTCTGGAACTCTCTCCCCCAACACATCAGACACTCACCTACCCTGGGAACCTTCAAAAGAAACCTGAAGATCCACCTCTTCCGTCATGTCTACAACCTACAATGAGACCCGGCTTACCATACCATCTCTATATAGGCACTACTCCCTCCTACTGTACCCCCACCCATCCCTCTTAGACTGTGAGCCCTCACGACAGGGTCCTCTCCCCTCCTGTACCTGTATTACTTGATTGTCCACATTGATTGTATTTGTCCTCATCTGCCCTTTCCATATGTAAAGTGCCATCAATCTAATGGCACTATATAAATAAATAATAATAATAAATAATAATAATTTCTGTTCATGACCAGGCCTCAGAGATCACTTCAAATTGTAAGGTCATGAATAGAGATGAGCGAGTACTAAAATGCTCGGGTGCTCGATGCTCGGGCCGAGCATCCCAAGATACTCGTGTAGTCGGCCCGAGTACCGAGCCCAATGTTATCCTATGGGAGACCCGAGTATTTTTCTGGCATGACCCCCGGCAGCATGGATAAACCCTAAAAATGTCACAAAAGTATCAGAACAGTGCTCAAATGGCATGGGAACAGCATGGGGAAGACCCCTGTAAGCATTTCAGACTCCAAGGTCACTGCTGTGAATAATGTTGTCAGAGTATTACGCCACTTTTATGGACTGTCAAGAAAACGTTACAAAATGAAACCAAAATGGATTTTCCTGGAGAAAATATTGAGGGCTCATACCCACTTGTGAGACAGAGTTGGTGTATGTTAGTTTTTTGGATTACATGAAAGATTTTTTTTTTAAATTGTGTGGCACTCTGATGCCCCTGGATAGAGAAGTGCATGAGGGCCTCTTTAAATAATGTGCCCATTTTAAGGAGGTGGGTATATTGTAGTATTGCCCTTTGGCAGGGCAGCCAAAAATTGGGAGGCACCCCAATGCCCCTGGATAGAGAAGTGCATGAGGGCCTCTTTAAATAATGTGCCCATTTTAAGGAAGTGGGTCTTTTGTAGTATTGCCCTTTGGCAGGGCAGCCAAAAATTAGGAGGCACCCCAATGCCCCTGGAAAGAGACGTGCATGAGGGCCTCTTTAAATATTGTGCCCATTTAAGGAAGTTTGTCTTTTGTAGTATTGCCCTAGGCAGGGCAGCCAAAAATTGGGAGGCACCCCAATGCCCCTGGATAGAGACGTGCATGAGGGCCTCTTTAAATATTGTGCCCATTTTAAGGAAGTTTGTCTTTTATAGTATTGCCCTTTGGCAGGGAAGCCAAAAATTGCATGGCACCCCAATGCCCCTGGATAGAGATGTGCATGAGGGCCTCTTTAAATAATGTGCCCATTTTAAGGAAGTGGGTCTTTTGTAGTATTGCCCTTTGGCAGGGCAGCCAAAAATTAGGAGGCACCCCAATGCCCCTGGAAAGAAACATGGAGGAGAGCCTCTAAATATTGTTCCCATTACAAAGGAGCAGGTCTCCTGTACTTGTAATGCCCATTCTGTAAGCATGGATTAAATCATTTACCCCTGGGGGGTATACATTAAACTACTGCCTAACTTTTGAACGGTTAGGGTCATCATCTTCATAAATATGATGTAAATGAATTATGTTTTCTTGACATCATGAACTACGGTCGCCTTTGTCATATGATGGTGGCGGATGAGGAGAAGGAGGAGCAGTAAAGCAAGTAGCCAAAGTCATGAAGTGTGTACCAATGTGTGGGTGTGCGGAGGTGCATGGCAATTTACCGGCACACAATTTAAATTACGCTATCATTTGGTGGTGGTGTGGTGAAGTCAGGCCCAATCCAACCCTTGTTCATCTTGATCAGAGTCAGCCTGTCAGCATTTTCAGTTGACAGGCGGGTACGTTTATCAGTAATCATTCCACTTGCGGCACTAAAAACACGCTCTGACAAAACGCTAGCGGCAGAACAGGCCAGGACTTCCAAGGTGTAGAGAGCCAATTCCTGCCACATGTCCAGCTTGGATACCCAATAATTATAAGGCGTAGAGGAATCTAGGAGCACTTTTGTACGATCGGCAAGGTACTCCCTCAGCATCTTCACAAACTTTGCAGTCCTTGTGACACTACCCTGCACCTCAAGGCCTGTGCTACAGGAGGTGCTAAGAAAACTGTCCCAGATCTTTGAAAGTGTTCCCTTACCTCTGCTGGATTGGACTTGTACCTCTCTCGGCCGGACGCTATGGTTGTCCACTGAATCGTGACCTCTGCCGCTAGCGTTTTCAGAAGGGAATTTTTGGACTAATTCCGCGACTATGGCCTTCTGGTACTGCAGCATTTTTGTAGACCTCTCCATCTCGGGAATAAGAGAAATAAAGTTCTCCTTGTAGCGTGGGTCTAAAAGTGTCACCAACCAGTAATGAGTGTCCGCCAAGATGTTGATAACACGAGGGTCACGAGACAGGCAGCATAACATAAAGTCAGCCATGTGCGCCAGACTGTTAACAGGCAAGACTTCAGGGTCCTCACCAACAGCATGACTGTCCATGCTGGCCTCATCATCCTCCTCCTCCTCCTCTCCCCTGTCCTCTGGCCATCCACGCTGATCTGATGGTCTGACGGTTGTGCATGTATTACCGTCAATTCCGCATGAAAGTAGCTCTATTTCTTCATCCTCCTCGTCATAGTCCTCCAATGCACGTTGGGATAAGATGAGGCTGGGCTGTGTGTAATCACCCAGTACGGTTTCTTGCTCCAACTCATAGTGCTCCGCCTGCAATGCATCGTCTTTGATTTTGAGCAGAGAGCGTTTTAGAAGACAGAGAAGCAGGATGGTGATGCTAATGATGGCGTCAATGCTGCTCACCATCTTGGTGGAGTCCTCAAAGTTTTGTAGGACGGTACATATGTTGGACATCCATGTCCACTCCTGAGGTCTTATGTGTGAATTTTGAACTGTATACCGACGGCCTAGTTGATGCTGGTACTGAACAACTGCCCTCTTCTGCTCCTGACCAACATGTGCAGTGTGGAATTCCAACGCGTGGGGACATCACACACCAGTCTGTGAGCCGGAAGCTGCAAACTCGCTGAAAGCCAGCAAGGGCAGCAGAAGCAGTAGGTGACTTTCTAAAATGTGCACACAGGGGCGTACTTTTACGAGCCGATCAGACAGCTCTGGGTAGGATTTAATAAACCGCTGAACCACGAGGTTGAGTATATGGGCCATGCATGGAACATGTGTCAGCTCGCCTCAGAGCCGCCACCAGGTTCTGGCCACACACGACCATGCCTGGCTGTAGGTTCAGCGGTGTGAGCCAGTGATCTGCCTGCTGTTTCAGAGCTGTCCACAACTCTTCAGCATTTTGGAGTTTGTCACCTACACATATTAGCTTCAGCACAGCCTGTTGCCGCTTACCGAGGCAGTGCTGCAGTGCTTCCAGCTGGGGACTGGTGTGGAGGGTGAAGTGGAGGAGGAGGAGGCTGAGGAGCATTGCGTTCCGGAGCTGTACACTGTGGGCGAAACCCTGACTGAGTTAGGGCCTGCAATCCTTGGTGTCGGAAGGACGTTTTCCGTCCCAAGCTCAGACTGGGTCCCGGCTTCCTGAATATTAACCCAGTGTGCCGTCAGCGAGACGTACCGGCCCTGCCCACAAGCACTTGTCCACGTGTCCGTGGTTAGGTGGACTTTGCCTGAAACTGCGTTGTTAAGGGCACGTCTGATGTTTTGTGACACGTGCTTATTAGTGATGGGCGAGTCCTAAATTACTCGGAATAGCTTGACTCTAGCGAGTCCGAGCCCGGGACTCGCTACTCGTTGCGAGTCTAGCGAGTCCAATGTTAATGAATGGGGAAGCGAGTAATAGCGAGTAGTGTGCGATTTACAAATCGCAGATGTGTCTCGGAAGCTTCAGCCTGAAGCAATCCTAGTTTTGTCAGAGACTCTGACAAAACTAGGATTGGCATTGACTTGCATTGGACTCGTTTACTGTGCAAGTAATGGCTGGGAAACTCGCAGAGTAAGGAGTCTGGCTGTCTGCTCTGTACAGGCTGCCACAGCTCCAGGGTCCTAGAGCCCGCCTGCTCTTCCTGTGTGTAGCAGAGCTGAGATTGTTCTCAGTCTGCTCATCCCTGTGCATAGACATCTATATCTATGCACAGGGATGAGCAGAGAGGACATCGCGTTTTGGACTACGTCGGACGGAAGAGGATTTTTTTAATTAAAGATGCAGTCCCTAATGGCTTTTTTTTTATTTCTAATAAAAATTTTTCTCTGTGTTGTGTTTTTTTAAAACAATTTAATAGAAATTCATGGCGGTCATGTCTAATATTGGCGTGACCGCCATAAATTTCGGGCTTAGGGATAATACAAAGCTGGCCCTAACCTATTTATTACCCAGTGTGCCACCGCCACCAGGGCCCGTCGTTGCCTGCTGGATCCGGCTGGTTCCAGAAATACGGCGAAGCCCATGTAATTTTTTTTCTGAAAAGTCAATGAAACAATCCTAAAAAAGG
>JARQOC010000003.1:500187743-500300846 GCA_033576535.1 Allobates femoralis
CGATTGCGGTAATCCCCATAGAAAGTATAGGGGGACTTGCGGCAGGTGCGGCGACTGAGGTAGCGACTCGCAATGGCCTCGCGGCCATTGCTCGCGCTACACAGGGACTCTCAATGGATCCCCATTGAAAGTATAGAGAGACTTGCGGCAGGTGCGGTTGCTGAGGTAGCGACTCGCAATGGCCTCGCGGCCATTGCTCGCGCTACCTCAGCGGTACATCGCTAATTTTGTGGCCGAGCCTTGGTTCTATTTTCGGCCAGCGACTCGCAATGGCCCTTCGCGGCCATTTGCTCGCGCGTGGTGACGTCACAGCGTCACATAGCCACGGCGTTTTCGGGTCCGACACGAAAATGCCTACGGCAATTATATAGTAGATATTAATATACACTATATATATATTATAGATTAATATACAATATATATATATATATATAGATTAATATACAATATATGTATATATATATAAATAATATATATTAATATAAAAATATATATATATATATAGATTAATATACAATACTCTATATATATATATTATGTATATTATATATTACAATTTATTATAATGTGTATATATATACATATATATATATATCTATATCTAATCTATATATATATATATATATATATATATATATATATATAATATTAATATACAATATATATATACATATATATAGATTAATCTACTATTTATATATTATAGATTAATATACAATATATCTTATATATATAAATAATATAGATTAATATACAATTTATATATATATTTATAGATTAATATACAATATCTATATATATATATAGATTAATATACAATATCTATATATATATATATTATGTATATTATATATTACAATTTATTATAATGTGTATATATATACATATATATATAAATATATCTATATCTCTCTCTATCTATATATATATATATATATATATATATATTTAATATACAAATATATATATATATTTAGATTAATCTACCAATATATATATATAAATTAATATACAATATATCTATATATATAAATAATATAGATTAATATACAATTTTATATATATATTTATAGATTAATATACAATATCTATATATATATATATAGATTAATATACAATATATATATATATATTATGTATATTATATATTACAATTTATTATAATGTGTATATATATACATATATATATATATATATATATATATATATATATCTATATGTATATCTATATATATATATATATTATATATATATATATAAAATATATATATATATATATATATATATAGATTAATCTACAATATATATATATATATATATATAGATTAATATACAATTATATCATATATATAAATAATTATAGATTAATATCCAATTATATATATATTTATAGATTAATATACAATATCTATATATATATATATATAGATTAATATACAATATCTATACATATATTATATATATTATTATATTATATATTTACAATTTATTATAATGTGTATATATATACATATATATATATATTTATATATATATATATATACGAAAAAATGACAGCAGCACTCCAACAAATCTTCAATAGCCTTTAATCGGCCTGCAATTTATTATAATGTGTATATATATACATATATATATATATATATCTATATCTATATATATATATATATATATATATATATATATTTATAAATACACAATATATATATAATTATATATATATACCGTATTTTTGCTTTATAAGACGCACCTGATTATAAGACGCACCCCCAAATTTAATGAAGGAAAAGAGAAAAAAAATAATTTTTAATGTTAAATGGGGTCCGTCTTATAATGCCAGTGTCCATCTTAAAAATCATATAGGGTATATGTCTCTCATAGCCCCCACTTCTTGGTACATGGTCCCCCCGTCCTGGGATATAGCCCCCACATCCTAGATATGGCCCCCTTAATCGGTTTATGGCTGGCACATGTCCCCCAGTGTTGGCACACGTCCCCCAGTGCTGACACACGTCCCCTATTGATAGCACAAGTCTCTCAGTACTGCACACGTCCCCCAACTGCTGGCACATATCCCCCATTGATGGCCCAAGTCCGCCAGTGATGGACAAGTCCGCCAGTGATGGCACAAGTCCGCCAGTGATGGCACAAGTCCGCCAGTGATGGCACAAGTCCGCCAGTGATGGCAACAAGTCCGCCAGTGATGGCACACGTCCGCCATGCTGGCACACGTCCCCCAGTGCTGGCACACGTCCCCAGATGCTGGCACACGTCCTCCAGTGCTGGCCCACGTCCCCCACTGCTGGCAAAACGTCCCCCACTGCTGGCACACGTCCGCCAGTGCTGGCCCCCAAATCCGCCAGTGCTGGCCCAAGTACGCCAGTGATGGCACAAGTCCCCCACTGCTGCCACACGTCCCCCACTGCTGCCACACGTCCCCCAGTGCTGCCACACGTCCCCCACTGCTGGCACACGTCCCCTATTGATGGCACACATCCCCCAGTGCTGGCACACGTCCCCCACTGCTGGCACACGTCCCCCAGTGCTGGCACACGTCCCCAGTGCTGGCCACACGTCCCCCAGTGCTGGCACACGTCCCCCATTGAAGGCACACATCCCCCAGTGCTGGCACACGTCCCCCAGTGCTGGATATGGCCCCCTATGATTAAAACATGCCTCCCCCATGCTGCATATCGCCCACTATGATTACACATGCCTCCCCCCATGCTGCATATGGCCCACTATGATTACACATGCCTCCCCCTTGCTGCATATGACCCCCAAGCTGCTGCCCATAATAAAATAACAAACGTTTTCCTCACTATTTCCAGTGATGAGCTGCCTGTCCCTCTGCTTTCTCCCTCCGTGCAAGCTGCGTCCGAACTTCCTGCTTCTTGCCTGTGATGTGACTCTCTGCTGAGCAGCTCACATTACAAGCAGAGAAGCAGGAAGTTCGGACGCAGCTTGCACGGAGGGAGAAAGCAGAGGGACAGGCAGCTCATCACTGGAAATAGTGAGGAAAACGTTTGTTATTTTATTATGGGCAGCAGCTTGGGGGGTCATATGCAGCAAGGGGGAGGCATGTGTAATCACTGGGGGGGCGCAGGCAATGTAATATGCACTGCGCCCTCAGTCCCAACACCGTGGTGCGATTTCAGCACCGCGGTGATGGACAGCGGCAGTGCATATTAAATGAGCGGGAGCAGGAGATCTCCCGCTCCCTCCTGCAGCCCCAGCCAGCACACTGGACCCCAGGCACACTCCAGAGCTGCCCCCACCATCCCTATTAATATGCTATACTATATACGTATATTCGGATTATAAGACGCACCCCTAACTGTACCCCAAAGTTTGGGGGAACAAAAGTGCGTCTTATAATCCGAAAAATACGGTATATATATATTAATACACAATATATATATATATATATATATATATATATATGCGAAAAAATGACAGCAGCACTCCAACCAATCTTCAATAGCCTTTAATCGGCCTACAGGGCGACCCGCGACGTTTCAGCCACCACGTGGCTTTTGTCTAGCAACTAGTTCAGCCCCTTACTTCCTTTTAAAACCCACACAATTTACATAATAAACATAATATATACATCAATGTATTAGAAAAGGGTTTGAATTTTTGCCCCACCGGTCACGTCGAGTGGTTTAATGTGGATGTGGAACTGTATAAATTTTTTAGGATGATTAGGTTGAAACATTGAAACATTGGTTTTCTAAAAGGAAAGCGTTACCAAAAGTCAAATTAAGTGAATTCTGTTTGAGTGACTTTAAACTACATAAAAAAAGTGAGTTCGACCCTGATGAGAACGTGTCGGCCATTGAGGCATTCATAGCGGCGGTGAAAAGGGATGTGAAAGAGTTAGAGAATAAGGGCACTTATATATATAGAAAACCTAATATAACAAAGGAGGAGCATTTAGCTATAACTGAGTTGGCAAACAATGAAGAGTTGATTGTAAGACAGCAGACAAAGGAGGGGCGGGGGGGTTTGGCAGGACAGGCAAATGTATTTGAAGGAAGTGTTTTATCAGTTAAATGACCAGAAAGTATACAAAAGGTTAGAGAGAGACCCAAAACATGATATACAATGCATTATATCTAAGATTTTAGGAAAAGCGGAATTAGAAGGTGTAATTGATGGAGATATGGTTGATTTTTTGTACATGGAGCACCCAGTAACCCCAGTGCTATACACTATCCGAAGGTGCACAAATCTATTGAACAGCCCCCGGGTAGGCCCATTGTAGCGGGCATCAATTCAGTATTTAATAACTTGGGAATATTTTTAGATAGGGTGTTATCTCCTATAGCAACATCAGCGGCGTCCTATATTCAGGACACAAAGAGCTTTTTGGAGAAATTAAAAGAGGTAAAATTAGTGGGCAATTGTTTACTGGTATCATTTGACGTCACATCCTTGTACACCTCCATTGACCACGATAGAGGTTTACGGGCAGTAGCCTCTAAATTAGACGACACTTGTTATACACCAGAGGCCAAGCAGTTTATTGTAGATTTATTGGAAGTAGCCCTGAAATATAATTATTTCTTATTTGGTGACACTTTTTACCTCCAGTTGTCCGGTACCCCGCCATGGGTGCAAAAATGGGATGCTCTTACGCAAATACCATGATGACGGTACTAGAAGAAAGATTCATCTATCCCTCAAGCCATTTTTGTAAAGTACTTAAATGGTGGAGGTATATAGATGATACATTTGTACTATGGGAAGGCACGTTAGAAGAGTTGGAGGTGTTCCATTCCTTCTTAAATACTATTGATGGGTCTATTAAATTCACGAAGGTAGTTTCAAACAAGGAGATCCAGTTTTTGGATGTATTGGTAAAAACTGGAGGAGGGACGTTTAGAAACCACACTGTATACGAAACCTAGTGACCGAAATAAATTGTTGCATTACAACAGCCACCATCCGGAACCCTTAAAAAAAGCTATCCCCCTGGGGCAATACAGACGAGTGGATAGAATTGTGAGTGACGTGCAGGAGTTGGGAAAAAAGTTCGAGGTTCTCACCAATAGGTTCATTCAAAGGGGTTACCCTAAAGGCCTATTACAGAACAGTTTGGCTCATATGAAAAACAATAAGGAAAAAGTTGCACCTATAGGTAAAACACCGGCTAGAATTCCCTTAGTAATGAGATACGGGGAGGAGTCTAGGACATCTCTAACATCATTCTTAAGCACTGGCCAATGTTAGGGAAGTGCTTGCCGGAAGTGGAGGAGTTTAAACTTAAGCCTTTAATTTCATTCCAAAGAGGGAAAAACCTGAAGGATAAGTTATCCAGATCCGACTTTGGTCCTTTGAAAATGTCCAGACAGCTCACTTTGACGCGGGGTACGCGGGTGGGTTGTTACCCCTGCGTATCCTGCGTGAATTGCTCGTATATGGTAAAAGGAGCAGAATTCTCTCATCCGCAGACAGGAGAAGTGTTTAAAAATCCGGCATTTTGCTACATGTATGACAGACCACGTTATTTATTTATTGGAATGCCCGTGCAAACTGTGGTATGTGGGTGAAACCACACTTGAATGTAAGACCAGAATAGGGCAACATAGGGGCACAATACGCCAAAAAAGGAAAGACCTACCAGTTCCAAAACATTTTTTGGATATGAAACATACCGAAAAGGATCTGAAGTTTAGGATTATCGATGTGGTACCTGCGATAAGGAGAGGAGGCGATAGGAATAAGTTGTTGCATATAAAAGAATTACAGTGGATAAGGCGCCTTAATACGTTAAAACCAAATGGGTTGAACGTCGAGTATAGGCTGGCAGTCGCTATGTGATCTGTTCCATATTCATTTTGGGGAGTAATGCTGTAAATGATACTAGTCACTGTTTGTACACTCGCACTGTCTAATAACCTGTTTTTGGTTTCTTCCAGCACCGACACTTGGGTTGAAAATCCTCAAGAATCCCATTGGGGGGTGATAGACGTGCCAAACGGTCATATATGAGGAGTGTCCCTTCCATGTAACTATGCCCCAAATCGCTCAATGCTCCTTGGCAAAAAAATTTTGGATTTTTTTGGATTAAGAATTTTTGATTAATGCTCTTGCACATGGATTGGCTGTATATGTAAGCGCCATGTGGATATTATTATTGTCACTTTTATTAAAAATTGAATATAAAGGAATAATATGTGGTTTGTGGTGCAATATCTATGAATAGGGGGGTTTTGGCCAGAATATGATTGGTGGAGATGAGTGGTCCCCGGGGAGCTGGAATGGCCAAGAGGTGGAGTATGTTAACCCCCTAGTTTGCACTGGATAAGGTGCAGTTTGCTGGCCTATTGGTGAGGGGAGTGTGTTGGTATGGTTGTTCTGGCACCCCCTAGTGATATAGAATAGATATGCAGCCTATTATGAGTTAACAAACATGTAAACATCAAAAACTATGAAAAAATGATATAATTTATATGGTGGCATTATATGAGGCGTTATAGGAAGGTTTCGAGCGGTTATTATAAGCGTAGCCAGGAGCGGCCGCAGCCAAGAAGTCTCGGGGTTGTAAACCCGCGTCGGAGTGTAGCGCGCATGCGCGAACGTTAGTAAGATGGCGCCCGTAAGGCTTCTTGTGCTCCTTAGCAACATAGAAGCGGGACGCACATGGAATGACGTCACTTCTGACGCGACGGACTCGGCAGCGTGCATCATGGAGCGGTGAGGAACGGGGCTATGCATGTTTGGGCCATTAATAACCATAATAGACCGCAAGTGTTACTGTCATCACACCACCTGGGATGAGGATCAACCAATTAAGTGCATGAAAGAGGCATTATGTGAATAGGCAGCTTTTATGTACTGTAAATGATGTAATCAATGTCACATTTCACTAGTGTATGGTTGGGTATAGGGTATTGGAAGGTCTGCACCTAGAATGTATAATGTGTAGACGGTTTAAAGGGTGTAATTGATGTATATATTATGTTTATTATGTAAATTGTGTGGGTTTTAAAAGGAAGTAAGGGGGCTGAGACTAGTTGCTAGACAAAAGCCACGTGGTGGCTGAAACGTCGCGGGTCGCCCTGTAGGCCGATTAAAGGCTATTGAAGATTGGTTGGAGTGCTGCTGTCATTTTTTCGCATATATTTACAAGGAGTGGCTTGTTGGACAGATTTGCACCCGGGTTTGGTGCTGCTCAAAAGTTTCAATTTTTTATATATATATATATATATATATATATTAATCTACAATATATATATATATATATATATATATATATATATAGATTAATATACGGCACTGGGCACAGGGGCACAGAGGCACTGGGGCACAGGGGCACAGGGGCACTACGGCACTGGGGCACTGGGGCACAGAGGCACAGAGGCAGAGGGGCACAGAGGCACTGGGGCACAGGGGCACAGGGGCACTACGGCACTGGGGCACTGGGGCACAGAGGCAGAGGGGCACAGGGGCACAGGCTCCGGAGCACTGTGTCAGCATGTGCTGACAGCAGCTGCTCCGGAGCGGGATGACAGCGGCGAGGGGTCGCAATGCCCGCTACGCGGGCAATGCTTCGCACGGCGTGGTGACGTCACATAGTGACAAAGCCACGGCGTGCCGGGGTCCGACACAAACGTGCCTTCGGCAATTATAGAGTAGATAGTCATTGTGAAAGGAAATTTATACTGAACTCTGGAAACACTTGTCATAATATTTTACAGTATTAGAAAACAGTAAAATCATTCCAAATGCTGCTTAAAAAGTCTTTTAAAATATGCAGCCTTTGTGATCCTTAAGGCCTGTGGCAATATAATCAGTCTTATCTCCTCTTTTTGAATACTTGAGCACTTTAAAAAAAAGACAGGTAATTGCTAAGTCGTGTTCTACAATTGATTTTCATTATGGATGTGGTTAGCGGTGTATCTGTTAGGTCATAAGGGAGAAATAGCCTTTGCATAGCTATGAAACAAACAAAAGGAAGATTTAGTTATATATTCAAAAGGAAAGCTTATGATCACAAACCTTTAAAATTACCTTACAAAGCAAGTTTTCTCTAAATACACTTTCACATTAACAAATTTGATATTTCACTATGATTTACTTCATACACAAACACAAACTTTTATAAACTTTAAGCACTATCTACTATATAATAATCTAATTATGTCTCTCTGTCTGTCTATAACAGACATTCTGATTTTATATTTCTTCTTATTTTACAGCGACTTGTGATCAAGGCCCGCATTGGGCCAAAACGTCATTGTTTGTCGCAATTAACGGACACTATAAATAAACTTTCACCTAAAACATAATCTCTCATACGTGTGCAGTGATTTCTATTTACATAATCTTTGGAACTTTTGGTTTCTTCTCATTGGCACCGTTACCCTCACCACTTCGAGTGCTAGCCATTATTACCTACATATAACGGACATCCCACGTTGCTGATTGGTCGCGCCAGCCGCCCGCGACCAATCAGCGACGTGGGATTTCAGAATTAGAGCATTATATAGTAGATGGCGGATGATAGTTCTGTGGGTGCTGCCCTCAGTGCTGACTGCAATAGGCGCCGTGCCCACTGTGTGCCCGCTGTGCCTAGTGTGTGTACCCTGCTGTGTGCCGTGGAGAGGCCCACCATGGACGCTCTGGAGTGGTACGCGCACAAGGCCCTCGGGGACGACATGTTCTTGATACAAGAGCGGTTTTATGAGTCGGGAAACCGGGACAACATTTGGCTGGTGCGCGGCTCCCACCAGGATCTGGTGATTCACACCAGATGAGGCCTGCGGAGCCTCCCGGACTATCTGAGCGCCGCTGGGCTGCTCCTGCACGGCAAGGATGGGGACTCCGGGCGATGGCCGCTCATGGCTGTGGCCACTCACGTCCACTTCCATCACGCTGGGGGCCTGCACCAGTTCGAGCAGGTGGCGGTGATCTGGGGGGATAACTTTGAGACCGTCACCTGGCTGTCCCACAGCAAAGTGGTGAAGAAACCCACACCCGGCTGGAGCGCCGGGCAATACAAGGTGCAGGCGGTGACACCGATACACATCCTGGAAGATGCTAAACACTAGACACACATGGTCAGACAGAGGCATAGATAGACAGAAAGAGACACAGACAGATAGACAGAGACATAGATAAATATAGAGAGACATAGATATACAGACATAGATAAACAGAGAAAGATGGATAGAGAGACATGGATACAGATAGAGAGACATCTACTATATCATCATCTAATTCTGTCTATTTGTCTGTAATGGAAATCCTGCGTCGCTGCCCGCGACCACTCAGCAACAGGCACATTCTAGCTGCGAATTGGTGTGGGATTTGAACCACGCATGCCACTGCTACTGTTGGGAGATCAGCGGCACTAGCAGCTGATCTCCCGATGGTAGCCGTGGGTCATCTCCTGCCGCATGGAGGTCAGTGGTGACGCTCGCAGCGGAAGTACACCCAACTAGCGCTAGTGATCTCGCTCAGTGTGACACGCAGAAGTGGCCAGGCTCCCACTGTGAGATTGCTGATCGTGTCAGAATGGCCTGGACCATTTTTTGATCATTGGGACCCCGCTAGGCAGCATGCATCGGTGTGTTTGGCGGGAACAATTACCAGCGATCTCAATACTACGCCCTAGAGTGACATGGTCCCAACGACCACCATATCGTTGCTGCATCGCTAGTGAGATCTGACTGTTTCACATCTCAGCAGCAACCACGTAGTGACGCTCCAGCAATCATTACCAGGTCGTATTGTTGTCGAGATCCCTGGAGCGTAGCTAAGTGTGACATTACCTTACTGATTGCTGGTGAGGTGTCACATGTACATACAGTTAGGGCCAGAAATATTTGGACAGTGACACAATTTTCACGAGTTGGGCTCTGCATGCCACCACATTGGATTTGAAATGAAACCTCTACAGCAGAATTCAAGTGCAGATTGTAACGTTTAATTTGAAGGGTTGAACAAAAATATCTGATAGAAAATGTAGGAATTGTACACATTTCTTTACAAACACTCCACATTTTAGGAGGTCAAAAGTAATTGGACAAATAAACATAACCCAAACAAAATATTTTTATTTTCAATATTTTGTTGCGAATCCTTTGGAGGCAATCACTGCCTTAAGTCTGGAACCCATGGACATCACCAAACGCTGGGTTTCCTCCTTCTTAATGCTTTGCCAGGCCTTTACAGCCGCAGCCTTCAGGTCTTGCTTGTTTGTGGGTCTTTCCGTCTTAAGTCTGGATTTGAGCAAGTGAAATGCATGCTCAATTGGGTTAAGATCTGGTGATTGACTTGGCCATTGCAGAATGTTCCACTTTTTTGCACTCATGAACTCCTGGGTAGCTTTGGCTGTATGCTTGGGGTCATTGTCCATCTGTACTATGAAGCGCCGTCCAATCAACTTTGCAGCATTTGGCTGAATCTGGGCTGAAAGTATATCCCGGTACACTTCAGAATTCATCCGGCTACTCTTATCTGCTGTTATGTCATCAATAAACACAAGTGACCCAGTGCCATTGAAAGCCATGCATGCCCATGCCATCACGTTGCCTCCACCATGTTTTACAGAGGATGTGGTGTGTCTTGGATCATGTGCCGTTCCCTTTCTTCTCCAAACTTTTTTCTTTCCATCATTCTGGTACAGGTTGATCTTTGTCTCATCTGTCCATAGAATACTTTTCCAGAATGAGGTGTTTTTCAGCAAATTTAACTCTGGCCTGTCTATTTTTGGAATTGATGAATGGTTTGCATCTAGATGTGAACCCTTTGTATTTACTGCCATGGAGTCTTCTCTTTACTGTTGACTTAGAGACAGATACACCTACTTCACTGAGAGTGTTCTGGACTTCAGTTGATGTTGTGAACGGGTTCTTCTTCACCAAATAAAGTATGCGGCGATCATCCACCACTGTTGTCATCCGTGGACGCCCAGGCCTTTTACAGTTCCCAAGCTCACCAGTCAATTCCTTTTTTCTCAGAATGTACCCAACTGTTGATTTTGCTACTCCAAGCATGTCTGCTATCTCTCTGATGGATTTTTTTCTTTTTTTTCAGCCTCAGGATGTTCTGCTTCACCTCAATTGAGAGTTCCTTTGACCACATGTTGTCTGGTCACAGCAACAGCTTCCAAATGCAAAACCACACACCTGGAATCCACCCCTGACCTTTTAACTACTTCATTGATTACAGGTTAACGAGGGAGACGCCTTCAGAGTTAATTGCAGCCCTTAGAGTCCATTGTCCAATTACTTTTGGTCCCTTGAAAAAGAGGAGGCTATGCATTACAGAGCTATGATTCCTAAACCCTTTCTCCGATTTGGATGTGGAAACTCTCATATTGCAGCTGGGAGTGTGCACTTTCAGCCCATATATAATATATATAATTGTATTTCTGAACATGTTTTTGTAAACAGCTAAAATAACAAAACTTGTGTCACTGTCCAAATATTTCTGGCCCTAACTGTATATAGTGAACGAAGCTGCGACGCTGATTGGTCTCGGCCTGCCGCGACCAATCAGCAGCAAGCGCAGTCCGGCCGTGAATTGCCGCAGAATTTGAACCACGCTTTGCTGTTTGGTCACGCGCCGCCCGGCCGCAACCAATCAGCGATATTGGAGCTGAATTTAACCCCCACTCACAACTCGAGAAATAACATTTAATGATAATGTACCGTATATACTCGTGTATAAGCCGACCCGTGTATAAGCCGACCCCCCTACTTTTGCCCCCAAAAACTGGGAAAACTTATTGACTCGCGTATAAGCCGAGGGTGGACTCCAGCACAGTGTATACGGCTGCCCCCAGCAGCAGCGCCGCAGGGGGTACACAGGCTGCCCCCAGCAGCAGCAGCAGCGCCGCAGGGGGTACACAGGCTGCCCCCAGCAGCAGCAGCGCCGCAGGGGGTACACAGGCTGCCCCCAGCAGCAGCAGCAGCGCCGCAGGGGGTACACAGGCTGCCCCCAGCAGCAGCAGCGCCGCAGGGGGTACACAGGCTGCCCCCAGCAGCAGCAGCAGCAGCAGCGCCGCAGGGGGTACACAGGCTGCCCCCAGCAGCAGCAGCAGCACAGGGGGTACACAGGCTGCCCCCAGCAGCAGCAGCACAGGGGGTACACAGGCTGCCCCCAGCAGCAGCAGCACAGGGGGTACACAGGCTGCCCCCAGCAGCAGCAGCACAGGGGGTACACAGGCTGCCCCCAGCAGCAGCAGCAGTGCCGCAGGGGTACACAGGCTGCCCCCAGCAGCAGCAGCAGCACAGGGGGTACACAGGCTGCCCCCAGCAGCAGCAGCACAGGGGGTACACAGGCTGCCCCCAGCAGCAGCAGCAGCAGCAGCACAGGGGGTACACAGGCTGCCCCCAGCAGCAGCAGCACAGGGGGTACACAGGCTGCCCCCAGCAGCAGCAGCACAGGGGGTACACAGGCTGCCCCCAGCAGCAGCAGCACAGGGGGTACACAGGCTGCCCCCAGCAGCAGCAGCAGCACAGGGGGTACACAGGCTGCCCCCAGCAGCAGCACAGGGGGTACACAGGCTGCCCCCAGCAGCAGCAGCAGCAGCACAGGGGGTACACAGGCTGCCCCCAGCAGCAGCAGCAGCACAGGGGGTACACAGGCTGCCCCCAGCAGCAGCAGCACAGGGGGTACACAGGCTGCCCCCAGCATCAGCAGCACAGGGGGTACACAGGCTGCCCCCAGCAGCAGCAGCACAGGGGGTACACAGGCTGCCCCCAGCAGCAGCAGCACAGGGGGTACACAGGCTGCCCCCAGCAGCAGCACAGGGGGTACACAGGCTGCCCCCAGCAGCAGCACAGGGGGTACACATGCTGCCCCCAGCAGCAGCAGCAGCACAGGGGGTACACAGGCTGCCCCCCAGAAGCACAGGGGATACACAGGCTGCTCCCAGCAGCAGCACACAGGGTATACAGGCTCCCCACCCCTCACAGTAAAGCCTCCCCATGCTGCCGCTGCTCACTGTAAAATAAATAGTGTTATTAGCTCTCACCCTCAGTCCTGTGTGTGTTGTGTGGGGCGGGCTGTGCTGAGCTTCTGATCCTGAATTGTGCGGCCTCTGGAGCAGCCTGTGCCAGGGAGAGGAAGGAGAGCAGCGAGGAGAGGACTGAGGTGGGAGAAGGAGGACTGAGGTGGGAGAAGGAACCCGGGGACTGCGTCCTGGCTGTGCATCTTCCCTCCTTCCTGCTTGTCCTGTGACCGGGGCTCACCGTGATGACGTCACCGGCCGGTTACATGACACGCAGGGAGGAGGGAGGAGAGAGGAGGGAGGATGCACTGAGAGAGGGAGAGAGCTAATAACATTATACATTTTACACTGAGCAGCGGCAGCATGGGGAGGCTTTACTGTGGTGGGGGCGCCATACTGTTATGGGGAGCCTGTAATGGGATATGCACTGCTCCCCCCGCAGATGGGCGGGGGATGCAGTGCATATCATGAATAAGTTATGAGCGGCTCCACGTCACGAGCCGCTCATATTATAGTCTTCCCCCACCTCCTCCAGCCTCCTCCTGATCCCAGACACAGCCCCCACCTCGTACAAAAGTATATGACTCGTGTATAAGCCGAGGGGGCGACTTTTCAGCCCAATTTTTGGGCTGAAAAAGTCGGCTTATACACGAGTATATACGGTATATATTTTACCCGGAACATCCTGTGTATTCATTGCATTATTCTTAAATCATCATAAATAAACTACATACATATTCTAGAATACTCGATGCGTTAGAATCGGGCCACCATCTAGTTTTACATAATTCTCTTTAAAGTGAACCTGTCACCCATTTTGTGCTTTTTAAAACTAAAAGTGCCACCTTCAGCAGCACCAATGCTGCATTTTATGAAGGTGGCTTTTATCTCCCTACCCCCCAGTACACCGAATAAACAACTTTATAAACTTTCCCACTCTGTATGCTAATTCATACTTACTGGTCAGATGGGTGTTCATTCCCTCCAGTCCTCATTGCCTCTGTGGTCTTCCTCTGCCTCTTCATTCTTCTCAGCGCTGCCTCTGCTCAGGTCCTAGTCTTCTTTCTGGCACCTGCGCAGATTCCTCTATGTTCGCGCAGGTGCCCTGAGCTCTGCCATACTGTTGGTAGAACATCAGACTGCATTACACCTGCGTGAAGCTCAGGTTTATGCAGGTGTACTGCAGTCAGACGCTCTGCCAACAGTATTGCAGAGCTAACGGCACCTGTGCAGGCCAGAGAGGATCTGTGCAGGTGCAGGAAAGAAGACTGGAACCTGAGAAGAGGCAGCGCCTAGAAGAATGAAGAGTCAGAGAGGCGGTGAGGACCGGACGGAATGAAGACCCTTCTGACCCGTAAGTATGAATTAGCATACAGGGTGGGAAAGTTTATAAAGTTTTTTATTCAGTGTACTGGGGGGTAGAGGGATATGAGGCACCTTCATAAAATGCAGGATAGGTGCTGCTGAAGGTGGAACTTTCAGTTTAATAAGCACAAAAGGGGAGACAGGTTCATTTTTATAAAAACAAATGTTTAGATTTCTGAAACTAAATGTGTGAGAATCCAATCAAAAGCTTTCATGGTGGGCACCATCTACATTATGATTTTTTTATTATAATATTTATTGGTAAAGAGGCAAGGTGTAGTGTACATCTTTGTGAACCAAAACGTTGTGGCCCTAATTTCTGGGGCAAAATATGTCAACTAATACAGTGGGGAAAAAAGTATTTAGTCAGTCACCAATTGTGCAAGTTCTCCCACTTAAAAAGATAAGAGAGGCCTGTAATTGACATCATAGGTAGACCTCAACTATCAGGGACAAAATGAGAAAACAAATCCTGAAAATCACATTGTCTGATTTGGAAAGAATTTTTTTTTACATTTTGGTGGAAAATAAGTATTTGGTCAATAACAAAAGTTCATCTCAATACTTTGTTATATATCCTTTGTTGGCAATGACAGAGGTCAAATGTTTTCTCTTAGTCTTCATGAGTTTGGCACACACTGTTGCTGGTATGTTGGCCCATTCCTCTATGCAGATCTCCTCTAGAGCAGTGATGTTTTGGGGCTGTCGCTGGGCAACACAGACTTTCAACTCCCTCCAAAGATCTTCTATAGGGTTTAGATCTGGAGACTAGCTAGGCCAATCTAGGACCTTGAAATGCTTCTTACAAAACCATTTCTTTGTTGCCCTGGTGGTGTGATTGGGATCATTGTCATGCTGAAAGACCCAGCCACGTTTCATCTTCAAGGCCCTTGATGATGGAAGGAGGTTTGCACTCAAAATTTCATGATACATGGCTTCATCCATTCTTTCATGGACACAAATAAGTCGTCCTAGTCCCTTGGCAGAGGAACAGCCCCAAAGTTTGATGTTGGCACCCCTATGCTTCACAGTAGGTATGGTGTTCTTTGGATGCAACTCAGCATTCTTTCTCCTCCAAACATGACAATTTGTGTTTCTACCAAAAAGTTCTACTTTGGTTTCATCTGATCATATGACACTCCCAATACTCTTTTGGATCATCCAAATGCTCACTAGCAAACTTCAAATGGGCCCAGACATGTAATGAGCAGGGGGACCTTGTCTGGCACCTCAGGATCTAAGTTCAGGGTGGCATAGTGTTTTACTGATGGTAGCCTGCGTAATGTTGGTCCCAGCTCTCTGCAGGTCATTCACTAGGTCCCCCATGTGGTTCTGGGGTTTTTGCTCACTGTTCTTGAGATCATTTTGACCCCACAGGGTAAGATCTTGCATGGAGCCCTAAATTAAGGGAGATTATCAGTGGTCTTCTATGTCTTCCATTTTCGAATTATTGCTCCCACAGTTGATTTCTTCACACCAAGCTGCTTGCCAATTGCAGATTCAGTTTTCCCAGCCTGGTGCAGGACTACAATTTTGTTTCTGGTGTCCTTCAACAGCTCTTTGGTCTTCACCATAGTAGAGTTTGGAATGTGACTGTTTGAGGTTATGGACAGGTGTCTTTTATACTGATACCAGGAGGAGCCAGGAGGACAGAGGAGCCTCTTAAAGAAGAAGTTACAGGTCTGTGAGAGCCAGAAATCTTGTTTGTTTGTAGGTGACCAAATACTTATTTTCCACCAAAATTTGAAATAATTTCTTTCCAAATCAGACAGTGTGATTTTCAGAATTTGTTTTCTTATTTTGTCTCTCATAATTGAGGTTTACCTGACATGCCCACTAGGGCCATGGGGTACTCGGAACCAGGCCGGGTTGGTCCTTTTCTGAGGAAGTCACGGGGCTGTGACCTTTTCCGTGACTCTGGCAGTGTCATTAAATGGGGCAAATAATTTATATGGGATTATGTAATGCCACCTGTGATATTCGGCTATATAGGGCCGACACTGCAGTTCAGGACCACTGGGGCAGTTGATGATACAGCAAAGATGACACAGCTTTCCACAGGTGGAGCAGGGTCCCAGGGCAGATGATACAGTCAAACAGGGCTGTTGTGATCATTGGGGTGCAGGGTGAGAGACACACGAAAAGAACCGGAGGACACAGGGTTGTAGTTTCCGTTACCTCTACTTGGTGGTTGCAGATGCACTCCAGGGCACTTATTACAGATGGTAATGGAAGTCCGGGTGGCCTGGAATTGCCTAATCCACCACACCAGGGGAATTCGGAGGCCTCCTTTTTGCGCTCTCCCTTTTGTTCCTTGCTACCTAAAGCTACGCTGTGACCCTATTCCTGCGTGTTTAGTTGTTCCTACTCATATGGAAGGCAGCTTGGGCCTTTTTCAGGTGCCCCTCCTCTCCTGGCGGCTCCAGGCTCTAATCTGCTGCTGTGTCGCATGGTATTTGGTATGGCCAGAACACTTGCAGTCTTCTCTCAACTCAGCTGCTGGATCTTCAGTACCCTACAACTGAGGACTCTGGCATCGTCTTCTCTGGCACACAACTCCGGGATGAGCTCTGTCGCACCTCAGTTTCCCCTCCTGGCTTTCCTTGACCTCTCTCTTCTCTTTCTCCCCTCAAACTGTCTCCAATGGTTACCTCACAATGACAGAACTCCTACTTCCTGTTTGTCTCCTTTTTTACAACTGTTCCAACTGTATTTCTACTGCGCACTTCCTGCTGCTCCCATGAAACCAGGTATAGCTCCCCCTTCAAGCTTGGAGCAGGAAAAGTGTTGGATGCTGAGAATTACCTGGCTTGGGGACCCCTTCTTGCTTCCAGGCATGACATCACCCCCTGGGAAGAGAGGCAATGCCACTGTGGCAACCTTGGGGCGCCATATTCCTCTCTAGTTAACGTCAGTACGTCCCGGACTGAGGAAACATTTGAAAAACAGGTATTAACAACAACATATGAAAATTTGTAAACATTACATTAATAAAAATGAACAGAGTCTCAAAATATAAAAATTACAAAAACCAAGAACATAGTAAAAAGGAAAAATGCAGGTTCTGTACAAGGGCTTGTCCTGACTAAACATAGTCCTGTAGTCCATTTGTCCATAAAAATAAATAAATGTAACTATGTACATTCAAGATGGTTTAAAAGTGTATACAGTAAGTCCTGTAGGCACTGTACACTTGATGGTTGCATAAAGACATAAGCGCTTTACTATTTTTAAACTTTCTATCTAACTTGCTAACAATCACTATAGTGTGCGGGAATCTGACTCTGCGTAGTGCATTGTGACCTTCTCAATACAGGTATTTCCTCTGACCTGTCCTGGTCTAGTGTGTTGGATGTAAGCTCTGTGGACTCACTAGTGACTGTGCTACAGGTAGGCCTATGTCTTATGGGTAAGCTGGCTGCTCTCTGCGACTCCTTAGACTCACAAAGGAAATGACAGGAGGTTGATTCTCTTGATCCACTGCAGTAGTATTGTCTATTGCTGGAGCCAACAGATCTTCATTTTGTTCTAAAGTCTCTGCCACTTCCGG
Source organism: Allobates femoralis (assembly GCA_033576535.1). Taxonomy (NCBI): domain Eukaryota; kingdom Metazoa; phylum Chordata; class Amphibia; order Anura; family Aromobatidae; genus Allobates; species Allobates femoralis. Next base: position 500,205,626 of record JARQOC010000003.1, read on the forward strand.
TACTACTACTTGGGGGAAAGGTCAGAACAGGTACAACAATAGCATTATTCAACTTTGTCCAAGAGCGGAAAAATTCTCCAAGAATTGTTATCATTCCTTCTGTCTTTTCTTTTTTGAGGGGCTGTCTTTGCTTTTATCTTGATTCTTCAACTGGTCAAGGCATATCTTCAGATGATTCATCAACACTGCTGCTGAGGTCTCTCCTAGTGATGGGCGAATCCTAAATTACTCGGAATCGCTTGACTCTAGCGAGTCCGAGCACAGGACTCGCTACTCATTGCGAGTCTAGCGAGTCCAATGTTAATGAATGGGGAAGCGAGTAATAGCGAGTAGTGTGAGATTTACAAATCGCAGATGTGTCTCGGAAGCTTCAGCCTGAAGCAATCCTAGTTTTGTCATTTATTTGCATTGGACTCGTTTACTTTGCAACTGTAATCGCTGGGAAACTCGCACAGATAAGAGTCCTGTCTTCTCTGTGTGCTGGCTGCCAGCTCCAGGGTCCTAGAGCCCGCCTGCTGCCTGATGTAGCAGTGCTGAGATTGTTCTCAGTCTGCTCATTCCCTGTGTACAGACATGAATGTCTGTGCACAGAGATGATGTAGCAGAGCTGAGATTGTTCTCAGTCTGCTCATTCCCTGTGCATATACATCTATATCTATGCACAGGGGATGTAGCAGAGAGGACATCGCGTTTTGGACTGCGTCGGACGGAAGAGGATTTTTTTAATTAAAGATGGAGTCCCTAATGGCTTTTTTTTTTATTTCTAATAAAAAAATTTCTTTGTGTTGTGTTTTTTTTAAAACAATTTAATAGAAATTCATGGCGGTCATGTCTAATATTGGCGTGACCGCCATAAATTTCGGGCTAGGGGCCAGCTGATAATACAAAGCTGGCCCTAACCTCTTTATTACCCAGCGTGCCACCGCTACCAGGGCCGCTGGAAGAGCGGGGTTCAGCGCCAGAGGATGGCGCTTCAATGAACGCACCACCTTCTGGGGCGGCTGCGGGCTGCAATTTGCAGCGGGGGGTGCCCAGAAAGCTTGGGCATCCCTGCGCTGCGGATTCCAGCCCCCAGCTGCTTAGCTGTACCTGGCTAGACATAGAAATTGCGCGGAGCTTCACGCATTTTTTTTAAATTATTTCATGAAATTCTGAGATTCTGACTCTGACTCTGACTCTGAGACTCTGACTCTGAGACTTTGAAATTCATGAAATAATTAAAAAAAAATGCGTGGGGCTCCGCGCAATTTCTATGTCTAGCCAGGTACAGCTAAGCAGCTGGGGGCTGGAATCCGCAGTGCAGGGATGCCCAAGCTTTCTGGGCACCCCCCGCTGCAAATTGCAGCCCGCAGCCGCCCCAGAAGATGGCGCGTTCATTGAAGCGCCATCCTCTGGCGCTGAACCCCGCTCTTCCAGCGGCCCTGGTGGCGGTAGCACGCTGGGTAATAAAGGGGTTAATATCAGCTTTGTTATACAAGCTGGTATTAAGCCCGAGATTCTTAATGTCAGGCCACGTTTGACCCAGCCGCTAAGAATCTCCAATAAAGGGTTAAAAAAACACAACACAGAGAAAAAATTTTATTTGAAATAAAAAAAAAAGCCATTAGGGACTCCATCTTTAATTAAAAAAATCCTCTTCCGTCCAACGTAGTCCAAAACGCGATGTCCTCTCTGCTACATTCCCTGTGCATAGATGTCTATGCACAGGGAATGAGCAGACTGAGAACAATCTCAGCACTGCTACATCATGTCTGTGAGCAGGCGGGCTCTAGGACCTTGGAGCTGCACAGAGAAGACAGCTGGACTCGCTGGCAATGTAACAGCAGTTACTTTGCGAGTTTCCCTGCTATCACTGGCACAGTAGCCGAGTCTAATGCTAGACAATGGCAATCCTAGTTTTGTCAGCGTTTCTGACAAAACTAGGATTGATATTGATTTGTATTGGACTCGTGCGAGTAATCACTGGGAAACTCGCAGAGTACCGAGTCCTGCGAGTCTCTTACTACTCGCCGAGTAACGAGTCCTAGCGAGTAGACTCACCCATCCCTAGTCTCTCCTACATCTTTACTGATACGGCACACATTGTGATTGTCAAAATTCAAAGGCCTGATGGTGAATGGCTCTGCCTGCCACTTGTCATCAAGTTTGTTTGTCCTTCTTTTTCTTTTTAGAACGTGTTCTCCAGGTGTTAAAGAAACTGCAAGGGTGTGCTGGTTATAGTTTCTTTCTTGTCTTTGCCTTGCCTGGGACAAACTCTTCTCTATGCACTCTTGAACTTGGCGATACTGCTGTTGTTGCTCTGTATCCAAGTCAGCTTCTGGCGCTGTCACCTCAGGCGTTAAGACTCCATGTCAATGGGTAACTTGCCAGGTCTTCATCTCATCAGGTAAGCTGGTGTGCAATTGGTAGAATTAACTGGTATATGGTTATACAAGTCTACCAGATCCAGCAACTTCTCTGGCCACTGACTTCTCTTTTCAAGAGGCAGGATCTTCAGCAGGTCTATTACTGCCTGGTTCATCTTTTCACACAACCCGTTGGTCTGGGGATGGTACGGCATCATCCTTATTTTCTTGCAGCCGTACAGGTTACAGAACTCCTGGAACACTTCTGCTTCAAAGGCTGGGCCTTGGTCGGTAAGAACTTGTTTAGGGTAACCGTGTGGTCGACAAAAGTACTGTTGAAATGCTTTGGCTGCTGTCTTAGCTGTTTGGTCTTTCACTGGCATGACTACCAAGAACCTGGAGTAGTGGTCTACTATGGTGAGGGAATAAACATAGCTCGACTGACACAGGGTTAACTTCACGTGTTCGAAGACTAACAGTTCAAGTGGTTGGCTGGTAACTATGGGCTTTAGGGGAGCCATCTGGTTTTTACGGGTTTCCTCCTCCAGTTGCATGGTCCACACTCGCGACACCATCTCTCAATCACTTTCCTCATGCCAACTCAGTAGAACCATTCACGCAGCAGAGCTTCCAGTTTCTTCCATTTGAAGTGGCCTGCTCCATCATGGACTGATTCTAAGACTATCAAGGCATCTCTCTTCGGGATTACTATTTGCCAAACAAGTTCATGGGTTCTGGAATTGACACTTCTGCAACACAGCTTCCCTTCATAGATAAATAATTTACCCTTCTCCTTCCACAACTGCTGGGTTTCCTGTGGAGCATCTGGACCAGGGTGCGAGTCAGCAATTCCTTTACTAAGCGAACGGCCTGGTCACTGTCTTGCCTGTCAGCCCATCCATGGTGGGGTAGAACGTGACCTCTTGCACAGCATGGCACTTGTTTCTTACACAGTGGCAGCACTGGTTCACCCCATGACGGTGGAAAGCCGGTAGCTCTATTTCTTCCAGCTCTTCCAGGTATTCTCCCACATCTGATATGGTTGGGCATCCTGGACAGCGCATCCGCATTGGCATTCTTATGCCCTGCCCGACACTTGATGGTAAACTCATAGTTAGATAGCCAGGCCATCCATCGTTGCTCCAGTGCACCCAGCTTCGCCATCTCTAGGTGGGCCAGCGGATTGTTATCTGTAAAGTTGGTAAATTTTGCTAATGAAAGATAATGCTTGAAGCGCTCTGTTACCGCCCGGACTATGGCGATAAACTCAAGCTTAAAGGAACTATAGTTGTTAGGGTTCCTCTCCGTGGGACGTAGATTCCTGCTTGCAGAGGCAATCCCTCTTTCTCTACCTCTTCGCACTTGGAATGAAACAGCTCCCAATCCAACATTGCTGGCGTCTGTGTAGAGTAAAAAGGGTTGGCCATAGTAGAGGTAAGCCAAGACCTCATCTCCCATCTTCAGCCTGGTGAAGGAGTCTTCTTTTTTCTTACTCCACCACTCAAATAGTGGACTCGGATTGCTGACCTTCTTGGACTGGCCCAGTAAGAGGTTCTGTAAGGGTAATGCTATCTTGATGAAGCCCTTTATGAATCTCCTGTAGTAGCCTACCAGCCTGAGGAACTGCCTCACTTCCTTGATCGTGGAGGGTCTTAGCCAGCCCTTGACTTCAGTGACTTCATCTGGGTCTGGTGCTACACACGCTTACCACGTGACCTAAGTACTGCACCTTGGGCTTCAACAGGTGACACTTGCGCTGCTTTACTTTCAGGCCAAAACTGGATGAGGCCTCGAACCCCTCGGCCAGGTGTTCCAAGTAGTTTTCATATGTCTTGGAGTAGATGATGATGTTGTCCAGGTACAACAAGACAGTTTCAAAGTTTTTATGTACCAGGCAGCACTCCATTAACCGCTGCAACATTCCCGGTGCGTTGCATAGCCCAATAGGCATGCAGTTTAACTCTCAGAGTCCCATCGGTGTTGTAAATGCGGCCTTCTCTCTGTCTGTCTTTTACCCCAGCCTCCTTCATCTCCCATAACATTCCCTTGGCACATTGATAGTGAGCTGGAGGCACAGGCTGATACCTCTCCTTAATGGGCAGATGGCCCCGGTGGGAATATGATGTTCAACCCCTTTTACCTGCCCAAAGTCTAGTGGGTGTTAACTAAAGACTTGCTCATACTCTCAGACTACCCGATAAACCCCATGCTTTTGGTGCGAAGGGGTGGAGTCAGTGTCTACATGTAGCTTCTTACACCAATCCTCCAGCTGCTCCTCAGAGCCATTGTCCTCTGTCTGGTCGGACAGAATCAAGGGTCCCACTGTCCCACTGCCCTTATTGCATTATTACTGACAGTGAATAGTTTAGCAATGGTGGCATACCGGGATAATTTGACCTCTTTCTCCCCATAGTTCAAGATGCGTATGGGTACCCCTTCCCTTGCGGACATCGACTACCCCTCTGGTTGTCAGAATTGTGGGCCTACTTTCAGAGTACACGGGCTCTAATCTTGACCCCTGGTAATCTTGACCCCTGAGGCCTATTGCTTCCCAACATCAGATTAACATTTCACTTCTGGGAGGTATTGCAATGGGAAATGGGTCACTTACCTTCACACTGCCAACTTCCCCGCTGGACAGCTCTACCTGTTGTTTTTGCATCAGGGCTTTGATTTTCTTCTGCAGGACTCGCTGCTAATTGGAACTGGCAGTCTCGGCTACCTGTTGCAACAAAACAATTACCTCTGCAAGACAATTTTCTATCACATGTGTTCCTAAGGTCATCATTTGATTACATTCCCAACGATCAATGTCTACAAGAATTAAACCTTGAGATTTTAACTCTATTTGGCCAATCTTTATGGTCATCTCTTTGTACCACACTTGTGGTAGAGGTTAACCATTGCTGTTGTCAAGTCATCATCTGGGCCGTGGGTCAGGTCGGAGTCAGCCCAATAACGCTTATAAAGGATAAGTGGCATTGTTGTCATCTGGGATCCAGTGTCCAGAAAAGCGTTCAGTGGGATGCCATCAATCACGACTGGGAGGATCGGTCATCCCCTACATACTTTTCTCACCAACTCTGTGGGCCTGATCGCCCAATGCCTGGGGGTAGTCCCTCTGCCCCATGGGTTGCTTGTTTAAAGGACAGTATCTTTCCAGATGCCCCATTTTGTCACAGCAGCAGGAAATCAGTTGCCAGCTGCATTATAACTATCACTTTCTCTTCTCTGGATCGATGTAATTCTTTTCTGTTGTTGCCATGGGACACCATCTGGACTGGAAGCCAGCTGGATCTTTTCCTTTTGGGGAGCAGCTTGCATGGACTGTACGGTTTTGGTTAGCGCAGCCATACTTTTAATCAGCTCCTGAAGCTGGGCATATAGATATGCAGAGGATCTACTATCACAGGCCTGTTCATCAGCTTCCACGGGAGCTGGGGAAAAGGGTGTCACCTCCTGGTGGTAGGTGATAGCAGGGCGCCGGGTGGATGTATTGCCGCTTGGGGTTGCCTCTTGAAACACCCGAATGCCTGGTCTTTAAATTGTGCAAAGTCCAGGTCCCCACAGGTGGAGCAGGGTCCCAGGGCAGATGATACAATTAAACAGGGCTATGGTGATTTTTGGGGTGCAGGATGACAGACGCAGGGAAAGAACCAGAAGACACAGGGTTGTAGTTTCCTTTACCTTTAGTTAGTGGTTGCAGATGCAGTCCATGGCACTTATTACAGATGGTAATGGAAGTCCAGGTGGCCTGGAAGCAATTGGGTAATCCACCACACCAGGAGAATTCAGAGGCCTCCATTTTGCGCTCTCCCTTTTGGTCCTTGCTACCTAAAGCTTCGCTGTTATGTAGGGTCATAATGCATAGATGTGTCCATTGGGCATGAGACAGGAGCCCCTCAATAAACTGCTCGGTTAGCAGCCTGTTCTCGTCTTGCACACTGTCGGGGTCTACCTGTTTAATGGCCCTCAGCGCGTCTTGGAGATTAAGTGCCTAGTCCCGTTTACTGTCCTGCACACGTTGTTTGCACCCAAAGAATCTCATCTTATTCTCAGTTGCAGTGCAGGTATCAAAGGTTCTTTCAGCCTGGCCAGGATTTGCTTAACAGTTGTCTTGTCTGCGTCCGGCCAGGAATTTACCTCCCTCTGAGCTGCACTGATTAGCTGCCTATCAAGATGCTGACTTTCTGACTCTCTGTCAGAAGGTACAATTCGAATAAACTATGCAGTCTCTCTTTAAAGTTGCTCAGGGTGTGAGACTCCCCTGAATACTGAGGCAGCTAAGTCACCCCAGGGAGATATGGCATTGATAAAGGCATTACAGGAGCTGCGACTGCAGCTGGAGCCGTGGCTGAGGCTGCTGGCTCCTCACCTGGGTTAGGTATCTTCCTTCCCCCTAATGAACCTTGACAAAGTTCTGTGTCTGTATTAAATAATCAGTCTCCTGCTCCACAGGCAGGAGAGATCGCTTTACCTCAGAATTCTGGGTCATGGCCTCCCGCCGGATGACATCAGAGCATAGGGGGGGTGTCTCTTTGCGCTCTTTCTAGGCCTCCACCCACGATAACATGCCCCTTCAGCTTCCCGCGCGCCGCGCAATGCAATAGTGGTGGTTACCCTACAGTTCAATAAAGTCTATGGCACACAGGACCAGGTGATACGGGGTCAGTAAATCCTGTTTGTGACACCAAATTGAAACATCTACCAGGGCCATGGGGTACTCGGATACAGGCTGGTCGGTCCTTTTTTCGGAATTTCACAGGGCTGTGACCAGTTCCATGACCCTGGCAGAGTCGTTAAATGGGGGAAAGAGTTTATATGGGATTATGTGACGCCACCTGTGGTATTCGGCTATATAGGGCCAATGCTGCAGTTCAGGACCACTGGGGCATTTGATAACACAGCAAAGACGACACAGCTCCCCACAGGTGGAGCAGGGCCCCAGGGCAGATGATACAAATAAACAGGGCTATGGTGATTTTTGGGGTGCAGGATGACAGACGCAGGGAAAGAACCAGAAGACACAGGGTTGTAGTTTCCTTTACCTTTAGTTAGTGGTTGCAGATGCAGTCCATGGCACTTATTACAGATGGTAATGGAAGTCCAGGTGGCCTGGAAGCAATTGGGTAATCCACCACACCAGGAGAATTCAGAGGCCTCCATTTTGCGCTCTCCCTTTTGGTCCTTGCTACCTAAAGCTTCGCTGTTATGTAGGGTCATAATGCATAGATGTGTCCATTGGGCATGAGACAGGAGCCCCTCAATAAACTGCTCGGTTAGCAGCCTGTTCTCGTCTTGCACACTGTCGGGGTCTACCTGTTTAATGGCCCTCAGCGCGTCTTGGAGATTAAGTGCCTAGTCCCGTTTACTGTCCTGCACACGTTGTTTGCACCCAAAGAATCTCATCTTATTCTCAGTTGCAGTGCAGGTATCAAAGGTTCTTTCAGCCTGGCCAGGATTTGCTTAACAGTTGTCTTGTCTGCGTCCGGCCAGGAATTTACCTCCCTCTGAGCTGCACTGATTAGCTGCCTATCAAGATGCTGACTTTCTGACTCTCTGTCAGAAGGTACAATTCGAATAAACTATGCAGTCTCTCTTTAAAGTTGCTCAGGGTGTGAGACTCCCCTGAATACTGAGGCAGCTAAGTCACCCCAGGGAGATATGGCATTGATAAAGGCATTACAGGAGCTGCGACTGCAGCTGGAGCCGTGGCTGAGGCTGCTGGCTCCTCACCTGGGTTAGGTATCTTCCTTCCCCCTAATGAACCTTGACAAAGTTCTGTGTCTGTATTAAATAATCAGTCTCCTGCTCCACAGGCAGGAGAGATCGCTTTACCTCAGAATTCTGGGTCATGGCCTCCCGCCGGATGACATCAGAGCATAGGGGGGGTGTCTCTTTGCGCTCTTTCTAGGCCTCCACCCACGATAACATGCCCCTTCAGCTTCCCGCGCGCGCCGCGCAATGCAATAGTGGTGGTTACCCTACAGTTCAATAAAGTCTATGGCACACAGGACCAGGTGATACGGGGTCAGTAAATCCTGTTTGTGACACCAAATTGAAACATCTACCAGGGCCATGGGGTACTCGGATACAGGCTGGTCGGTCCTTTTTTCGGAATTTCACAGGGCTGTGACCAGTTCCATGACCCTGGCAGAGTCGTTAAATGGGGGAAAGAGTTTATATGGGATTATGTGACGCCACCTGTGGTATTCGGCTATATAGGGCCAATGCTGCAGTTCAGGACCACTGGGGCATTTGATAACACAGCAAAGACGACACAGCTCCCCACAGGTGGAGCAGGGCCCCAGGGCAGATGATACAAATAAACAGGGCTGTAGTGATCATTGGGGTGCAGGGTGACAGACGCAGGGAAAGAATCAGAGGACACAGGGTTGTAATTTCCTTTACCTTTACTTGGTGGCTGCAGATGCAGTACGGTTCACTTATTAGAGATGGTAATGCATGTCCGGGTGGCCTGGAAGCAATTGGCTAATCCACCACACCAGGGGAATTCGGAGGCCTCCCTTTTGCGCTCTCCCTTTTGGTCCTTGCTACCTAAAGCTTCACTGTGACCCTATTCCTGCGTGTTTAGTTGTTCCTACCCATATGGAAGGCAGCTTGGGCCTTTTTCAGGTGCCGCTCCTCTCCTGGCGGCTCCGGGCTCTTTTCTGCTGCTGTGTCGTGGGGTATTTGGTGTGGCCAAAAGACTTGCATTCTTCTGCCCTCCAGACTCAGCTGCTAGGTCTTCAGTACCCCACAACTCAAGACTCCGATGTCCTCTTCTCTGGTTCTCAACTCCAGGATGAGCTCTGTCGCAGCTGAATTTCTCCTCCTAGTCGTCCTCAACATCTCTCCTCTCTTCCTCTCCTCAAACCATCTCCAACGGTTACCTCAAACTGACTGAACTCTCACTTACTGTTTGTCTCCTCTTTTATAACTAGTCCAACTGTCTTTCTACTGTGCACTTCCTGCTGTTCCCCTGAAACCGGGTTAGAGCTCCCCCTTCAGGCTCAGAGCAGGAAAAGTGTTGGATGCTGAGTATTAACTGGTGTGAGGACCCCTTCTTGCTTCAAGCCAAGACATCACCCCCTGGGAGGGAGGCAATGCCCACTGTGGCAAATGGACCCTGGGGCGCCACATACCTATGATGTCAATTACAGGCCTCTCTCATCTTTTGAAGTGGGAGAACTTGCACAATAGGTGGCTGACTAGGTATTTTTTTATCCCGACTGTAGGTAGTGTAAACTAGAGAGCCTGAAAATGTACCCAATTGATCAAATTGAATGAACCACTTTTAGTAAATCTGACTGTCTGATTTAGGTTTCCACAGTTTAAGGATTACAGCATGTGAATACGAGAAAAAAAAATTGATTTTGCAAGGCACTGTCAGCAAAATTATGTCAATGGAAGGCAACTGGGAAAATGAAAAGTTCTGTATTCTGGACATCGTATCTCGAAATTGGCCTAAATTCTTCCTGATGTACATACAAACAAAATACTCCAGCAATACATACAAAGAAACTAATCCAACAGTATAAATCTAAATACATAATTGCCAGTTGGGCGCTGTACACGAATCCCATAAGGCACTGCTGCAGTGTCACTTGCACAGGTGCAGTTTGTGGCCTGCGGCCATGAACTGCGCCTCCACTAGTGACATAAACATCACAGCTATTTCACCAGGAGATCTGAGGCGCTCACCCGCCGCTGATCTCCCGATGGAATAGAAGTGAGCGGCGCAGACCCCCTGGAAATGAGCGTCAGTCGCCGCTGATTACTTGGCAGTGGCACCTGCTCATCTTCCACCGCCGGGAGGTCTTTGGCACCGCTGGCCGCCAATATTGCGCTGCTCAGCTGACTAGTCATGCACCGGGCAGTGTGCGACCAATCAGCTGAGCAGCGCGGTATTGGCAGGAGATTTAAAGACCGCTCAGCTTTAAAGCACGCCGCTGCCTGGCGTGTGACCAATCAGCTGAGTGGAATTGGAGGCCAACATTACATTTCCCGCCAATACCAGAGCTGCTCAGCTGATTGGTTGCACGCTGCGCAGCGGGAGGAAATGTGCTGTCTAAGTGTACTATGCATAAATAAGAAAAAAATATGTCAAGCATACAGTATATAGATTGGATATGCCTCTTACTTTATCATTTTGAGCAACATGCAGGCAGACCTCTACTCAAAGCCGGCGTTTTGGTGGGGGGGGGGCAAACTGGGCAAGTGCCCAGGGCCCCCAGACACAGAGGGGCCCCCGCTCATCCCCTCCACTCTATGTTTGTCTAAGGAATCTTTTGGGCTGCATTTACTTTCTCTTCCTGCAGCCAGCGAGGAGACAGGAGAAGATGCAGGCAGCGGGGCCACAATACACAGCTCGACTTCTGCCTCTGCGATGGAGCTCACAATACAAATGTTATTGGGCAGAGATCAGCGCTGCAGCCTGCAGGAGAAGAGAGATCAGTTCACTTTCTGTTCTCCTGCGATGTTCCTTCAGCGCTGCCCAGGGTAATTTATGGCTGGCTCCATTGGTGAGGTGATCGCAGAGGCAGAAGCCATCAGAAGCTGTTACGGTGTACACAGCCCTGCGGTCTGCATCTTCTCCTGTCTGACCTCTGGCCGTCCTTCCTCTGTGACAAGTTTATAATACATACAGTGTCCTGACCGCTACAGTGTCAGTACTTTACTGCACAGCCAGAAAGCGACACCAGATCACTGACTCACACACAGCAGGGCACAGTACTGACCAGGCTGGCTCCCAGAAGTGTTCCCAAAGCTAACAATACAGCACTGGACACTGGTGAGTTTTTAATTACTGCACCTCAACATGCCAGTCACACACCGCACAACAACACACAAGTCTCACACTGCACAGCAACATGCCAGTCAACACACTACATAGCAACACGCAAGTCACACACTGCACAGCAACATGCCAGTCACACACTGACAGCAACACGCCAGTCACACACTGCACAGCAGCATGTCAGTCACGCACTACACAGCAACACACCAGTCACACACTGCACAGCAACACGCCAGTCACACACTGCTCAGCAACATGCCAGTCACACACTGCACAGCAACATGCCAGTCACACACCGCACAGCAACACGCCAGTCACACACCGCACAGAAACACGTCAGTCACACACTGCACAGCACCATGCCAGTAACACACTGCACAACAACACTTGCCTTCAGGATGGTGCAAAAGAGAACAAAAAATCTCCAGACATTTAATGATCAGTGTCGTACTGCCAATGCCCCTCCTTCTCCTGCGCCCGACATCACAATTTCAGTGGTATTGCCATCACAGATGCTGATACAGTTGAAAGCAACGACGATAGAGGGAGCGGATCGCTGTCTGCTTCTTCCTCCATCATTCTCAGAGGCGGCGTACACAGATAGTGTAGCTTCCAATGTGGTGACTGCTGGAGGACCACTGGTGACATCATGATCACAGAATCCGTCATGTGACCATACGTGTTATCACTGTGTTCAGAAAAGTATACAAATAATTAACCCGATCAGTATACAAAAAAAATGAAACGCCAAAATTAAGTTGTTTTTTTAATACCACAGAAAAATGTTTAATGGGTCGCAACGGGTCAGACTATATTGGCTCCTGGTGGTTTATATTACTGAGGACATTAATATGTATGGGCTCCTGGTGGAATATAATAGTGGAGACATCAGAATGTATAGGCTCCTGGGGTATTAATTACTGAGGACATTAAAATGTGTGGGCTCCTGGTGGAATATAATAGTGGAGACATCAGAATGTATAGCCTCCTGGTGGTATATATTAGTGAAGACATCAGAATGTTTGGGCTTCTCGTATATATTAGTGAAGACATCAGAATGTATGGCCTCCTGGTGGTATATATTAGTGAAGACATCAGAATGTATGGGCTCCTGGTGGTATATATTAGTGACGACATCAGAATGTATGGCTTCCTGGTGGTATATATTAGTGAAGACATCAGAATATATGGGCTCCTCGTGGTATATATTAGTGAAGACATCAGAATGTATGGCCTCCTGGTGGTATATATTAGTGAAGACATCAGAATGTATGGCCTCCTGGTGGTATATATTAGTGAAGACATCAGAATGTATGGGCTCCTGGTGGTATATGTTAGTGAAGACATCAGAATGTATTGGCTCCTGGTGGTATATATTAGTGAAGACATCAGAATGTATGGGCTCCTGGTGGTATATATTAGTGAGGACATCAGAATGTATGGGCTACTGGTGGTATATAATAGTGAGGACATCAGAATGTATAGGCTCCAGGTGGTATATATTAGTGAGGACATCAGAATATATGGGCTCCTGGTGATATATATTAGTGAGGACATCAGAATATATATTGGCTCCTGGTGGTATATAATAGTGAGGACATCAGAATGTATGGGCTACTGGTGGTATATAGTGAGGACATCAGAATGTATGGGCTCCTGGTGCTATATATTAGTGAGGACATCAGAATGTATGGGCTACTAGTGGTATATAGTGAGGACATCAGAAGTGTTGGGCTCCTGGTGGTGTATATTAGTGAGAACATCAGAATGTATTGGTTCCTGGTGATATAGATTAGTGAGGACATCAGAATGTATGGGCTCCATGTGGTATATAATAGTGAGGACATCAGAATATATGGGCTCCTGGTGGTATAGATTAGTGAGGACATCAGAATGTATGGGCTCCATGTGGTATATAATAGTGAGGACATCAGAATGTATGGGCTCCTGGTGATTAATCAGTTGATTGGATTGTTTATAGTGGAACAAAAATAATTGTTCTCGACAGCACATCGACTAGTGCAAACTGCAGATGTGCTGCTGATAACATGACACTGCAGGAATAGATTGATCTACTAGTGATCGTTCTTTGCCCATCATTCTTCATCATCCTGGGTAATGTTAACAAGTGACGAATGACTGCAATATTTGTCGATCACGCTCGTTTATCGGTGTGAACTCATGTAACCTGTTTATGTGTAATGGTGCAATATGTGAGCATATACAGCCCCTCTTTAATCTTTTGCCCAGGGCCCCACTTTGTCTTAAACCGGCCCTGCCTCTACTTGAGGAGTTACATTGAAGATAAGATCTAGACGCTATAGAGAATATTAATTCTACAGGCAAAATCGTCCAACTCAATTCTCAATGAAAAATATAGAGCAGAATGGACTCTGCTCAATGGTAGAAGAATTATATATTTGAAATGTGAGTAAGAAGGTGACTTCTTTATTAACAACAAATGCATAAAGCAAACATATAATATACAGGTGCTCAATGCATCTCTATGAAAGTCAGAGCGAGGCCAAACAAGGCTTCCATAGAGATGTAATGAAAAGTTATTTCTGGAGCTCTCCATAAAATACTGGAAATGCCGACTAGTCACTTTTCACTGTAGACTAATTGGAGCACCGCTGGAAAAGAATGAAGATGGTGAAAGGTGAGTGTAAGCAAAACTCAGGAGACTTAGATTTAAGGCATTACAATACTGCAATAAAAAATATTGGATGGTGCTATAAATAATCCTACTCAATCATGCTAAAGCTTTTTGTATCTTTTACTCCATAAATGAAAAATTGAAAAGCTGTCAAACTATTGATGAAAAGCAACACAAGCCCAAAAAAAAAAAAAAAAAAACCTGTTTTAGCTTTGCTAAGCCTAAATCATTTGACTTATTACCAACCATGTCTAAGGCTTAGCTAAGCCAAAACATAGTTTTTTTGTTGTTGTCTTTCTTGCTCGTGGTGCTTATTATGGATCGTTTGACTGCTTGTTCAATTTTTAATTGATGGAATAAAAAAAGGAAATGTCATATTATTCCTTCTCATCCAATGGAATTCCTTTGCACTGCTGGATAATACTCCTGTATAATATTGTGTGCTCTTAACCTGGGGTGTTCCGTGCAATGCAGGAAGAATGAATGTAAGAGAATCAGGTGAACTGACATTGATTTTCTTCTTTGGGCTATCATAAGATGCATGGAACCATAAGATACACCTAGGTTTTAGAGGAGGAAACTAGCCCAAAACATTGAAGCAAAAAATATAGTCATGACGCACTGTTCTTGGGGAGATCTGCTTCTAACATTGTTATGAGTTAAATGTCCCCCAATCCTGTACTACTGTCCCAAATCCTGGGCCCTTTCCATGTATGTATATCCCCAGTCCTGGTGTATATGTCTTCCTTCCTTCTCTGATGCTGGTATATATGATACCCATCCTGGTATATATACTCCGCATCCTGGTATATGTGATACCTATTATGGTAAATATGGCTCTCATCTTGGTATTTATGTCCTCATCCTGGGCCCATGTTTGAATATATGGCTCCATCCTGGTATACATGGCCCTAATCCTGGGCCCCTCCTAATATGTCGTGTCATCCTGATATACATGGCCCTCATTTTGGGTCCATCCTGGTATATATGGCCCCATCCTGGTACATATGGTCCTCATCCTTTGCCCACCCTGGTATATATTGTCCCATCCTAGTTTATATGACCCCATCCTGGTATATATGGCCCTAATTCTGAGCCCATCCTGGTATATATGGCCCCATCCTGTCACATGTGACCCTTATCCTGGGCCCATCCTGGTATATGTGGTGTCATCCTGATATATATGGCCCCATCCTGGTATATATGGCCTCCATCCTGTTTTATAAGTTCATCTCATCATGAACCCATACTAATGTATATAAACACACTTAAGACATAAAACGAAAACAAAATACTACTCGCCCTTTCTCAGGTCCCCGATGCATGATGTTCTCCTCTGATGCTGGAAACTGACACCGACATCAGCTGCTGGGATATTTGCGGCTCACCACTATTATAGGCATGGGGATAAGTGAATATGCTTTGTCCTCTGAGGCCTGACTGTCTTCAACAATTGACGCTGGGAGCAGCACATGCACAGACCATGATCTCTAGTGCCATAATGATGTGCACTTTTACCGTTACAACCTGCCTTCTAATACAAGACTTATCGACACAACTAGGCTACTACTTCAGGAGAATATTTTCACTGCAACTCAAATTGCTCAGTAAAATCCACATGATTTGATGAATTTGCATCTCGTCAGATCTGTTCATCTCTACTCATACCCCCCGATTGACATAATATCTATGTGAATGCTGCATAAGAGATTTTTTTGGTCCACTGTACTTGCTGGAATATATAGATAAGTCAGTAAATCGGCTTCTAAATCAAATGTGACTCTGGCATCATCCTTATTTATAAGATATGAAATATACCAATCTTTCTGTCTAACTTTGAAATAGTATTTTCAAGATTTTACAAGTTAAAATTCAGTAAAATAACAATGTACGGTACTTGAATGGATAATAAAGCAGCAGAGAAATACCTTGACAATTACATAAAATTTCAACTGAAATTTAAAAATTAGTATCTAAGTATTCTGTTCACTTACTTTAGTATTTCACCCGTAAAAAGAAACAATTCCTTGCTAGATAGTGAATGATCACAATTAAGACTCAACGGTAGTTTTTAAATCCAATCTATTGTACTGCTTGATTTGAAAAGAGGTGGTTTGAAAGTTACTGTGACATTTTAATAATGTACTTCTGTAAGTAATGTTTTGGGAATGACAGAAGATTAGATAATAAGTTTTAAGAAAAGATGCAATCGTGATGTAAATGATTCTTTTCTAATGAAAATAATATATGTTTTGAATCTACTGTCAAAAACACGGCTTTTGTTAATATGTCTTGGCGACAATATATAGTTCTCAAGTACCATAAAAAAAATAAATTTGTTTCACAGGTTTTTTTTCTCCTTGTCAGGGTGACAATGTGAAAGTATCTAAGATGAATATAAAATATCTGAGATATACAAATATAAAGACATAGATAGATAGATAGATAGATAGATAGATAGATAGATAGATAGATAGAGTCAGATAGATACTGTAGATAGATTCACATTCTCAAATGCAATAAACCTTAAAATAGGGTGTAAATCTGCTGGATAACAGTGTTCGGTCAGGGTCACATATGGCATCCGTTTTTGCCTTGGATCCGTTTTTTGGGATCATTTTCGTCCAAAAACGCATATCTGTTAACACATGGTGCACTTAGGGCCCTTTCACATCAGCGTTTATTTGAAATCGCGGCAGATGCGGTGAAAAAAACGCATCTGCTGTGATTGCCGCATAACCGCTGCACTTGCGGCGCGGTTGCGTTAATCCCCATAGAAAGTATAGGAGGACTTGCGGCAGGTGCGGCAAGTGCGGTTTTGCACTTGCGGCAGGTGCGGCCGCGAAAAAAACCGCGGCTGACCGCGTTTTTTTTTCGCGGCCGCATCTGCCGCAAGTGCAAAACCGCACTTGCTGCAAGTCCCCCTATACTTTCTATGGGGATTACCGCAACCGCGCCGCAAGTGCAGCGGTTATGCGGCAATCGCGGCAGATGCGGTTTTTTCACCGCATCTGCCGCGATTTCAAATAAACGCTGACGTGAAAGGGCCCTTAGATGTAGCTGCGTTTTTCATTGACTTCTCCCAGGCTCAAAAAAACGCTGCATGCAGCGTTTTTGGTTGCAGGAAAAAAACGCATGCATTTTTTTAACATGGGGCCCTATGGGAAAGACATGTGTTAACGCAGGGTACATATAGGCACCATCCGTTAACGTATATTTGTTTTTGGTGAAAAAAAGACTAAGTCCAAAAAACGTCCAGGTGCTCAGGAGGCACTATTGGCACCCTAAATATAACGGATTTGTTTTTGGAACGCCTCAAAAAAGCGGATTGGTATGTGTGACCCTGGCCTTCCAAAGCTTCCCTGCGCCAGCGCTGAAAGTCTGACTAATAGGAAGAAATGAATTGTGTTCTTCCTGGAAGCCTTACAATTTTCCTCACAGGCTGCTTACTTTCTGCAGTAAAGCAGTAACTGGAAGAGAAAAGACTTGGAACACATAGGGGTTACCTGTAGCAAAATAATATAAAGCAATGTGATTTTTGCTCACCTTAAAAGGTTGTGAAGAGTCACAACCACTATCAACACCTATGATATTTCATGATATCTTAAACCCATAGTATGCAGCAGTCTCCCCAGGTATAAAAGATCCAGATATGCCAGGTATAAGGGCGCCTTCACACTGGCGTTCCCCTCCGCAGCGTTCTGCGGAGGGGAATCGCCATGTGTACGCAGCGGCCGCCAGCTCCTATCTTTAGAATGGGAGCGCACGGTGCTGCGCTTGACAGCGCATGAACGTGCGCACCCATTCACTCCCATATGTGATCTGTGCGCAGGCGGATTCCTGCGCACAAGTCACACACTCCCGCCCGCACCAGGGACGCAACATGTTGCATCCTGGTGCGGGCGGGAGTGTGTGACTTGTGCGCAGGCATCCGCCTGCGCACAGATCACATATGGGGGTGAATGGGTGTGCACGGTCATGCGCTGTCAAGCGCAGCACCGTGCGCTCCCATTCTAAAGATAGGAGCTGGCGGCCGCTGAGTACACATGGCGATTCCCCGCCGCAGAACGCTGCGGAGTGGAACGCCAGTGTGAAGGCGCCCTAAGAAAGGGGATTTCAAATACCACGCTCCTGTTTACATTGATCAAATAAACTCTTGACACAAGATTATTAACTGTGATTTATTCTCTACGTGTTTCTGGGCCTGTATGTCCCTTCTTCAGGTGGATCACAAGATGTACATCACAGTCAAACACCGGAAATGAAATATATTTTGTATAAATATAAATAGATATACTTCCTTTCTGGCTGTTTGACTATGATGTACATCTTGTGATTCTCATGAAGAAGGGACATACAGGCCCGGAAACGCATAGAGAATAAATCTCAAAACGAGTTAATAATCTCGCGTCCAAAGAGTTTAGTCAATTGATGGAAATGGGAGCGCAAATTTATAACCCCTTTTCTATACCCGGAATATCTGGATACTTTCTTCAGTAATAAAGGTTTGTTCTCCCCCCAAAAAATAATTAAAAAAATAATAATACCGTATATACTCGTGTATAAGGGGCGCTGCGCAGTATTTCCTACCTTGTCCCCCGTTCTGCAGTGCCTCCGGTGTCCTCCGTGCTCCGTTCCCGGTCTGCTGTGCCTTGTGGTTCCCCTGGTTTGGTTCCATCATCATCGGTGCTGGGGGCCGCCATCTTCCTTCTTCCCTCCGCCCCCGGCTAGTGATGTCACAGTGATGTCAGTGCAGGCCGCGCTGTGATTGGCTTAGCAGGCTTAGCACCCGTGACACGTGATCACGGGTGCTAGCCAATCACAGCGCAGCCTGTTCTGACATCACTGGCCAGGGGCGGAGGGAAGAAGGAAGATGGCGGCCCCCAGCACCGATGATGATGGAACTGAAGCAAGGGGAACCACAAGGCACAGCAGACTGGGAACGGAGCGAGGACCCCACCGGAAGGCACAGAGGACATCCCAGCACAGAAGAAGAGGATCGAGGAGGCAGCACAGCGGTCGGCACGGAGGACACCGGAGGCACTGCAGAACGTGGGGACAAGGTAGGAAGTTGTGTGTATGTGTGTGTGTATGTGTATATATGTGTACATATGTGTGTGTGTGTGTGTGTGTATATGTGTGTATGTATGGGTATGTGTATGTAAGTAGGCTGGTGGCTGCCAATATAAGCCATACCACTGGGGCTGCTGTATATACCTCTGGGGCTGTATATACCACTGGTGCTGCTGTATACTACCACTGGGGCTGTATATACTTCTGGGGCTGCTGTATACTACCACTGGGGCTGTATATACCTCTGGGGCTGCTGCTGTATATACCTCTGAGGCTGCTGCTGTATATACCTCTGGGGCTGCTGCTGTATATACCACTGGAGCTGCTGCTGTATATACCATTGGGGCTGCTGCTGTAACACTGCTGGGCCTCTATATACCACTGGGGAGGCCTGTATACCACACTGCTGGGGGCTGTATACCTGTGCTGGGGTCCACCCTCGGCTTATACACGAGTCAATAGGTTTTCCCAGGTTTTGGGGGCAAAAGTAGGGGGGTCGGCTTATACACGGGTCGGCTTATACACAAGCATATACGGTAATTCTAAATGGATGTTTAAAAGATATTAAGGTTCCTGTATTTCAGAGCTGCTGCCACATCTGACACTACTTCTAAAATTCACACCCTGTAGGTGTCAAAACCGATGTAAACTCCAGGAAGCTTAAAAATATTATTTTAAAGCTCCAAAAAATTATACAGGTTGAAAGAAAATGGTAGACACGATGGCTGGGAACACTCCTAATATGGTTTGGTGTTGTCCTCAGCCAGCATGTCTTCTGGTGAGCGTTTTGGCCCCAAAATATCAGGTGATGTTTTAGGGCCATTTAAAATTTTAAACTTTTTTCCTCTGGATGTTGAGTAAATTGCTTGGGTTTCTGATTGCAAAGCGAATTATCAATGCTCGTGCTGAATTTTAAATTGTTGAACATGTTCAGGGAAAGTTTGCTCATCTCGAATTAGGACTTGATTTTTGCAGGACAGTTTGGTGCTTTCATTTCTAACATTTTTTATGTATAACATTTTGATCACTTTTTATTAATTTTTTGTGTGCCAGTATGATGAAATGTAATTTTTGTAATTTTTTAAAATTTTCTTTACGATGTTCACCATATGGAAGTAATAATATAACAGTATTTAAATTATGTCATTCCAGATGCAGTGATACTAATTGTGTGTACTTTTTTTGTTTATTTTTGCTTTAACAAAAACATTGCATTTTTAGATGTGAAACGGTTTGTTATAATTTTTGCATGTTTTTTGTGTGTTTTTTTTTTACTATTAACACATTTTTCTTTTAGTTTTTAAAAACTGTTTCACTTAGGCTGCCTTCACATTTGCGTTTGTGTCTGCATGCTGATGGCATGCAGACACAAACGCAATGAAAAGCAGGGTCATTTTTTGTGTCCGCAGCGGAGAATGTCCGCCTGCGGACACAGCACTAAGGAGCCCGGGCAGCCAATCGGCGGTGTCCGGGGGCGGGCCGGAAGCAGAGATCAGCGACGGAGATCTCCTCCCGGCCACCGGTAAGCTCCGGGACTGTCAGCGGGGAGAAACAGCTGATCTGACAGCTGTTTGAATCTCCCGCGCCAACAGGAGATGTCGGAGCGGGAAGATTCAAACAGCTGTCACATCAGCTGTTTCTCCCCGCCGACACCGCTAGGAGATTACCGGCGGCGGGGAGGAGGAGATCATCAGAGGCTCAGCTGATCTCCCGGTGGCCGTCGGTGATCTCCTGTGACATCACCGGCGGCCACCGGGAGATATTTCAATGGGTCCGCAGCGTTCTCCTGCGCTGTCAAGCGCAGAACACTGCGGACCCATTGACGCCAATGCATTCTTTTGTGCGCTTGGGGAAGCTTGCTGATTTTCCAAGCGCACAAAAAATGCAACATGCTGAGTCCCGGGTGCGGACGGGGGACCCTGGAGGGAGCAGATATTTTCCGCATCCGCACCCGAACACAGCAAACGCTGCCAAACACAGGCACTATGCGTTCCTATGTTAAACATAGGAATGCAGTGAGCAGGCACTTGACTGCGTATGGGAACGCAGCGTACGCTGCGTTCCCATACGCAATTGTGAAGGCAGCCTTAGTTCAACTTTGGGACATGCATATTTTTCACTTTGATCACTGGTCTTATACACTGTACAACAGTGCCTTAGATCTGTCTGTGATTCACTGAATGTGCCTGTAATACCCTGCTTATAGCAGAATCATAACTTCGGATCATCAGATGACGTCAGGATACCATTTCAACGATCATCACGAATGATTACTACAAAACCATTCAAAACCAATGCCAATGGGTGTGTGTCAGCTGTCATATACAGCTGTCACCCATGGGATATTCGGATATGGCTATTGACTTATTTCCCTTAATGACCCCTTTTCTTCTGTGTATGGGCAGACATTAGGAGTTAAGGATATAAGCGTTTAAAGATTGAAAATTGCTTTTTTATTTCTAAAATTTCATAACAGAACACAAAAAAAAACCTGATAAGCCTTTTACAGTCCTCTACTTGTTCATAATTCACAATTACACCTTCGATGGAAGTGGAGGTGATGCCACTTACTTTTTGTGCCCGTCATAGTTGCACAAGTTGCACCAATGGTACAATGGTAGCTGCACAAATTGCACAAGTGGTGCCCCTAGTAGCTGCACAAGTTGTACAAGTTGAACCAATGTCATCCTTGCATATTTTCTTTTATACGATTTAACAGTAGACCCTTTCGATTTTCTCTGTGAGCTCATCCACCTTTATATTTCCTTTAGTCCTTTAGTAGTTGGTAGCTGGGAAACTTATAGTCATTTATAAATTAATACATACAAAGTACAGCCAGATTTTCAAGTTTCAATGTCAATGTTCAATAAATAATACAGGAAAATTTAATTAGTTGAGCAGACAACGCTGAAAACTTGTTCTGAATGTTTTGAGTAGATAGAGTTAATTTTACATCTGTGAAAGTCTTTCCACTAGGGACATGTTATGTCATTTTAAACTAAGTGATACACTGAAGAAGCAACATTCTGATGGCTCACTGAATCTAAGGTTACATTTTGAATAATTTATTTACATCATGCTGTCACGCAAACACTGTGAATTCTTACATTGAATGTGCTTTGGTGAAAGCTTTATATTTTGTCTTTTATCTTGAATCATACTAATTAAGTCTGGAAACTTTAAACAAAGGTTCAAGGTTCATTTATTAAATATACTTTACTCTGTAGCCTACATAAATTATTTGAAAAATCCCATGTTTGAGCTAAAATATAAAAATAGACAATTTATGTGACATTTTCTTAATTAAAAATAATAGTGTTATAGTAAAAAGCTTTCTCAAAAACTTAGAACAAAGCTTTGACTCCTTTGCAGAACAATATGGTTCTTGAACCCCAGCCCAAAATTACTTCTATTGGAATCTATTGACTTGCTCATTCTGGTTATTAAAGGGAACCTGTCATCGGAAAAATGCTTTTAACTTGTAGATATGGGGTTAATCTGCAGGTTAATAGCAATTTGAAGTTGCCTAACACCTGCACTTAGAGCCAGGTTTATTAACTTTATTCCTTCCACAGCATTGGACCTTCAGTCAAAAAGGTAGTGCCAGCATGGTTTTAGTCACCACTGTGTGCATACTGAGCAAGTTCTTTAACCGAACCCCTGGTATTAACTGACAACGGTTTAGAATTGCATTAGTACAACCTCTCCTGAGTAGAGTGCCCAGAAGTAAAATATTTTATTTGCACAGAGACATGACCAAGGTAATGAGGGCTGAATACTGACCACCAATGAACTTATGTTGAAACATCGAGATTTGTCCAAGAAATATCTGAAGACAGAGTTTTTAAAGGTTTTATGTACTGATGAGATGAGAATGACTCGTGATGGACCAGATTGATGGACCCATGGTTAGATCAGTAACAGGCACAGACTTCCCCTTCAACTCAGATGCCAGTAAGGGAGAAGTTGGGTTCTGCTATGGACTAGTATTATTAAAAATTAGCTAGTTGGACGTTTTCAGGTTGAAGATTGACTCAAAGCAAACTCCAAAACCTACTACTAGTCTGAATGGATACAAGAAAATATGATTTTTATGAAGAACAATGCCCAATGCTTGTATTAAAGACTCCATTGACTGACTTGCAAATAAACATATCCTGCAATGTTCTCCTCTGCCTGAACTACAAATCCAATTCATAACACGTATCTGTATTTGATATATTTTATTTTATACAGGTTTTTTAAATGTATTTATGTCTTTTTATTAGTTCATGTTTTGTAAGCTTTTTAAGTAGTGCTAGCATAAACTTTTAGAATGAATGTACAAAAAGCACTATTTTTGTATATTAAATCTAATAATGAATGTTTGTTCAAATGTACCCATAATCCCTGAAGGGGGAAGAATAGCTTGGTTGTGTTACACTGTGTATGACACATTGCTCAAGAAAGATGGGTGGTATGTGTGTTAGTTTGTGAACCAGTGCAGATGTCTTATCACAACTGTGTAGGCAGTGAAAAGTGAGGTGTGGATGTGAGAATAGGCTTGGGGTGTGCTAAGTCCTTTCCCACCCTATTGAGATAGTAAATAGTGGAGTTCTTCTTTACAGTATCATCCAAGGAACCTGCGTCGTGATAGAGTGGTGTTCATGAAGTGGAGTTCTTATTTACAGTACATCCAAGGAACTTGTGTCGCGTTAGAGTGGTGTTCATGAAGTGGAGTTCTTATTTAAAGTACATCCAAGGAACTTGTGTCGCGTTAGAGTGGTGTTCATGAAGTGGAGTTCTTATTTACAGTACATCCAAGGAACTTGTGTCGCGTTAGAGTGGTGTTCATGAAGTGGAGTTCTTATTTACAGTACATCCAAGGAACTTGTGTCGCGTTAGAGTGGTGTTCATGAAGTGGAGTTCTTATTTAAAGTACATCCAAGGAACTTGTGTCGCGTTAGAGTGGTGTTCATGAAGTGGAGTTCTTATTTACAGTACATCCAAGGAACTTGTGTCGCGTTAGAGTGGTGTTCATGAAGTGGAGTTCTTATTTACAGTACATCCAAGGAATTTGTGTCGCGTTAGAGTGGTGTTCATGAAGTGGAGTTCTTATTTACAGTAGCATCCAAGGAACTTGTGTCGCGATAGAGTGGTGTTCATGAAGTGGAGTTCTTCTTTACAGTAGCATCCAAGGAATGTGTGTCAGAATAGAGTGGTGTTCATGACGAATCAGTGGCTGTAGTAGTGGTGTTCATGAAAATCAATCCATCTCCAATAGGCAAAGGGCACAATATTTATTTCACACATCAACTGATTTTTTTTGATCATGTAAGGTAATAGACTGCCAAGCAGTCTTAGGCTATGTTCACACAGGCTGTTTTTATTAAATTTTTTTGCATTTGTTTATGCATTTTTGGTACTGGTTTATTTTGGCTGTGTTTTTGTTTTTATGTAAAACCAATGTAAGGCTGGGGTCACAGTACCATTTTTCACATGCATTTTTGGAGACCTGCGTTTTCAAAAACGCATGTAAAAAACGCACCCATAGGCCCCCATGTTAAAAAACGCATGCCCTAATAGCCAAAAAGCATGTGTGACTGTCCCATGCGTTTTTGGAGCATATCCAAAAACGCATGCGTTTCTGTAGAAAACGCATGCGTTTTTGTAGAAAACGCATGCGTTTTTATAACATGGGTTCCTATGGAAAACGCATGCAAAAACGCATGTACAGTTAGTACCTTTTAGTGCCATTCAAAAACGCATGCGTTTCCCATAGGAGCCCATGTTAACAAAAACGCATGCGTTTCTGGAAACGCATGCGTTTTTGTTAACATGGGCTCCTATGGGAAACGCATGCGTTTTTGAATGGCACTAAAAGGTACTAACTGTACATGCGTTTTTGCATGCGTTTTCCATAGGAACCCATGTTATAAAAACGCATGCGTTTTCTACAAAAACGCATGCGTTTTTCAAAACGCTCAAAAAAATACTACAAGCACTATTTTTAGGTGCAGATTCAAAAACGCACCCAAAAACGCAGGGAGCCATCACACACCTTACAAAACTCATGCTGACATGAAAAAAAGCATGAGTTTTGTTAAATCACTTAAAAAAAACGCATGGCAACTGTGACCACAGCCTAAAACAGCAAATGCTGTCCACACACATTGGTTTATATTGTGACGATAAAGTGAAAGTAACAGTGGTTGTCAGCAGTTCTCCTGCAAGTTGGAAAGATTCAGCATGTCAGTTCTTCCCAAAACGAAGGGCTACATTTTCCCATAGGCATAGTATTATCTATGAGAACATGCAGTATACTCAGGAGGAGGAAACAGGGTGGAGGGAGGAGGGAGCAGGATCAGCCTGCAGTGAGGGTAATCCCACCAAACATGTTGTGTCACAAATGCAATAAAACCTTGGTGATAAATGCTAAAAACTGCCTGCCAGAGAATTTGTTGATACCTCCATTTCTGCTGCATTTTTACCTCAGCAAAAATGCAATAAGAATGCCCTGTGTGAACATAGCCTTAGGCTGGATTCACACCATGTTTTTGAGGATCCGGGTCTATCTGTTTTGAAATGGATAGATTGGGATCTGTTTTGGCCTCCCATGTATTCCTACGGAGCCAGATTGGTCATATATGGCTATCTGTTTGTGTGAATTCAGTCCCAGATTCATTTGTGTCCTGTTTTTTGCCATCCCCAGAATCGGAGACTGCACCATTTTTGGGTGCTTCGGACAAAACTAGACAGAAACAAATCCGGTCCGGAGGACTTAACATTGGGCTCTATGGCGCCCGATTCAGGAAAAATAAGGATCGATTCCCGGATCCGAATTTTGGTACTGAGCAGCTCAAGACAAATTCACTTCTCCTCCCAGTCCAATTTCTGTTCAGGATTATTCAGAGTTCTCTCTCTCTCCAGACTGACATTACCATTATTTCCTATGGCTGCAGGACTTGCTGCAACGTTTGTATGGAGAAAACAGATCCTTGAAAAAACTGAATCCAGAGGCATAATGTCATGCTTAGGGGGAGAGGGAATCAGGTAACTGGATGATGTAATGGGCGAAGGGATCCAGAGAGAGCTAAACGGACCCTTACACTGGGGTCCTTGGCTCGCCCTGCATTCTGGAAGTACCTCTGAAGGTGAGGAGGCCCAAGCCTCCATCCTATTATCCTGAGCTCCTTAATAGCCTTAGGATGTAGGCTCCACCCATGGATCCGGAATCACAGCTACTCCCAAAGCAAGGATTTCTGCCCAGCAGCAAGCATCTTCACTGCACAATGACCAAGAGAAAACTAACTCTATCAGCGGCGTCTGACAGAAGAGGGGGAATGCTATTTAAAGCCAGGGGGAGGGGATTCCACGTGAGTCACACCCAAGCCTCACATCAACCCCTCAACCAGCAACTGAACATAATAGTGAGTGCAAAAAAAAACAGAAAAGAATGAGGCTACCAGAACATCAACTAGATTGTGACTAGGGATGGGCGAATCTACTCGCTAGGACTCGTTACTCGGCGAGTAGTAAGGGACTCGCAGGACTCGGTACTTTGCGGGTTTCCCAGCGTTTACTCGCACGAGTCCAATGCAAATCAATGGCAAACGCTGACAAAACTAGGATTGCCATTGTCTTGCATTAGACTCGGCTACTGTGCCAGTGATAGCAGGGAAACTCGCAAAGTAACTGCTGTTACATTGCGAGCCGAGTCCAGCTGTCTTCTCTGTGTGCAGGCTGCCGCAGCTCCAGGGTCCTAGAGCCCGCCTGCTCACAGAGATGATGTAGCAGTGCTGAGATTGTTCTCAGTCTGCTCATTCCCTGTGCATAGACACCTATATCTATGCACAGGGGATGTAGCAGAGAGGACATCGCGTTTTGGACTACGTCGGACGGAAGAGGATTTTTTAAATTAAAGATGGAGTCCCTAATGGCTTTTTTTTTTTATTTCTAATAAAAAAATTTCTCTGTGTTGTGTTTTTTTAACCATTTATTGGAGATTCTTAGTGACTGGGTCAAACGTGGCCTGACATTAAGAATCTCGGGCTTAATACCAGCTTGTATAACAAAGCTGGTATTAACCCCTTTATTACCCAGCGTGCCACCGCCACCAGGGCCGCTGGAAGAGCGGGGTTCAGCGCCAGAGGATGGCGCTTCAATGAACGTGCCATCTTCTGGGGCGGCTGCGGGCTGCAATTTGCAGCGGGGGGTGCCCAGAAAGCTTGAGCATCCCTGCGCTGCGGATTCCAGCCCCCAGCTGCTTAGCTGTACCTGCCTAGACATAGAAATTGCGCGGAGCCCCACGCATTTTTTTTTTATTATTTCATGAAATTCATGAAATAATTAAAAAAAAGGGCTCCCCTATATTCTTGTGTCCGGCCAGGTACAAATAGGCACCTGGGGGTTGGGGGCAGCTCGTCGCTGCCTGCTGGATCCGGCTGGTTCCAGAAATACGGCGAAGCCCACGTGAAATTTTTTTCTGACAAATCCATAAAACAATATAAATAAAAGGGACTGCATCTTTATTAACCCCTGGACCATGGACGAGGGGTTAATAAAGATGCAGTCCCTTTTTTAGGATTGTTTTATTGATTTTTTCAGAAAAAAAATTACATGGGCTTCGCCGTATTTCTGGAACCAGCCGGATCCAGCAGGCAGCGACGGGCTGCCCCCAACCCCCAGGTGCCTATTTGTACCTGGCCAGACACAAGAATATAGGGGAGCCCTTTTTTTTTATTATTTCATGAAATATAAAAAAAAAATGCGTGGGGCTCCGCGCAATTTCTATGTCTAGCCAGGTACAGCTAAGCAGCTGGGGGCTGGAATCCGCAGCGCAGGGATGCCCAAGCTTTCTGGGCACCCCCCGCTGCAAATTGCAGCCCGCAGCCGCCCCAGAAGATGGCGCGTTCATTGAAGCGCCATCCTCTGGCGCTGAACCCCGCTCTTCCAGCGGCCCTGGTGGCGGTGGCACGCTGGGTAATAAAGAGGTTAGGGCCAGCTGGCCCTAAGCCCGAAATTTATGGCGGTCACGCCAATATTAGACATGACCGCCATGAATTTCTATTAAATTGTTTTAAAAAAAACACAACACAGAGAAAAATTTTTATTAGAAATAAAAAAAAAAAGCCATTAGGGACTCCATCTTTAATTAAAAAAATCCTCTTCCGTCCGACGCAGTCCAAAACGCGATGTCCTCTTTGCTCATCCCCTGTGCATAGATATAGATGTCTATGCACAGGGAATGAGCAGACTGAGAACAATCTCAGCACTGCTACATCAGGCAGCAGGCGGGCTCTAGGACCCTGGAGCTGCGGCAGCCAGCACACAGAGCAGACAGGACTCTTATCTGTGCGAGTTTCCCAGCGATTACTTGCAAAGTAAACGAGTCCAATGCACATCAATGGCAAAACTAGGATTGCTTCAGGCTGAAGCTTCCGAGACACATCTGTGATTTGTAAATCGTACACTACTCGCTATTACTCGCTTCCCCATTCATTAACATTGGACTCGCTAGACTCGCAACGAGTAGCGAGTCCTGGGCTCGGACTCGCTAGAGTCAAGCGATTCCGAGTAATTTAGGATTCGCCCATCACTAATTGTGACACATTGTACTCAGCACTTTATATATTGAACAGCAACAGTAGACCGGATTTTGACAGCTGACGAGGGATTAATTTCACCTGCTGGTGCCCTTTAGGGGAAGAAATTTGTCAGTAGAAAAATGTGGCATCAACGATGTAATCCCATAAGTATTTATCCTGGAAAAAACACTCATCTGCAAACAAGAGAGGATGGAGGAAAAGAGAAAAACACCGAATTGTACTTTTTCAGAACAAAGCTTTGCTCTTGTAAATTCTCAAAGTCCTTGTCGCAAGCTGCAAAATTTGGAGATGGAGGAGAAAGAAGAGGAGGACGATTATCAGCCAGTGGATGTGGAGGGAAACTGGAAATTGGTGCAGACATTTGAGGAGGCAGAAACTCAGAGTGACAATGATAATAAGGATGGTCATGATAAACAAATATCACAGAGGGAATTGACCATGAAACTACGGTGCTCTCAGGCATGCAGTTGAGGATGGTAAGCTGTATGCTGCATTACTTGTGGGAGGACAGGCATATTATAAACATGAAGCAAAGTGAGGGCTATTGAGTAGCCACACTTTTTTGTTATAAAATAAAAATGGGGGAATTTTACTGCTTCTGAAAGTGAGTCCAAATGGGTGTAATACTGAGATAAACGTTGTTAGGCTGGGGTCACACATAGAAATCCGTTTTTGGAAGTGATTTCCATGACCAATCCGTTTTTTTTTTGGGTGCTTTTTGAGCCTCCTACACCTCTGAATGTTTTTGGACTTAGTCATTTTTTCATTTTTTTTCATTAAAAACGCACATGCGTTAACGCAAGTGCCTATATGTGCCATGCGTTAACGCATGCGTTTCCCATAGGGCCCCATGTTAAAAACGTTTTTGGCTCAAAGACTGACAGAGCAATGTTTGGAGGTCCAGAAAAAAACGGACAGGGTGTTTATTACATCCAATCCGTTTTTCTGTCAGTTTTTGGACTTAGAAAAAAAATTACAAAAATGAAGCCAAAAACGGACCAAGGGCTTATGTGTGACCCTAGCCTCACCTGTTCTACAAAGTTTTTGCTGAGTAAACATCTGTTTGTACAGAACAAGCCAGCACACCAGTCTATTATCCTTCTATACAAAAAATTCCCCCTATTACCAGCATTAGGGCTCCAACAAATAGCTGAGGCAGCAGAATCAATTACATTATATATTTCATGATGGAGAAGATGTTTTGTCTTTCATTGCAACATTCTGATGCATTTCTGCCAATACAGATACACTGGCTGAACAGCCAGCTTCAGTTGTACATAGAATGTGTACCTTCTTAGGCAGATACCCTGAACTCCAATTCTATGGACTTTTGTTTTAGCAAATTGGACCAGTGGCAACTAGCCCACAATTGCAGTGGTAGCGCTGTCATATTCAGCTTCTACTGTCATGTCAGGGAGGATATTCAGTACAGCTGGTGGATTAGTCATACCAAAGCAAACCATGTTATCCATCAGACTTGTGAAAAACTACCTTTTGTCAGTCATGGATCATTAATCAGTCATGGATCATTGAAGATTTAATGCATTGATGGTTGTTGCCAATAATTAAAGTGGCCATACCAACTGTCTGAGTTTTGTATATTGCCCTGCTGCCACCACTGGTGAATCATCATGTCAAATATACTGTAGTACTGCTGCTGTCATGTTGGCCATATCTCGCTCCAAACTTCCACACATCTACTTGTAAGCCCCGTCCTCTCTCCTGTTGCAGTCTTTTGCCCGCCTTGCCGGTCAAACATCTCTTGGATGTTGACTTTATTTCATAATGCTAGACTGTATTGCTGCTGTTGGTGCTACCATTGCTGGCCTTAAAATAGCACACATATCCTTATCTGCCTCATTTTAAATATTTACAGTATTACTTCTGCCACAGCCACTGAACACCTTTACTAGTTACACTTCTCATGCCTGACTACTATGTTTCGTAGTAAAAGTCAGTACTATTACTTAAGAATTTAAAATCATGAAAGAGCTCCCAAAATAGGACTAATTTTTTTAAATGTTTGCTGATAACCACCATCATTTTTGCATACAAATGTGTGAAAAAATAACAAGAAAAGATGTAGTCAGTCCACCCTTTTTAGGAGCTTTCTGTGGATCAGCATTTACTTGTGAAGAGCTGTGCCAAGCCACATAGCAGGAAATATACATCAAGAGAGGGTATAGCGTCTTCTGTGGAGGTAACTTCCAAGAGATAGCAGCAAACTGCCCATAATCCTGTTCAGTTATCAAAGTTGGATTGAGTAGAATCACGCAGCACTCAAGTGCATAAGCTCGAGCAGCACCATAGAAAGAGAGCTCACAGAAAATTCCAGGCATTGCATGTACCTGCCCCAGTCCGGGCAGGAGAAGCACAATAGAAGGCAGGAGAATCCATTGTCCAGGAGAGAAATTGATAAAATGTAAAAGTCAAATAAAGTGTCAAACACATTATCAGTCACAGCTATGTCGAAGCATCAGATACTGAAGATGTTAACCACTCCGACGCGTTTCAGCAGAAGCCTTAATCATGGATATCAATGAACCATGATTAAGGCTCCCTCAAAAATGCGCTTGATGGTTAACATCTTCTGAATTTAATGGTGCAACACAACTGTAATAATGATTTTTAAAACTTTATTTGAATAAAAACTTTTACATTTTATCAAATTCCCTCCTGGACGCTGGATTCGCCTTCCTTCAAATGTGTGAAAATACTACTGTTTCTTCTTTTTGCACCTCCTTTGCATAAATGATAAGAAAACCATATATCCATCTCCAAAACCAGATAATTTTTGGAAGGTTTATAAAACTCTAGTAGTGAAAAACTGCTGTGTGAGGTTAAATATACTGCTAGTTTGCCCCACTTTTAATTTATTTTCCTCTAGCCAGATAGGATGAGGTCACTTGGACATGAATTAGGCTGTGTTTGCATTCCAAAGCTCAAAATGGGTTCAATAGAATCCAAGGAGAATTCAGCGCCTAATGCACATATTTTTAAGGCAACGAGAGGCTTTTAGTTTTTCAATTTGCAGCAAATTTACTCACCACAAATTAAATCATTTTCTTGGAAATTTAGGCAAAGCCGACATTACATTTTCAAAGATAAGCTCCTCTCTAGTCATTTGACATTAATGGTTTTGTCAGAGTGTACATGTGGCAAAACCTGAAGTGTCATCCCCTGGCCACCAGGCGAACCCCTGTGCTGACTGGATAAAAAGTTGCCCGAGGCAGAGTGGAAAGTCAGCCTGTAAAGTGTTAACCTGTGGTGGCCAGCTCACTTTCTGTTGGTCAGCCTCGTCATTCTTGATTGATATCATGTGCTAGTGTGTTTGGCTGTGATTGTTTCTCCCTTAAGAAAAAGCAGAGATTTACTACGAGAGAGGATTGATTTGAGAATGACATCTTCGGGTATTGCAGACATGAGAATGGATGTTCCATCATCTGGAAGAAAAGGCTGCTCACAGCAATTCGGATGCTGAAGATACTGCTGTTTAATAGAACCTGCTTGGATTTACAATACTAAGATTAAGGTCGGCTTCACACCATGGTTTTCATGATCCGGAGCTTTCCGGTGTGAACCCCGAATGGGGTCGGATGGCATTGTATTACCATCCGGTTTCCATCTGTCCATGAATATCCAGGAGAATTCGGGTTTTTCTCCCTGACACAAAATCGCAGCTTGCTGCAATTTTCTGTCTGGGGCAAAAATCTGAACAAATCAAATTCTCCCAGATCCTCCCGGATCCGGTGCGATCCAGCGCCCATAACATGGGAGTCTATGGTGCCGCATCGCGCCGGATCCGACATAAAGCTGGTGCGGCATTCAGGAACGGCCATTTGTAAAAAAAAAAAAATAAAACCTCTGTGTTTTGCTGCAGAAGAGGGAGACAATGATTGGCAGCGGTGGGCAGATTAAACATGCAGGGGGTGTGAATCTGCCCTTCTGCTCCAGCCTCTAGCCCACCGCTGCCAATCATTGTCTCCCTCTTCTGAAGCATAGCAGAGTTTTTTTTGTTTTTTTTTACAAATGGCCGTTCAGCCCCGCCCCCTGCAGTGACGTCACCGCCTTTCCCCACCTGCTCCATGGTTAACTTAGAACAGGGCGGGGAAAAGTGGTGATGTCAGAGCAGGAGGCCATCCGCCCCGCCTCCTGCTCTGACATCACCTCCTTTCCCCGTCCTGCTGTATGTTAACCATAGAGCAGGGCTTGTATAAGAGGTGACGTCACCACAGGGGGTGGGGCTTAATGGCCATTTGTAAAAAAAAAAAAGCAAAAAACTCTGTTTTGCTGCAGAAGAGGGAGACAATGATTGGCAGCAGTGGGCAGATTAAACATGCAGGGGGTGTGAATCTGCCCTTCGGCTCCAGCCTCTAGCCACCTCCTTTTTGGCTGCAGGATGTAAGTTTTCTAAGTGTATTATCTCGGGGTACAGGGGGGCTCAATTGCTGGGGGACCCCTTGCCTGGATGCAGCAGACATGCTGCATCCAGTGCTGTAATTAGATCACCATGCCTGGTTTGGTGACAGGTCCTCTTTAAAAAATTTTTTAAAAATACACATGTTTGGTATTGCATCAACAACAAACTTTTGCAACACAACTCATGAATATTAATACAAATTCAATTTTATTAAGGTGCAGGATAAAGTGCAACAGTGCTTTACAACCACGGTTTAACAGGGTTAGTAGGACTGTATAGAATTCTATAGCAGAGGTCACATAATAGTGTATATATCTAGATATACACCAATATATACATACCTGTGAAATATACCAACTAATATATGATGGCAATCAATCATACACAGCGGTAACATAGTATAATGACTTGCTCAGTCCTAGATTTTACCGGACACTTTATATATTTTTTTCTCTTCCCAAGTTTTGCATCATTTGTGCTTCCCCTGCTGGATGAACAGGCAAGCATGCAGCCTTTGGGCTACAACTCACAGCCCTTAAAGGGGAACTCCAGTGAGAGAAAACATTTTAGTACAGTCCCAGTCCCTGCCCTGCCACATGATGAAGCAGAGCTGTGCACTGCAGTTCTAGGATCTATAGATCTCGTATAAATCAATAAAATCATATCAGCTCCTGAGCTCTGACCCCACTCCTGGAACAGATAATTTTCAGCCTCGCTCATCTCTAAACACGACCTATGATGCATAGGTACATCATAAGTCATGAAGGGTTTAAATAAATATTTCATTTTTATAGAAAAGGTTGGATTTATATATCATTAATGATACTTGTGGCACAAATTCGTCGCAGACTGATTACTGTAGAAGGACTTGTGATCACAAAGCCATCTGTGAGCAGGTCTTGAAGACTAAGAGCAATTTGCCAAGACTCTGCAGTGTGTGTGGGGTATGGTTCCTACTGCATTAACGGTATCTAAAATGGAGCCCTAAGGTCGGCAAACCAAACTGTGCAACTAACTAAGCATTAAAGTTATATTAAACACAAAAGAAGTTGTGAAAGTATTAACTAGAGTTAATACTACCGCACCTCTGTGCTATGTAATAGATTTTCAATGCTTGTTAAGCTGCACACTCTGGTTTCAGGACTTGTGGGTTTAGGTCATGAGACTCCGATGGCATAATTTTGAGTTCTATTGCACTTCAATGTTGCTGTCTGCTGATTGTAAAGGTAATTCATTAGGTATGAAATATTTGATTGCTAATATATAATGTTAAAATTAAATAAAAAAACAACAACTTTATTTCACACTCTGCAGCTATGATTAGCTTTAGTGTCTAGTTCAACGTAAGAATAAATTGATGTAAGGTCCTACTTTTATGTATCAACTCCTAAATATTTTTAGTATAGATCTAAGTCTATTAGTATAGAGGTTCATGGAACTGTAAATAGTTAGTAATCATAGTAAAATATTCTATGCATCTATGATCCTCCAAAAATGAATCAGACTACTTATATAATTACCGCCAATTTCAGTAATTCCGAAATATGGTATATGGTATACTAGTGCACCTCAATGATTTAGAATATCATCAAAAAGTTAATTTATTTCTGTAATTCAATACATAAAATGAAACACATATATTATATACAGCCATTACAGAGTTATCAATTTCAAGTGTATATTTCTGTTAATGTTGATGATTATGGCTTACAGCCAATGAAAACCCAAAAGTCATTATCTCAGAAAATTAAAGTAGGGAGGATGAAGGGTTGAAAACTGCACTGCCGTATTACACGAGACATCTAAGGGTGAATATACTGTAATATTGATTTATTAATCAAAATGTTTCAGGGCTCCCTGAAACGTCCTAAAACATGGCAATATGATATTGATTTTTGATAATATTCTAATTCATTGAGATACACTAGTATGTTCCCTGGTGTCTGAATATTTTTCAAAGCCCATTATATTGTCACCTTCAGTCAGTACTGGCAAAAAGATAGTTCACATTTAGTGGTTTTGCTGAAATTTTTTTCACTTAGTTTTTCAAAATAGAAACCCAACATTTATTACTCTAAAGCCATGATATTGTTGTGCTGTTTCTTCTTTTGATAGAAAACAAAGACGTCTTTTCAGCATTGTTTCAAAATGAAAATATACTTTTTTTTTTTAAATCTCAAATAATTAAAACAGTCATTAAGCAAAAGGCCAAGAGTGTTTGCCACTTTATGAAAAGTAAAAGATTTAATAGAGGGAAAATATTCCAAATGCGGAAAAAGTTATTTTATATTAGAATCATTCTTCATGGTGATAGTTAAAATTAATGAAATAATTAAAAAGCTATAAAAGTAAATTAACACGGAGAGAAAAAGTCACCAAAAAGGTAATGCAGAGGTATATGGGATGAATAAATCTATACTTAGTTAAGAGGAACACTGAAAAGTTCATTTTAAAGGGCATTCAGTTGACAATACAAAGTGCAGTAAGTAAAAGACCTAGATAAACCTGAAAATGGTTTAGATATAAATAAGCTTTACTTATTTTGAAAGATCTAAAGAGACCGAAACTTTAAACAAAATATATATCAACTTGAACATACAGGAAAATTAGAATATTCTGGAATGTTTGATTTTACATAATAATTTGTAAGCTTATCATTATTCTATTAGTATAAAGATTTATTTAAAAAAAAGTAAAAGATGTGCATTTGCAGGCTATTTTAAAAGTTCAAGTTATTTCAACTAAAATCTGTTATGCACAGACTTAAGGCTGGTGATATCGTTACGATATCGCTGCAACATCACAGGGTTAGTGACGTTGCAGCGACGTCGCTGAGTGTGACATGCCGCAACAAGCAGCGATCAGCTCGCTGATCGCTGATCGTTGCGGAATGCCCATGACCATTTTTCCATCGTTGGTCTACCGCTGCCACGCATGCATCGGCATGTGTGACAGGGGCAACAACCAGCGATCCCCATGCTGCGCCCGAGACATCTGACAGATCCCTGTCACCGTCGGGTGTCTGTGCTTTGCTGGGGAATCGCTGGTGAGTCTGCCTGTGCGGCATCACACCAGCGATCACATACCAATGTTCCAGCAATCCCGGTCCGGTCGGATCGTTGATCGGGTCGCTGGAACATCGGTATGTGTAACCCAGCCTTTAAGAATCACTCGGCTTCAATGCTTAGAAATACACTGAGGCTATTTTCAGTATTACTGCATTTAGCTAGGATAAAAATAAATTGGGACAGTAATATTGTACATTATATAGATATTCAAGTGAGTATAGCCATATACTGTAGATCAGGGGTGCACAATCTTTTTGCTCTGAAGACAATATTTACTGAATCACTCCAAAGGGCTGCAATAAAACTTAAAGGATAGTACAATCTGAGACATTTCTGAAATATAAAAAGTTTATGTATGTATAATAGAGTCCAGAAGGTGGAAATTATGCTAATGGAAAGAACTGAGATTACCTTTTGATTTAGGTGTGCTCACATATGTGGAAATTATGTGACCTGATAAAACATTTGATTGCACTCGCAACTATGTGAAACAATACTGACAGGCATATCTGTGATTTTTTCCTCTGCTAGAAAGGTTCGGAGGAAAAATTTGCAGCATGCTTCATGTGTCTATGGATCTCGCCGAGATTTGACCAATGCAAGTGTATGAGTGCGATGAAAACATCGCGCACCATACACACAGCACTCTGACTGCGATTTTAGCATGGACATTTCCATGCAGTAAAAAGTCAGAGAAGATAGACAGATAGATATAGATGTATAGTGTACATAGGTACATAAATAAAGACATAGATGGGATAGATAGATAGATAGATAGATAGATAGATAGATAGATAGATAGATAGACAGACAGACAGACAGACAGACAGACAGACAGATAGATAGATAGATAGATAGATGTTAGAATAGAAAAAAAATAGACAGCACTTCCTAGAAAATTTCAACACAGGTGCAGAGCTGTAACATTGGAAGATATATAGAAAGAAAAAACTACAGCAGCACACTGTTAATGCCAGCTAGATAAAGGTGTTTCAGATGGTATTAAAAAAAATTTTGGAGAAAAAATAAAAACTTACAAGTTTTTTCAAGAAAGCTCTGATGGAAATTTTTTGGGGAAATATACTTATCTTATGAGGTTCTTAGTGCATATATTGGCCAATAGATGCCTACCCATCAACCACGGCAAGGTGCCCTTAAATCTGATGGGTCCCTAACTACACTAAAAACCTCTCTCGAACTTCTTGAGGTGTCTGTTACATGGATAATGTAACATAATGTATAATATAGGATACATAGCACATCAGATGGCCCCAGTGGCTTAATGGGAAAGGAGGAGTGCAGAGTCCAGCAATGAAGTCTTTGAACTCCATATATACTAGAAAAGAGAAAAAAACAGTCAGCGCTTCCTAGAAAATTTCAGCACAGGTGCAAAGCTATAACACTGGAAATTACATAGAAACAAAAACTAGAGCAGCAAACTTTTAATTCCAAGTATATGCAGATAAAGGAGTTTTAGATGGTATTAAAAGATTTGTGTTTGAGAAAAAATAAAAACACAAGTTTTTTCAAAAACTCAGATGGAAATATTTTATAGAATAAGGTTCTTAGTGCACGTATCGGCCAATACATGTTTGCCCATCAACCGCAGCAAGGTGACCTTAAATATGATGAGTCCCTAACTACACTAAAAACCTCTCTCGGACCCTTCCAAGGTCTCAAAAAATCTTTTGATACCATCTTAAACATCTTTATCTACATACAGTTGGCATTAACAGTGTGCTGCTTTAGTTTTTCTTTCTAGATGTTAGAATAGCTAGACCAGGCATCCCTGTGTCCAGCTGCTTATTTCCAGGGCCGCCCATTAAGCCTCATGCATATTCACTGCACTGACCAGCAACAGCCAATCACAGACACTCACTCTCTGTGAGTGAGTCTGTGATTGGCTGTTGCAATCAGACAGCATTTCCACAATCTGAATGGTGATTGTGCTTGGTTGCTATACACATTAGTGTATGGCAACCAAATTGCTTTCATAGTGTGTGAAGTAAATAAGTAATTAAAAAAATGCATAGGTTTTCACAGTAGTAGTCTAGCCCAGATAAAGCGGACAGCTATGAGCTGCCGTCTGCAGCTGCCTAATTTTACCTTGGCTGGCAAACAAGAATGCATAGGGCTCTGTCCTATTTTTAATTGCCAGCTGAGGTAAAACTAGTCAGCTGAGGGCTGGTATTCTCAGCAGGGTGAAAGCCCATTGCTTTAGGCCCATCCCCCTCATGGTAAAGAATACCAGGCTGCAGCTTCCCCTGGTTAACACTGGTTAATAAGGGGTTAATGCCGGATTTGTATTGCCAGCTGGCATTAAGCCTGAGATTCTTAAAGTGAGGCCAATATTAGATCCAGCCATTAAAAATATCAAATACCGTATATACTCGTGTATAAGCCGAGTTTTTCTGCCCAAAATTTGGGCTGAAAAGTCTCCCCCTCGGCTTATACACGAGTCAATACAGTAGTCAGGGCTGGGGAGGCTGGAGGAGGCGGGGGGAGGCTGCTGTATGAGCGGCCCCGTCACGTGGGGCCACTCATTATATATGCACTGCTTCCCCCTGTCAATCAGCGGCAGGGGGAAGCAGTGCATATGCCCCCAAATGCTGGCACTCACCCCCCCTTGCAAGGGCCCCCCCCCGGGCGCTTATATTACCATCCCTGTCTTCTGATCCGCGCCGCTCCTCGGTGCTGTGTCCTCGGTGCTCCGTCCTGCTACATCCGGGATCTCCGGCCGTCGCGCGATGACGTCATCGTGCGACGGCCGGGGATCCCGGATGTAGCAGGACGGGAGCTACGAGGACGCAGCACCGAGGAGCGGCGCGGATCAGAAGGCCGGGATGGTAAGAGAAGCGCCCGGGGGGGGTCCCTTGCAAGGGGGGGTGAGTGCCAGCATTTGGGGCCGCTGGTTACCCCCAGGGGGTTGCTGGGTACCTCCAGGGGGCTGCTGGACACCCCCTGGGGGCTGCTGGGTACCCCCTGGGGGCTGCTGGGTACCCCCAGGGGGCTGCTGGGTACCCCCTGGGGACTGCTGGGTACCCCCAGGGGGCTGCTGGATACCCCCAGGGGGCCGCTGGGTACCCCCTGGGGGCTGCTGTATAGCCCCTTGGGGCTGCTGTATACCCCCTGGGGCTGCTGTATTACCGCTGGGGCTGCTGTATAGCCCCTGGGGCTGCTGTATAGCACCTGGGGCTGCTGTATACCCCCTGGGGCTGCTGTATAGCACCTGGGGCCTCTCTATACCCCCTGGGGCTGCTGTATTACCCCTGGGGCTGCTGTATTACCCCTGGGGCTGCTGTATTACCCCTTGGGCTGCTGTATTACCACTGGGGCTGCTGTATTACCACTGGGGCTGCTGTATTACCACTGGGGCTGCTGTATAGCCCCTGGGGCTGCTGTATTACCCCTGGGGCTGCTGTATAGCCCTTGGGGCTGCTGTATACCCCCTGGGGCTGCTGTATACCCCCTGGGGCTGCTGTATTACCCCTGGGGCTGCTGTATAGCCCCTGGGGCTGCTGTATAGCCCTTGGGGCTGCTGTATACCCCCTGGGGCTGCTGTATTACCCCTGGGGCTGCTGTATAGCCCCTGGGGCTGCTGTATAGCCCTTGGGGCTGCTGTATACCCCCTGGGGCTGCTGTTTTACCCCTGGGCTGCTGTATTACCCCTGGGGCTGCTGTATAGCCCCTGGGGCTGCTGTATAGCCCCTGGGGCTGCTGTATTACCACTGGGGCTGCTGTATTACCACTGGGGCTGCTGTATTACCACTGGGGTCTGTATATACCACTGGGGAGGCTGCTGTATACCACACTGCTGGGGGCTGTATACCTGTGCTGGGGTCCACCCTCGGCTTATACATGAGTCAATAGGTTTTCCCAGGTTTTGGGGGCAAAAGTAGGGGGGTCGGCTTATACACGGGTCGGCTTATACACGAGTATATACGGTAACTAAAAAAGAAGACACAACACACATTAAAAAAATATTTTATTAGAAATAAAAACACAAAGGCATTTAGAAACTCTATCTTTATTAACCCCTCTGTTCTGTAGGATGATGTGTCGCTTGATCCACGCTGCTGCCGAAAGAAATACCAGAAAACCGGAGTATCTGGAAAGATTGTAGCTTTATTCAATCCTAAGCGTTTTGGAGCTTAACCCAGCTCCTTCCTCAGGGACAAACCTTTTTATTAACCCCTCGACCCTCATATCCCTCCTCAATCCTCTGCCACATCTTCTCTCTGCTGGACATGACGCAGCTCTGCTTCATCAGAAACCATAGAGAAGAACAAAGCACATCTTATCCCCACCGACTCTGAACACTAAATGAATGAGCCGCACACTTCAGCAATAAGTGGGAAGTCCGTAAGATCACCTGAGGACACCGTTGCCATAGTAACCACTAGCTAGTAGTTACTGTTTAGACTCCTTTTGGGGTCTCCTTCTTGTCTGTTTCTTGAATTTAGCAGGGTTCTGTGAACATGGTGTCTACATGTGTCACTGACCCACCTGAATACTTCTTTCTGTAGTACTCCACAAAAGTGATACTTGTGCAACCCGATGGTGGCGGGGCATAAAAATGGCTGGAGCGGTTGCATGAGGTTTGAGGGCTCCCTGCCCACTTGAACTATACAGGTCACTAACCCATCTAAATCCTTCTACTTGTAGTAATCCATGAAGTGGATACTCATGCCACCTGAGTGTGGCGGGGCCTAAAATTGACTAGAGCGGTTGCATGAGGTTTGAGGGTGCCTGACCACTTGAACTATGCAGGTCACTAACCCATCTAAATCCTTCTACTTGTAGTAATCCATGAAGTGGATACTCATGCCACCTGAGTGTGGCGGGGCCTAAAATTGACTAGAGCGGTTGCATGAGGTTTGAGGGTGCCTGACCACTAGACCCATACAGGTCACTGACCCAGCTGAGTAATTCTTTTGGTAGTACTCCAAAAAACTTATAGTTGTATTCCCTGACTGTGGCAGAGCATATAATTTACTGGAATGGTTGCATTAGGTTTGAGGGGCCCCTGCCCACTGGGCCTGTAGAGGTCACTGACCCACCTGGATCATTTTATTTTTAGTAATCATGAAGCGGATACTCATGCCACCTGAGTGTGGTGGGGCCTAATATTGACTGGAGCGGTTGCATGAGGTTTGAGGGTGCCTGACCATTAGACCCATACAGGTCACTGACCCAGCTGAATAATTATTTTAGTATTACTCCATGAAATTTACAGTTGTGCAACCTGAGTGTTGTGGAACATAAAATTGACTGCAGTGGTTGCATAAGGTTTGAGGCCCCCTGCCTACTGAGCCTACACAGGTCACTGATCTACCTGAATTTTTCTACTTGTAGTAATCAATGAAGCTTATACTCATGCCACCTGAGTGTGGCAGGGCATAAAATTGCCCAGAGCAGTTTCATGTGATTTGAGGGCCCCTGCCAAACTGGTCCTATTCAGGTCACTGTGTTTTCTATGGCCTTGATTTTGCCTTCCATTAATTTTAATGGTGTTTGGAAGTTTGGCAAACTGTTCATCAAACAATTCAGCAAACATATGCCTGTTCTGCTGACCAAAAGGTTCACTCGTATCTAGTGATCCCACCGATGTTCAGGCTTGGCGGACCTGGTCGAACTTTTTTAAAGTCTGTGTCTTTACCCGAACTTAAGTCCGAATCCCGAACCCAGACTTTAAAGTTATGTAATTGGGGCTGGGTTGCTGTAAAAAGAGATAAAAATATAGATTAAACATCAGCCTATACTTACCGGGTCCGCACACGCTTGCACTTCCGGGTCCGCTCAACAATTTCTTGATTATTCACTACAGTAACCTGGAAAGAGCCCATATATTCTAGCATCTAGCATCATCTTTTGAGGTTTCTGCACTTGCGCCAACAGCCAATCATAGACGCCCACTCTGTGATAACATCTTTGATTGGATGTTGCAATTCTCACTGATTGTGCCTGCATCTGTGGTTGGTGGCCATAGGCAACAAACCTGACATCATAGTAGCGTAAAAATAAATAAAAAAATTTTAAAAAATGATGTAGCACTTCACTGTATTATTGATTTTCAGCACAGATAAAGTGGACAGCTACAGGTTGCCACCCGAGCTGCATGGCTTTACCTTGTCTGGCAATTAAAATACATACAGGGGGGCCACTATTTGTTTTTAGTTACTTAATTAAATAATTAAAAAAAAAAATGCTTGAGCTTCACCCTATTTTTGATTCCCAGCCAAGGTAAAACTAGGCAGCTGGGGGCTGGGATTCTTAGCGTGGTAAGACCCAAGCGTTCTCGGTCCCCCATGCAGAAAATCGCAGTCAGCAGCTGCGCCTAAAAATGGTGCATTCTTCTTTAGTACCATATTCAGGCGCTTTTCCTAGCTCTTACAGCAGTCCTCGTGACATTGGCACGCTGGGTAATAATGCGGTTGATGCTAGCTGTTTAATGCCATCTGGCACCAAGCCCGGGATTCATAATATCAGGCCAATGTTATACCCACCCATTATGAATCTTTACACAGACAAAAAAACATTTAATTGAAATAAAAGACAAAGACATCTCTGGCAGCCCATAGCTGTCTGCTTTATCTGTGCTGAGAATCAAAAATACAACGAAGCGCTACATCATTCTTTTTTAATTATTCATTTTTATACTACTAGGACATCAGATTCATTGTCCATGGCAACCAATCACAGACGCTGGCACAATGTGTAGGTGCAAATCAGTAAATCACAGATGCTGTCACAGAAAGTGGGCATCTGTGCTTGGGTATTGGAGCCAGTGCAGTAACCTGAAAAGAGTCCATGCATTCTATATACTAAAATGTATGGGCTCTTTCCAGGTTACTACAGTGAATAATCAGCTAGTTAATGAGCAGCCCCAGAAGAGCAAGCGTGTATGGACCCGGTTAGTATGAGGTGATGTTTAATGTATACTTTTTCTCTTTTTCCATTCCCTCAGCCCTCGGACTGAACTCGAACTTTAACACAAACTTCTCATTAGAGATGAGCCACCACCCCGGTGTTCGAATTCGATTCGATTCGTCGAATCGACGGGGTGTTCGACGAATGTTCGTCGAATGCTCGACGAACACCGTCGAACACCCCGGAAAACGAACAAACCGGGCCTGTGGGGCATTTTCACTTCACTTTTGAAAAAAAGTGAAAGAAAGTGTTAAAAATAAAAAAATAATCAATGCTCACTTGTCCGCGGTCCACCGGAGCCTCCGGCAAGGTCCTGTGGCTTCTAGGACCTGTGGTGACGTCACATGACCGGAGTTCCGCGAGAACATGACGTCACCACAGGTCCTATTAGCAATAGGACCTTGCCGGAAAGCTTAAAATAGATATTTTTATGTTTCGGACCCTTTCTTTTACCTATCTATTTTAAGCTTTCCGGCAAGGTCCTATTGCTAATAGGACCTGTGGTGATGTCATGTTCTCGCGGGAACTCCGGTTACGTGACCAGAGTTCCCGCGAGAACATGACGTTACCACAGGTCCTATAAGCACAGGACCTTGCGGGAGGATTCGGTGGACCGCGGACAGGTGAGCATTGATTATTTTTTTATTTTTAACACTTATTAGCTGTTTATTTTGGCTGAAAATGCGGCAGATGTGGTTTTCTGACCGCATCTGCCGCATTTTCGAACCAAAATCGAACATGTTCGAAATTCGCCGAATTTGAACCAAATTGTTCGAATTCGGCGAATGACTCGAAATCAACTCGAATTTGAGATTGGCGAACTATTCGAATCGAACATCGCTCATCTCTACTTCTCATGGAAGTCTGTGTTCAGGTCCATGCCTGAACACTAGGTGTTCGGTACGTACTCCTAACTTTATAGTTTGGGTTCACCATCCCTGCTCATATCAACTCCTGGGAATGTTCACCACTGTTCCATGTTTTTGCCATTTGTGGATAATGGCTCTTACTGTGGTTTGCTGGAGTACCAAAGCTTTATCAATGACTTTATAATCTTTTCCAGAGGGATAGATCTCAATTGATAATGAGATGTTGAGGCGTGACTTTAATAAGGTATTTCATGCTTGGAAATCCTTCAATATGGCTGAATTACAACAATTCTGCTGAGTCGGCCAAAATCCCTCAAGAGCATTGTAAAAGATTCATTGCCTGTTATTGCAAATGCTTGATTGCAGTTGCTGCTGTTAAGGGTGGCCCAATCAGTTATTAGGTTTAGGTTACTTTTTCATACAATGCCCTGTAGGTTTTGATTTCTTTTTCTCTTTATAATAAAGACCTTCATTAATAAACTGCATTTTGTGTTTAATTGTGTTATCTTTGTCTAACATTTACATTTGTTCAGGGATCTGAAACATTTA
This sequence comes from Allobates femoralis, assembly GCA_033576535.1. Classification (NCBI taxonomy): domain Eukaryota; kingdom Metazoa; phylum Chordata; class Amphibia; order Anura; family Aromobatidae; genus Allobates; species Allobates femoralis. Next base: position 500,249,923 of record JARQOC010000003.1, read on the forward strand.
CATCTGAAAAACATGCAATAGAATGAGATATAAAAAAGAGGGCAATCAATTTTTCACACTACTGTATATAATGGGCCTTATATAGGAATTATATAAAGCTTAGACAATTAGTTTTCTATTTAGTGCTAAATTGTGTGTCATTAACTAACAATTAGACATCAATCATTCAAACTAATAAAAAGACTGCCTGAAAAATAATAATCTGCCAAGGGAAGACGTACCTAAAAAGTCTTCTGAAAGTAATGGCTGCTTTACACGTCCAGATATCGTTGTACAACAACGATAAAAAGTCACGTGGTTCGGCCGTTGCCGCCGATATCGTTCCTGCGTTGTGTGGTGTAAACGTGCAATTCGATGCAAGAACGATGCCAAAACGATATCGTTGGGGAATTGTGCAGGCTCTCCAACTGCACGATATTGGCTTGACGATCTGGCAGGATCTTGCTGTGTGACGGCCCAACAACGATTTGGAGCACAACTTCCCCTATTCACTCTCATGTTAAATGGTCGTTCCCGGGGTCGCTCGTACGAGAGGGCGTGTACATCGCAGTTGTGTCTCCCTGTGTAACATCTCCTATGCGATCTTGGATTACTGCCAAAAATGTGCGCGCTCCTGTGCCGTTGTATCCAATATCGGGATGATATCGGGATGTGTAAAGTGGCCATAAAAAGCAAGATGGTGAATTTCCTTGAAAGCTCACAATTTCACCATGGCATTTTGATTCCATTCTAAATTAATGTTTAAAAAAAGAAAAAGAAATAAAACTTTAATCAAATAAAATTGACAAATTATTTGTACTGGAAAAAATTAGCTGTTCTATTTCAATTGTTATCAGCATTTCATCGTTCATTTTATTAGAAGAAAAAGGTTTGGTACCGTGTTAGCCAGTTGAGAAAATGTTGATTGCTCTCAGTGTGAGAAACAAGATACAAATCTTGTAGTTGTGATACCTTTTAATGGCTAACAAAAATAAAATAAATGATGTTATACGGCGAGCTTTCGAGACGACTCAGGTCTCTTCATCAGGCATGGTATGACAAGATATTGAATGAAACTCAAAATATATGCATGCACAACTAAAATGATTGGACATTTGACTAAATTAACATTACAAAGACTGGACATTTGGCAAAACAAACAAAGCTGTCTTGGAGAGGATCTTCAAACAGGCAGGCCCAGTTGTAATAAAGTCTTTAGGACACTAAATTATAAGAAAACCTGGTGTCCAAGATTTCCATGTCTTTGAACAACATTGTTTAGTCGTGGTAATGAGCCATAAAGCCATCAGCGATGTTCAGTCCATTCTGTATACAATTGAAGCTTCTAATTAGCTTGGATTCACAGACTCTTCGATGTTTGTGGGATTTGAAATTACCTCTCAAAATTAAAACCTTCATATTATCAATGTTATGTCCTTGGCCAGAAAAATGCTCCGCTACTGGAAAATTGATTTTTTCGTGTGTAATTGTGTGACGATGAGACCTCATCCTTGCTCTTAGACGCTGTCCAGTCTCCCCAACATAGAAAGAACCTACTGGGCAAATGGTGCACATAATTAAATATACCACATTGGAAGAGGAGAATGTGAAAGTCCCAGGAATCTTATAATCCTGCTGTGTATTGGGGATATGTATCCTGTCTCTGGTCTCTATGTGAGCACAGGTCTTGCAGCTCTTCACATTGCATGGATAAGTTCCTTTTGGTGTATCCGAGGGCATCAAACTTCGGACCATGATGTTTCTTAAATTGGGAGGCTGCCTGTAGCACAGCAAGGGAGGGTCTTTGATTATTATTTTAAGTCGGTCATCCTTGTGTAAGATGTGATGAAGTTTCCTGGCAGTTTTCCTTAGTACCTCAAGCTGTGGGTTGTAGGACACCACCAGAGGAACACGATTGTTCTCTTCTTTTTCTCTGTATTGGAGCGCTTGACTTCTAGGGATCCTTGTGGCTTTAATGATCTGATCCTCAATGGAGGTGGGGTGGTAGCCCTGGTTTAAAAATTTCTTTTTTAGCTGGTTTAAGTGTTCATCCCTTTCCACTGGGTTGGAGCAAATATGGTTATATCTGAGGGCCTGGCTGTAGACAATGGATTTTTTGATGTGTTTCGGGTGGAAACTGTCCCATCTGAGGTATGTGGGACGGTCAATCGGTTTCTGATATACCGATGTCTGGAATGAACCATTTAGAATTTTTAAGGTGGTATCCAGAAAGTTGATTTCTGTTTTTGAGTGGTCCAGTGTCAGGTTTATGCTGGGATGAAATTGGTTGAACTTGTCATGGAATTTTAGAAGTTCATGTTCAGTTCCAGTCCAGATTTTTAAGATGTCTTCAATGAAACGGAAGTACACCAAGGGTTTGATGGGGCAGGAGGCTAAAAAGTCATTTTCCAGTTTAGCCATGAAGAGGTTGGCATACTGGGAGGCCATTTTGCTTCCCATGGCAGTTGCGGTGCGTTGTAAATACAGTTCTTCACCAAAAGAGAAAATGTTGTGGGTGAGGATAAATCTGGTGAGCTTTAGAACTGATTCTGAAGGGATCCCATTGGCTTCAAGAAACAGTCGGCAGGCAGTAAGTCCATCTTCGTGTGGGATGTTAGAATATAAGGACTCCACATCCATGGTGGCTAAGATGATACTCTCGGGGAGGGGACCTGTTGTAGAGAGCTTATTTAGAAGGTCCGTTGTGTCCTGTATGTAGCTGTCTGTCCTCCTTACCAGCGGTTTAAGGACATTTTCCACCCACCCAGAGATTCTTTCAGTGAGTGTTCCCACCCCTGAGATGATGGGTCTCCCTGGGTTACCTGGTTTATGAATCTTGGGAAGCATATAGAAAACTCCCATCCTTGGATCCTCAGGAATTAAGTCCAGAAGGTTTGTGGAATCCGTACCTAAACATTTGTTGAGTTTTCTCAACTCCCTCATATATTTTGGAGTTGAGTCCTCGTCCAGTTTGGTGTAGTATTGTAAATCCATCAGCTGTCTGTGTGCTTCTTTGACGTAGTCCTTTGTATCCAGGAGAACAATAGCCCCACCTTTGTCTGCAGGCTTAATAGTGATCTCCCTGTTTTTCTTCAGGCTGTAAATTGCCCTTTTCTCTTGCACAGTAATATTAGATATTTCTGTTGTTTTTTTTATCTAATATTGTGGATTGTACCAAATGTCTGAATGACTCAATATATTGGTCCAAACTGGTGTTGCGGCCAGGGTCAGGTGTCCAGTCAGAGGTTTTCTTTTTCCTTTGTTGCATTTGTGTTTGGCTGCTTAGAGGCCTCAAGTTCTCTTTATCATCAAAGAACTCCTTCAGTCTCAACCTCCTGAAATATTCTTCCATGTCACTACACAGTTCAGTTTTGTCTAGGGACTTTGTGGGACAAAATGTGAGACCTCTAGAAAGCACAAGGAGTTCTAGATTAGTGGTTTTGTGAGATGACAAATTAATAACACAGCTGACAGTACCTGTGTCCTTCCAGCAGTTCTGCTCCATGCTGTTGTGGTTATGAGGAACGTGGCTGGTGTTTGAGTATAATCCTACTTTCAGTCGGAGTCTGTTAAGCTTCTTCTTCTTGTTGTATATAAGGTATGATTGCAGTGACATTTTCTCACATGTCAATCATTAAAAGCAGAGTTTATTTTTCAAACTAATGGATAGTAATTAATAATTGGTTCCAAGAGTAACATTAGACATGTTATCTCTATAAACCCTTCAATTATTAATATAAAGCAATTCTAGTTCAGATGTATGAAATGACATACCAAAATGTCTAATAATGAACAATTAGTGTTGATCAGACCTCATTATATTTTCTGATACTTTGCAATATCTCCATTAAGCTTGTGGTACAATTTCTGAACCTTGTTGACCATGCCTTTTCCAGATTATCTCTTGAACATTCTCAAATCTTTTATGTGTCTAGTCAATTTATAAACACAATATTAAGAATTAAATAATGCTCCTTTCTTAAAGTGAATCTGTCACCAGGTTTTGACAGCTAATCTGAAAGCAGCATAATGTATACACAGAGACCATGATACCAGTAACAACATTCACTGGGCTGCCTTCTATAGTTTTGATAAAATCAGTGCTTTATCAGCAGGCGACTAACACTAGAAGACAAGTAAATTTGCTGCCGTGTAATCTTCTGTATAATCCACCTCCTCCACTGATTGGCAACTGATTGGCAATTTTATGCCTTTCAGCAATGTAAATAGAAAGCTGTCAGTCAGTGATGTGGATGGGGTTAGACATAGATCTGCAGGAGATAAAACAGTAAGGCTGCCTTCACATCACGATTTTGGAGTATCCGTGTGTATCCGTTTCAAAACAGATACACACGGATCGGATTTTACCTCCGATGTATTCCTATGGGCAATGGATGTGCTCGGATGTGTTTCTATTAGCATCCGATTTTAGCATCATCCATTGCTGTCTGATTTAGTCACGAATCCAAAATCGTAGCCTGCTGACTAAAATTGGACACCACGGATCCATGATGGTCCGTAGGAAGTTACAATGGGAGCCTATGGACATCGGATCCGTGACTACATCGGATCCGATGTGGGCCCCGTGGTTATGTACTGAGCATGTCCAGAAGCAGTGCTCAGTACATAACCCTGTTTCTCCCTGTTCTCCCTGCATCTCCTTCCTCCATTTCCTCTCCCCCCTCTCATCCATCCTATCCTCTCACCTGTCCTCTCCCCTGTCCTCTCCCCTCTCCTTTCCCCTACTCTTTCCTCCAGTATGTAAACAATAATAAATCTCTTCCCTGAGGATACTTCACCTTTTCAGCGCCTCCGGGGATGCGACCGTCTCCATCTGGGTGCAGGACCTCTTGTCACGTCACCGAGCCAATCGGCTCACAAATCAGCTGATCGGCTCTGTGAGGTAATAACAGGTCCTGCAGCCAGATGGAGATGGTCGCATCCCCGGAGGCGCTGAAAAGGTGAAGTATCGTCCGGGAGGAGATTTATTATTTTTTACATACCGGAGGAAAGAGGAGGGGAGAGGAGAGGGTACAGGACAGGGGGAACAGGATAGATGAGCGGGGGGAGAGGAGATGGAGGAGGGAGAGACAGGGAAGATGCAGGGAGAACAGGGAGAGATAGAGGGACCACAGGATTTACATGCATCCTGCATAGATTCGGATATGGATGGCTATTTGCCATCCAAATGCAGGGATCCGTGTGGATCCGAGGCTGTCCGGGGGATCCTGCAAAAACAAGGATCCCCAAGGACAGCCCAAAATTGTGCTGTAAAGGCAGCCTAAGTTTACCAAAATCACAATAAGCAGCCTGGTAAATGAACTAGCGCTCACCCTCAGACTAATTCCCTTTAAACATTAGGCTACAGGAATATATACAGTACAATATACAGATTACAGATTAACTCATTTGCAACATTTTATGGATTAATTTAGGCATCTCTTTTTGTTTATAGTTTTTTAAAAGGTTACCGATAAAAGATAAAGGTTAGGTAAAAATGGATGTTTTTAGCTGAAAAATGCAGTCACATGCTAGCTTGTCATGTTGTGCCTCATTAGGCACAAGTAAATTATGAAAGGTCAAGCACATCTAGTTGTAGTACCACCGTAATATGAAAATCGAATGCTTACAGTCAAGTATCTGCCTGCACTCACCGGCAACACCGGAGAATCTTGACAGCCAGGGCCGGTTTTAGGCAAAGTGGGGCCCTAGGCAAAAGGTTAAAGTGGGCCCTAAATGTTCAGGCCACTTTCACATCTAACACTTTGCTGCATTTTGCTCAATTTGCATTTCCATGCGTTTTTACCGCAAAAACGCATCAAAACGCATGCGTTTTTGTTCCCATTGATTTTAATGGAAACACATGCAAAAACGCATGTAAAAACGCATGTGCGTTTTCAAAAACAGAAAACGCATGCGTTTTTGCCAACGCTGCCCAAAACATCGGGGAAGACGTTTTGTGCTGCGTTCGCAAAAATGCATGCGTTTTGCGTTTTTGAAAACGCAAATGCGTTTTGCATGCGTTTTTTAATGCATTCCCATTGAAATCAATGGGGGAAAAAACGCTAGCGTTTTTAATGCGTTTTTAGCGGTAAAAACGGCTAGAAAGGCAAATTTAGCAAAACGCACACCAACCTTAGATGTGGAACAGGCCATAGTTATATGGTAAGAGTGACTTCATAAGTTGATTATCTAGGTCAGAATAAGAACATACTGAACATCATTTTTATTTCAATCATAAAAAAAAACAAAACAGAAATTTGTAAAAAAAAAAATATTTTTTTTTTTATTTTCCGAGACCCATGATGTTTTAATTTTTGAAGATACATAGATATGTGAGGGCTTACTTTATGTGCCCTGAGCTGACATTTTTACTGATACCATTTTGAGTCAGATACAACATTTTGATCGCCTTTTATTGCATTTTATTGTAACAACGTGGTGGCCTAAAAAACATAATTCTGGCGTTTTTATTTTTTTCCCATTACGCCATTTACCAATTGGATTAATTTACTTCATATATTGATAGCTTAGATTCTTACGAACGTAGGGATACCAAATATGTGTATTTTTACATTTTTTTCACTGTTTTATTGCTATTTTCAGTTCAGCTCCTTTGGGGGCCCCTAAGAGAGTGGGGGCCCTAGGCAACTGCCCAGTCTGCCCCACCCTAACGCCGGCCCTGTTGACAGCATGCAGTGAGTATGCTATAAGAAGTCAAATGCTTGCAGTCACATAGTTTCAGCAAACTTTCATCAGAAGGCTGTATAGCCACTTTAACTGTTGGGAGATTTTAAAATTCCTATAAAAATGGAATTAGTAAAATGTGTAATGTGTTTCGATCTTGAGATGGGATTCTAGCCATATTGAATACATATATTTTACTGATATTCACTATTGATATACACTATTTAAGTCTTAATACTATGTAATATACATAATTCCATGTCTAAAAAGACTGTTAGCAGCTCACATGTCTTTGAACTAAAAGGATCATCTATTTGGAACTCAGTGCTCCCTGATATACGTCTTATGGACTATGAGTGAATCATCAAAGAGGTACAACAGTAGCTGTCCTGGTGGTCTGTCCTTACCAAATCTTATAATGCAATACCATAACAGATTATTCTATTTTGTGGCAGTGTATGATAATATCTCATACAGTAGAATAGTAGAAATTCTCTTTACTAAAAATGTTCTGTACTAAAACAATTATAATTTATGTACTTTGAGAAAACCTAAGCAAGGAAAATACATGGGAGTATGCATAGGAGAATTAACATATTTTTCGCTTAATAGGATGCACTGGATTATAAAACACACCACAAATTTGGTGAAGGAAAAGAGAAAAAATAATAATTTTTAATGTTAAATGGGGTCCGTCTTATAATGTCCACATCCGTCTTACAAATCACATATATGTCCCTTATCCCGGGATATAGCCCACATATCCTACATATGGCACACTCCATTATAAGCCAACAGGAATAGTCTGACTGCTGTATAAACTGTCATGTAATTTTGCACTCTCCCTCAGCAGCTCTCTCCTCTATCCTCCCTTTGCTAACAGTGCAGTGTCAGGTTTGACTTTCAGGAGGTCTGTTCTGTTGAGGACACAGAGGGAGAGAGCTATTGCAGGTCTGCCTTATCTAGACTCCATCTGTTTCTCTAAGCAGGTATCCCTGCTGTGACACTTTCTGTGTTGTATTTGACCTCTTGTGATGCTGCAAACACAGAGAGCAGAGAGGAGGATACAGCCCTCCCCCCACACACACACTGATGTCCTGTGCAGTGATGTGATGTGAGTATGTGACATGCATATTCATCCTATGAGGAGTGGACAGCAGAGAACTAAGTGGATCATTCACTGTGAGTGACAGATGGAATTAATCTCTTTATTTGAAGTTTACAGAAGATAGGAGCGAAATAGAAATAAAAGAAATGCATAAATAGAGAGATCTTAGAGCAAGGAATTAGAAAATTATAGCAGTTACATATGGATTTTTTATCTGACAGTTTTCCTTTAACCAATAAAAACATTTTTTTCCTTGGTCCTATTTTAGTTTTATATAACAACTTTTTTTTAAAGGGAACCTAACCCCACAAACTGACACCCCCGCATCTTTAGACCTGTCCCTGCACCCCCTCTTATCATTTCTAGCCATCCCTTTTGCAGAAAAAATCGATTTTGTAAAGTAGAGAAAAGGTTATATTACTTTGTCCTGTGTGAGTTCTCTGTTTCTATAATAGTCTCAATAGGCGTGCCTGTCTGCTGCAGTCTTGTAATTATGCACGCCCCTCTCTCTTGCTGCCTTTCTGAGTGTCATGAAAAGGGGCGGGGCTAAGGGCATGATGCGATTTAGCCCCGCCCCTTTCATGACGTGGCCAGACACTCAGAAAGGCAGCAAGCAGAGAGGGGCGTGCATAATTACAAGACTGCAGCAGACAGGCACGCCTATTGAGACTATTATAGAAACAGAGACCTCAAACAGGACAAAGTAATATAACCTTTTCTCTACTTTACAAAATCGATTTTTTTCTGCAAATGGATGGCTAGAAATGATAAGAGGGGGTGCAGGGACAGGTAGAAAGATGTGTGGGGGGGTCAGTTTGTGGGTTTAGGTTCCCTTTAACAAAGGCCTTTCAAAAGTCCAGAAAGACATCAATATCCCTCACTTGGCAAAGCCTTTTACTTGCTTGATAGAGGCTAGATTTGGTGTTTGTTATACAACAGTAACAGAACCAGGACCATATGATTTCACCTCTATTAGTTATTTTGCCAGTTATTCAAATATTTGCATTGGTTTTTTTGTGCATAGCTATTACGCTGCATTTTTTTGCTATAAATCACAAAATCACACTGTGTTTCAAAGTTTTTGTAATTGTTGATGGCGTTAAGGTACCGTCACACGCGGCAATATTGCTAGGCAATTTCACTGGCAATTTGCTGGTTGCAGTGAAATCATGGACACATTGTTCTATTTTGTTGCTGTGTACAAATGGAACAATGTGTCCATGATTTCACTGCAACCAGCAAATTGCCAGTGAAATTGCCTAGCAATATTGCCGCGTGTGACGGTACCTTTATGGGTATCGACTGGTATGCAAAGAATCAGTATTTTGATGTTTAATATGGGAAATAATCTTGAGCTTGACTTGTAATGCAAGCACACATAAGGGTCCCTTTACACGCTACCACTGAAAGATAGCAACTGCCTGGCACTGGGGATAATTGTGCCTGTTGCCATGAAATTGCTACGAAATGGCAGTGTGTAAATAGGGCAGTTTCTCCCGGTGTCCCGCAGTCGCTTCGAATACCTGTTGCTGTGCTCAAAAACCCAAGGCAACACAAAGGCACAATTGCCATGGTAGTGGCGTCTAAACGGGGCACAGGCCTGGATGTTGCGTCGCCTAGTGAACTCCCAGGGGCGTGCCACAGCGTCATGGATACCACGCCCCATCAGCGATCATTGGTGGGGGCTACTGTGTTACGATTGGCTGTCACTTCACAGGGCGCCATATTTAAAGAGCTGACCATTCACACTACACAATTGCAATGGCGTCATGTATTAGCCTGCTTTCCTGCGCAGGCAGGCCAATCAAGACGCTATTGCGTTGTCCAGTCAGCGTATTAGCGTCACGGAATACACAACTCTGTCACGCATATGTACTTGCGGCGCGAAAGATGTACGCCCATATTCCTTTGTGGTAGTGGCGTGTGATGTAGCGAAGGTATTCCACAGGAAGTTATCCGCAGGATCTGTCGGCGCTTCCGGGGAACAAAGATACCTTCAGTTGACAACGCAATGGCGGCGTGTATATGCGACATCAGCGATCGGTATTCACCGTTAAAAACGTGCGCGTGCACGTGCGGTGGATACCTGTTCCTAGGCACTGTGGCGGCGTGTAAAGGTACCATAAAGTTGCTTATACTGCATATATCTTAACTGAAGGTACCGTTACACACAGAGATATATTGCTTGCAATTCACTGGTTGCAGTGAAATCATGGACACATTGTTCTATTTTGTTGCCGTGTACAAAATGGAACAATGTGTCCATGATTTCACTGCAACCAGTGAATTGCAAGCAATATATCCCTGTGTGTAATGGTACCTTTAAGGTGCTGTCACATGCGGCAATATGGCTAGCAATTTCACTGGCAATTTCCTGGTTGCTGTGAAATCATGGACACATTGTTCTATTTGTACACGGCAACAAAATAGAACAATGTGTCCATGATTTCACTGCAACCAGCAAATTGCCAGTGAAATCGCAAGCAAAATTCCAGCGTGATGATACCTTTAGAGTTCTCTGCCAACTATGCTTGCCTTGTTTTGCATGACAAGGACACTTAGTTTTTTTGTTAGTACAAGCTAAGATTGCATTAAAGATTACCTTGACCTTGGAAGTGTGTTCTTCCCAGGATAGATCTAATTTAAGAACACTAAAGTCAGTGGCTATGTACCCTGAACACAGTTTGAAGGGTTAGGACAATGAGAAACACCATTCTCCTATTAAATATTGATAATTATACGGTATGGTGTTAAACTGATCATGGCAGGTGGGCTGTAAACATATGATCAAATAAGTAACATTACATTTGAAAATATATATTTTTAAATAAAGTATATCAAATATAGAATAATTAATAAAGTGCAAGACATGAAGATTGTAAAAATATTCAGTTTCCAACATTTTACAAAAGCAGTATTTTCTTCTGACACACCTACCACAATGCAGAAAAATATCTTCACACCTAATCTGATATGATAAACAGATGGTGCTATGGTAGGACTCTAGTTAAAGTTATTCAACACCTAAATAGTTTTCTCCATTTTGCTACGATTAAATCCTTTTGTTAAAAAAATCTACAACACAACTGCAATGTTCTTGTGCTCACACAACTCAAACTTTTCGTGGTCCATGTGATACACCAATGATCTTGTGTAGGGGGGAGGGCTACTTTTTTTTAGACAGGCTTGTTTCATAAAGAATTCTTAATGCATAGAGTGGCTTTACTAGTGTAAAATATTGGAAACCAATAAAACTCACAGTTTCTAATAGCATTTAATATTGTAAATATAACTGCAAGTTAAAAAGATATGTAGAGAAAAATTGCAATAAGATTTTTCAAATTTGGTGTAACCAAATCCATTATTTGTGGACTTGTAGACTGTTATATATTCTAAGACACCTGCTGTTTTTAAAACTAATTTGACTTAGGGTGCTTTCACATGTGTGGTAAAGTGTAATTCCCGGCAGATGTCGCCACATCTGCAGGATCTGCTGCGTAACGGCTGACTTGCGGCATCAATCCATTCATCACCATTCATTCTCTATGGGGCTTGTGGTCAGGTGCGGCAAGTGCGGTATTGCTGAATCCGGCACTTGCAGTGCTTGCGGCACAGTAAAAAAAATCACTGCTAGCAGCATTTTTTTTGCGCTGCCGCATGTGTCGGATCTGCTGGATTCAGCAATACCGCACTTGCTGCACCCAACCGAATGCCCCATAGAGAATGAATGGTGCTTGCCGGACATGTGCCACAAGTCGACCGTTACGCAGCAGATCCTGCAGATGTGGCGACATCTTCCGGATCTGCCAGGAATTAAGGCCACGTTACACACACAGATATATTGGTCACAGATCTCTGGTTGCAGTGAAATCATGGACACATTGTTCTATTTTGTGGCTGTGTATATTGGGAACAATGTGTCCATGATTTCACTGCAACCAGAGATCTGTGACCAATATATCTGTGGGTTTAACGTGGCCTTTACACTTTACTGCAGATGTGAAAGGGGCCTTAGGTTAGTTTTTTTTTAAGCAATATCTATTAAATTATAAATAACAGATAATACATATTGCTTTATTTCTTAGAACTATTACACTCTTGTTCAGGATTTTATAATGTTTACTGTTTAATTAGCCTCAAATACGTAAAAATGTCAAATAGAAATTGCAAACCACAGATCATAATTATATTTTATGCATTACTACCTTTTCTGCTAATCTCATTAAAATATTATCCCTTTCTATTGTGGCTGCTTTTTTTAGGTTTCACAGTACCGCTCACACCGTCATTTAGTCATTCAATGGACTGGAAACTGAGACCACAGTAATTATTGGCAAAAAGCCTGGCATTTTGTTTATTTTTTTTAAGTGTGGGTGATGATTTGTTGAATGCTTTAATTAATATGTTCCCCTAAGGCAGAACAGAGACACGCTTGTTACTTCCCACCCTCATTGTTTACTCAAGTGAACAGCTATAATAAAACACAAATTAGAAAATGAGGCATATTGTATTTTAATGTAGTCACATAATAAATTAAGGTGTGTATGTTTATTTGTACCCACATCTGTGTCTTTTCAATACATATGTCTTATATATATACCATATATATATATGTGTGTATATTATATTCTTATACAAATATAAAAATATACAATATAGGCCTTGTTCACACACAATTTGCGTTTTTTTGTGCATCTCTGCGTTTTTTGGGCTGTTAAAAAAAACGCAGGTGCTTTAACGCAGGGTACATTTGAGTGTACATGCGTTTTTCACCTCCACTTGCGTTTTTTTCCCCCAGTCCAATAAACGCTGCATGCAGCGTTTTTTGGGTGCTGGAAAAAAACGCAGGCGTTGTTTCCAAAAACGCATGCGTTTTTTTAACATGGAGTTCTATGGGAAACGCATGCATTAACGCAGGACACAAATAGGCACCTGCGTTAACGCATGCGTTTCCCATAGGGCCCCATGTTAAAAAAACGCATGCGTTTCTATAACATGGGGCCCTATGGGAAACGCATGCGTTTTTAAATGGCACATTTATGCACTCTGCGTTAACGCTTGCGTTTTTGCCTGCATTTTTGAGGAAAAAATGACAAAGTCCAAAAAGGCTGTATTTCCTTTCAGACACACAAGAGACATTTTTTAGCACTCTTAAAACTAGAATTGCATTCACCGCATCCAGATCCGGATGCGGTGAACGCAATACCGGTCACACACATTTTTTTACAAAAATGTGTGCAGAATACCGCACTGCAGTAACCGGATGGCTCAGGATGTGTAATCCTGAGCCATCCGGCAACTGCATAGTTTGCTGATCCCGGCTATTGCCGAGATGAGCAAACTGTACTATGAATAGTAAAGAGTTAAATGTAATAAATGAAGGCATGCTTGAGCTCTAGGGGGGGGCTTAGACTCCCTAGAGACCGGACGCCCATTCTGGTGGGCTTCTCCTACAATGGCCCCATGCCACGGGCTCCTCCGAGCTCCGTGCATGTCCCCCAAACTCCCCCTCCCCGTATCTCTATAGAGGGGTCCCTGCACCCCTCTGATATAAGTATCCCTACTTGTGCCCAAACTAAATATTACAGTACAGAATGATGCGGGTTATAGTTACATGGTGCTGTGGGCTGAAGTGTCATTCTCCCTCCATGGGCGGGGCTGTGTGCTGCAGCCTCCGCCCGCTCATTCATTATGGCCGCCCCCTCTGGGCTTGATCCAGTGTTGTGAGGGCGGCCGCGTCATGAAAGGGGCGGGGCTAAGTTCGCGTCATACTCATAGCCCCACCCCTTTCATGACACGGCCGCCCTCACAACATGCGTTTTGATGCGTTTTTGCAGTAAAAACGCATGAAAATGCAAATGAAACAAAACGCAGCAGACGCATAGATGTGAAAGGGGCCAAAGTAAAATGTATATGTTATATATAGTCATTATAAATAAAGTGATCTATTTCAAGTGTTTATTTCTGTTAATGTTGATGATTATGGTTTACAGACAATAAAAACCCAAAGATCTTTATTTCAGAAAATTAAAGTAGGGAGAATGAAGGGTGTAAAACCATGCTGCCATATTTCACAAGACATAAAAGGGTGAATATAATATTGATTTACTATTCAATGCATTTCAGGGCTCCCAGAAACGCCCTGAAACTGAAACGTGGCAATATTACATTGATTTTTGATGATATGCTAATTCATTGGGATGCATCAGTACAGTTGTGGCCAAAAGTATTGACACCCCTGCAATTCTGTCAGATAATACTCAGTTTCGTCCTGAAAATGATTGCAATCACAAATTCTTTGGTATTATTATCTTCATTTAATTTGTCTTCAATGAAAAAACACAAAAGAGAATGAAGCAAAAAGCAAAACATTGATCATTTCACACAAAACTCCAAAAATGGGCCAGACAAAAGTATTGGCACCCTCAGCCTAATACTTGGTTGCACAACCTTTAGCCAAAATAACTGCAATCAACCGCTTCCGGTAACCATCAATGAGATTCTTACAATGCTCTGCTGGAATTTTAGACCATTCTTCTTTGGCAAACTGCTCCAGGTCCCTGATGTTTGAAGGGTGCCTTCTCCAAACTGCCATTTTTAGATCTCTCCACAGGTGTTCTATGGGATTCAGGTCTGGACTCATTGCTGGCCACCTTAGAAGTCTCCAGTGCTTTCTCTCAAACCATTTTCTAGTGCTTTTTGAAGTGTGTTTTGGGTTATTGTCCTGCTGGAAGACCCATGACCTCTGAGGGAGACCCAGCTTTCTCACACTGAGCCCTACATTATGCTGCAAATTTTGTTGGTAGTCTTCAGACTTCATAATGCCATGCACACGGTCAAGCAGTCCAGTGCCAGAGGCAGCAAAGCAACCCCAAAACATCAGGGAACCATGTTTGACTGTAGGGACCATGTTCTTTTCTTTGAATGCCTCTTATTTTCTCCTGTAAACTCTATGTTGATGCCTTTGCCCAAAAAGCTCTACTTTTGTCTCATCTGACCAGGGAACATTCTTCCAAAACATTGTAGGCTTTCTCAGGTAAGTTTTGGCAAACTCCAGCCTGGCTTTTTTATGTCTCGGGGTAAGAAGTGGGGTCTTCCTGGCTATCCTACCATACAGTCCCTTTTCATTCAGACGCCGACGGATAGTACGGGTTGACACTGTCGTACCCTCGGACTGCAGGGCAGCTTGAACTTGTTCGGATGTTAGTCAAGGTTCTTTATCCACCATCCGCACAATCTTGAGTTGAAATCTCTCGTCAATTTTTCTTTGATGTCCACATCTAGGGAGGTTAGCCACAGTGCCATGGGCTTTAATCTTCTTGATGACACTGCGCACGGTAGACACAGGAAATTCAGGTCTTTGGAGATGGACTTGTAGCCTTGAGATTGCTCATGCTTCCTCACAATTTGGTTTCTCAAGTCCTCAGACAGTTCTTTGGTCTTCTTTCTTTTCTCCATGCTCAATGTGGTACACACAAGGACACAGGACAGAGGTTGAGTGAACTTTAATCCATGTCAACTGGCTGCAAGTGTGATTTAGTTATTGCCAACACCTGTTAGGTGCCACAGGTAAGTTACAGGTGCTGTTAATTACACAAATTAGAGAAGCATCACATGATTTTTCTAACAGTGCCAATACTTTTGTCCACCCCCTTTTTTATGTTTGGTGTGGAATTATATCCAATTTGGCTTTAGGACAATTCTTTTTGTGTTTTTTCATTGAAGACAAATTAAATGAAGATAATAATACCAAAGAATTTGTGATTGCAATCATTTTCAGGAAGAAACTGAGTATTATCTGACAGAATTGCAGGGGTGTCAATACTTTTGGCCATGACTGTATATACATATACAAAACATTGGATGGCAGCACTTACAATATTGTGTGGCAAGGAGTGGCTTTTATTTGCTCAAATGGCACAAAGCGATGTTTCACTATGGAGTAGCCTTTCCCAAATTAATCCATAGCTGAAACATTGCCTCTGTGCCATTTGAGCAAATAAAAGCCACTCTTTGCCACACAATATTGTAAGTGCTGCCATCCAATGTTTTCTATATATCGATTTATGCCATTGTATTGTGGTATTATGGAAGGCCCTACACCCACAGGTATTTGTGTCTACGGTGCTGTTCTCTAGTTTTTCTAATATCTCTCTCACTCTCCTTCTCTGCGTCAGCTCTCACGATGCATATTTTGCCACATATTTTTTGCGTATTTGGTGTGGATCCGCAGCAGACCACACTAAATATGCAGCAGTGCTTTTCCCCAGCAAAATCTATGGGATTTGTGAAGTCCTGTCCAAATGGTGCATTTTTTTTTCTACAACAAATGAGCTGTGTATTTTATTGCAGTAAAATCTGTAGCATGTCAATTCTTGCTGTGGATATTACCGTGTTTTTTGCCCATAGACCCTCATGTTAACTCAAAATAAGAAGCAGATACACAGTAGTAGTGCTTATTTTGTACCTAATTTGCATTAAAATCTACAGGAAGTAATATTGTTGAAGGGGGAGCAGGATTTGACATCTTTTTTTTACTTTTATTGGCCAAAGTATCTAAGCTTTATTGAAACAGACATAAATCACCTTCAAATCCACACCAAAAATGCATCAAAAACGCACCATGTGGACAGGGATGGTATTGGAGCATTTTTCTGCAAGTATGTGAAGATTATGAATGTCCGAAATCTGCACCACAAACCCAGTGTATGAACATACCTTCTCTCTCTCCCTCTCTCTCTCATACCTTGTTAACTTTTTCATTTTTTCACGCTCTACCTATGGAAATTTATGTGATCTACCAACACAAAGGAGCAAGTATTTGTGTAGTGCATAGTAAAATATAAATCTGAAATTTGTGAGGTGCGTTAGTATTTAGCCCCCTATAGTTTGACACTCCTAAAAAATATTGAGTGACCCATTGCCTCTAGAAGTCAACTAATTAGTAAATTGAGTACAGTGTCATTTATTCTCTGCATAACTACAGGTCTGTTAAAACCTCAGAGGTTTGTTAGAGCATATTAAGGATCAAACAGCATTATAAATCCATTATCACATCAGACAAGTTAGGGATAAAGTTGCAGAAAGGAGTAAAAGAAGATTAGGTTATATCAAAAGAGTCCATAAGGACTCAAATCTGCAGTTTTCAGATAGACATGTAGGAGGAAAATCTAGCATTTGCAAGAAGGGGCTAAATGCAAATGCTATTTATGATGGAAAATTAACACTGCACATCACCCTGAAAACACAATCCCCACCATCAAACATGTGGGTGGCAGCATCATGCTTTGGGAATGCTTTTTTTAGCGGGAAAAGGAAAGATACTAATAGTTGATGGAAAGATGGGTGGAAATAAAAACAGGGTAATCCTAGAGGAAAACCTGTTAGAGGCTACAAAAGATTTGAGAGTGGGGTGTACGTTTTTCTTCCTGCAGGACAATGAACCTAAACATACTGAGCCCTTTTGTGTAAATACTAAACTCTATAGGCGGCTTCCATGTATGACATGCCCGGAGCATCTATTTCCAGTCCTGGGCACTGTTGGGGAGTATTGTGTGTACTTTCTGGCTCCAGAGCATGTGCAGTGCACATTCTGAGGCTGAGAAGTACACCCAATTACTGCAGCCCATACATTTTAGTAGTTACACAGAAGGGGGCAGAGCTTGTACATTAGGTTATCATGCCCATGGGGCGATTGGTATATTTATATTTAATATATTCAAGTGATCTCGACACTTTAAGAACAACATGTTACAAAAAGATGACTAATTAAAGTTTTTTGTACAATATTAAGATATAAGAAAATTGGATTTATGTTGTACTGTATGTTTTTCTCCTGGAATAATTCTTGTGGAAAATAATAGCTTGTGCTTATTTAACTATACTGGGTCCATATATTAACTATAATGGGTCCATTGTTCAATTTATTTCATTCAACAGTTTATTGAATATTTTTCTCACTAAGGCTTGCGGTTGTATTGCTTTCAAAACCAGATCCGGTTTTGACCATTAAAAATGATGAAAACCGGATCTGGTTCCGCAGCCATAGGCTGCAATAGAAATACCGGATTACACTTAATGCCATCCGGTTACTGCATCTGGTTTAGCAGCCTGCGGTAAAAATCATGTACCTTGTGGTAATGGATCCGGTTTTTGGTGTCACAATTTTTTCTAATTGCAGATCTGGATCCATTACTGGATTCATATCTGCAATGTGAAGCCAAATGTGATGGCACACGGTAATACCGCATCCAGTAATGGATGCAGTTTCCGGATTGTGCCTTTCAAATGTGACCCCAGCAAAACTCCATGTCTCCAACAAAGGCAACTTACCTGGATATGAAACTGTCAATCATAAATGGATGTTTGATCAGCAGCTTACAGTATATACAAGCCTACTGCAACTAATAGCTCACTTCAGTTTACCAGTTTCCATCCTTTGTATCTGCAAAGAGGTATTCCTACTGGTCAGTTTCTTCGAATTAGATGTATTTGTACAACTCAGGAGGACTTTTGCATACAGGCACAAGAGTTAGGCTCGCTTCACTCCACAATTTGTACCTGTCAGGTTCTGTCCGGTGTTTTGCAGGATGCACCAGACAGAGCCTGATCAGGTTTTGCCCCATGTGTCCCTATGGTGCCAGATGACAGCTATTTGCCATTCGGTTTTGTGTCTGTCTGGTAGGATCCGGTCGGTTTTGTTTTTTGCCCCAGACACAAAATCAGAGCTTGTAGCATTTTTTGTGTCCAGGGCAAAAAATAAACAAAACCGGATCTTCCCAGGTTCGGGGTGATCTGATGCCCATAACATAGGCGACTTTGGTGCCGGATCGTGCTGGATCTGGCAAAAAAACAATTCGGTTCCGGGTGCTAAAAGAGCAGCATCTCTGAAATTCAAGCCATGCTCGTTCAGCACATGGACAGCGCAGCTGAAATAGCAGACACTGTAGTTCAGCAGCTGGAGAGCTCCATGGCTGAAATTGCAGTACTGGAATTTCAGCACTAGACAGCGGCACAGGCGCGCAGGAACGAATCCGGCACAAAACAGGATCGGAGGGCATATTTTACCTCCGGTTCTGTTCATCCGGAATTCTCAGGTTGTGTCCGGTGCCTCCTGCAAAACACCGGACAGAACCTGACAGGTAAAAATCGTGGTGCGAAGCCGGCCTTAACTAAACGTTTTTTATGACAGGGATATCCAAAGAAAGTAATCTTCCAAACATACAAACGGGCAAAGGAACACTTCCAGAACTCATTGCTACAATCAAAAGCTTGACAGGGGGACCAACAGCTGCAACTAAACACATAATATAACAATCAATGAAGAGAGGTGGATCATATTCTCACCAATCACTTGAATGTTGTTAGTGTGGATCCTAGTATCCACTCATTAAAGTGTGATCATCCACTCCCAATAGCAAAAAGAGCACACAATTTGGGAGATCATTTAACTCAGAGTCATTTTACTAGATCCACTATCTGGCATGGAAGTGGCCATTTTCTCATTGGCTCATACCATGTGGCAATTGTAACGTTTGCCACTATATTAAGCCAGTTCAGAATTTCTTTATAGAACCTGGAGACTTAAAACAATGTGAACTCAAGTCCATTATTAATTGTAAGACAACCTGTGCTAAGAGCCATCATTTTTCCTTGTAAAAAATAGAGAAGGGGTGCAATGTGTAAACCCAGTAGCAGATAGGGAAATAAGTTAGGTATTATTTGCACTCACCTACTGAGGTTGTATACCTCTGCACTAACCCAGTTTAGATGTTCGTGGGTGGAGCAATCCACCTAATGCTGGTGGGAGTGGTGGTGATGCTCTCCTGGATACCGCTGGGCTCTGGGAATGCCAGCTTGTCCACGTTCCAGTATGCATCACGTGACCGGAGCAAACCGGAAACACGTCACGCAAGGTCCTCAAGCATTGTCTCGGTTGCCAGGCAATGCCAGGTCTTGCTGGGTAGCTTGTATTCTAGAGCGGCTCCCACTGCTAGCCCTCAGTTAGGGGGTAAATCAATGGACAGGCGGTCATTCTACTTGATGAAGACAGTTTGTTCTGTTGAAATGCGTTGTGGCCTCTGGAGGACTAATAAAGATCTGTTCTATCAAATATTTCCCACTCTGCTTGTATTACGAGCGCAACTACAGACTGCCTCTACAACTGCTTTCTATTGATTTTATTTTTCTTTTTAACAGGATCTATACAGGGGAAACCACATAAGAGCTTAGGAAATGCATACAGAAACATATCGCTACAATTAATCTAGCCATTTTTGACAAAGCATCCCATTTTTTTGACACATTATATGAGATCAATGGGTCTATGCACAGTGGACCTAGAAAAACTAAACACGAATATTAGAGGAGAAGATCATGAAAAACAACTTTGTCTTAGGTAAAGATGGAGTTTTATAATAAATTCTTCTATTCACTGGCTTCCTGGAATGAGTAATGTCATCCTGAACATTGTTCATTACTAGACGTTTGAAGCTCCAGCCTACGTTCATCTATGCACTCCCCTTGTTGTGGGATCTATGTTGTTGGACTGGAACTTTCAAGCATATTATCTCTTGCCTTGGAACATTGCCTCATACACCTTCGTGTTTCCTGAAACATTCAACAGCATCTTACTTCTAGAATTTTTTTACCCATATTTCTTAAGCCTTTTTATATATGTTTTACTAGTTTGGCTTGGTGCCCTCTTCTCTGGGCTTGACATTTATTTTAAATGTTTTTGTATTATGAATTACTTCTTTTGGGTTTTCTGTCCTGTTTTCTTCTGTGAACCTCATTGGAGTTCGGCTATGTATTTATTCTTTGTATGTGCTTGGATTTCTTGTGGTTCTCATGACAGTTCAGTCACCAAATATGTATGCAACTCAGCATGCTATCATTGGCTCCTTTCCTTTTTTGCGGATTATATTTTGTACTGTATGGATAATTATTTAGTCTACCATTGCTCCTGTATCCTTATTGGATTATTTGGGTACTGTATCATTTGTACATTTGGTTATATATACGGTAGTTGTTCTCCAGCAGTCATATCTCTACACTTTACTTAATCTTGATTGCGATATATTATATGCCTTTATAATGGTTTCATGCATTTTGCATGCTAGTTCTTCTTTATGGTGTGTGTCCATTCATGGACCCATTCTTTCTGTGGTATGCATAATGTTATCATTAAATCATGCTTATAACTCATGTATGCCTTGTATGTGCCTTTATATATGCATACCATTATCTGGAGATGCAAATACTTTTAAGTTTGCATGTTTTTATTTAACCAGCTATTCTATATGATGGATTTGCATACAAATAGTTTATAGTCATTCTTTAGCAATAATAAAGCTTATATTTGCGACAACCAGTTTATTATACTAGTATCATTTTCAGTAATAAGGTGGATACATATACACTGCCCATCAAAATTAGAGAACAATATTTGATCACTTGATGTTTTCAGACAGAATGTAATCTACATTGATCAACATTTGAAGGTGTTTCTGTAAGGGGTACACCATGCCACTACAACAGTGTTTTCTAGGGACGAGCGAGTGTACTCGTTACTATTCGTTACTCGCTGAATAGTACGGTACTCGGGCTACTCGTTACTCTGTGAGTTTCCTAGCGATTACTCGCACAGTAATAAGTCCAATGTAAATCAAGGGAAATGCAATTCCTCTGTTGCTGGGCCCTATAAAGAGATCTGGCAGCAGAGGAAAAACCTGCAATTCCCTAATTCATAGTTTAGGAGCCGGCAGTAAAAAGCCGTAAACTGTTAATTCAAACGGGATTCTCCCAGATTGCCCCGGTCCGGAGCAATCCGGTACCATAGAGTCCCATGTTATGGGGCACCGGATCGCACCGGACCAGGGCTATCCGGGAGAATCCGGTTTAGGGTTCAATGCTAAAAATTGGTCAAAACCAGATATACCCAGAAAAGTTGGCTGCCTGTTAAATAGGGTTTGTCAGTTAATTGAGGAAATTGGCACCAGGTTCCAGACTAACACTAATAATGTGGAGGTATCTGAAAGTGTTCTCTAATTTTGATCAGTGTCCTTTTTCCTTTATCCCATTTACATTTTTATTCTGTGCTTTAGAATATATTCAGTTTATGAAATAATCTTAAAATACTGCTATTTTACTCATGTTATGATATTTTCACACAAGACAACACAATGACTTTAATAGTAAAGAAATTGTGTGTTGTTCTTTCATTTTGATTACACTGTATATACTGTGCATATACTTACCTCATAACTGTAGTGCTCCAAAGAGATTAATCCCCTTCAAATATTTCCATCTGGTGTTTCCTTTCAGGATTTTTCCATCCCCATACATATTAGCAGTCACTTGTATTAATGACATGTGAGTAATAACTCTTGACTGGCATTTGTGACTAACTGACCAAGATGGCTACTCACTTTCTTTTTGGCACATAGTTCTATTTGTTATAATGTTAAATATTTAGATTTTTTTTCTGCTTGCTATATCTAACTCTACATCTGTACTTGGATGTGCTTAGATACTGGGTTATGCTGTGTACTATATTGCCTTAATGAACGATATAATGGAACTATAATATCACGCTTCCTGGGGAAGGCGCCCTAGAGTGGACCCACTGGGCCATGGAACCTTACTTCCCTGGGTGAGCTGGACCTAGTTTAACCAACCCCTATACAAGAATTGTCAGGGGCAAGCCCAGGGGGTCTAAATACCACGGCTGCTAGTACCAGGGGGGCGGCTTGTAAGGTTAGCCTATGCTACGGCACAGCTAAGGATTCCAGGTATCGGTACAAGGCTAGGCAAACAGGAATGGTGCTACTGGGGAAGAGCACAGCTAGGATTCCAGGTAACAGGGTACAAGGAAGGCCTAACCAACAATCAGCAAGGCAGAAGCAAATTAACTTAATAACCTCCCATCAGTGGAGGTGGCCTGATATACCAGAGGAAGAGCAGCTATTGGTCAAGGGGAGTGTCAGGTTGGACCGTGCCAGACCCTAGAGTCACAGGGCAGGAGTGCACCTAGTGCACCACTGATTGGTCACATGAAAACGACCATTGTAATGTGCTCATGTGTGAGCCCGGTGGTCAGCTGACAGGAAGGGAACCCGGCGATGGCTCCGAGACACAGTACGCCTGGACACCGGATGTCCAGTCGGCAGAGGAGCAGAGGATGCTGACCTGGGAGAGGTGAGCTGAGGAGCGGTGCCAGGGGACCTAACATATAACAATATCCCCAGTCCACTCATGACTTTCTATATTGTGCTACCATAACTATTGTAAGCATGCACAGTTGCTTAGACCTTACTTGCTCTATCCCCACACTTGCTGCAGGGGATATTCTTGTACATCATGTTACTACGGTTACTTGCATGACAATGACACTTCCTTTCTCATTTCGCAGGTATTGCCATTCTGTTACCATTAGGATCATATTCACCTACCACTCTCCACACATCAGTAACAGGTATTTTGAAATGTCAGATATGTACAGTTGTGGCCAAAAGTATTGACACCCCTGCAATTCTGTCAGATAATACTCAGTTTCTTCCTGAAAATGATTGCAATCACAAATTCTTTGGTATTTGTCCTAAAGCCAAATTGGATATAATTCCACACCAAACATAAAAAAAGGGGGTGGACAAAAGTATTGGCACTGTTAGAAAAATCATGTGATGCTTCTCTAATTTGTGTAATTAACAGCACCTGTGTCACGCCCTACGGACGGATCTATCGGGGGGACCCACTGGACGGCAAATATGGAGGCTGCTGATACCAGATAGGGAGAGCCAGACCAGGATTCAGATTCAAAAAGCTTTATTGCTTTATTGCAATATATATGAAAGGCGCCCCTAAGGAAGGCCACGGAACCACAACACCGGGGTACCTCCCAGGAGCCCAAGGATGGATTGAACCCCTAACAGGGATTTCTCTTTGAACAGCTGTGAAGGGGCCGATGAGGCGGACACCGTGTTGAACCGACCCCAGGGGTAAGACAGGGAACAGGCTTAATCGGGGAGAACTCAGCTGGTAGAAGCCGACCGGTGACAGCAGGTAACAGCACAAAAGGCAGGGCACGAAGTACAGGAGAACTGCCAGACCCGAACCTAGGACAAAAGGAACACAGGTTAAGTACAGCGAACCAGACTGCAGAGCCCTAACTGAGAGAGACCTGGGGCTGCTTCTTCAGTAAGATAGAAGTTGTCCTGGCAACGTCCTGGAGTGTGTGAGACCTTTTTATCCCCAAAGCCTGTTGGTGATAGGCCAGGAGGAAGGGGCGGAAGTAAAGGTGAGCTGTCTCCATAAATGCCTGTAAGCACGCGGGCCCGCCCCCTATGTGTTCCCTGGGAAAGGAGATGAAGGAGGAAGTGCAGCAGGCCTGGGAGCGTGGACCCAGGCGGCATGTCTGTGGGGACGGGACCTGGACCTCAAGGAGCGATGGTGGATGACTGGAGCACGGGCCCCCTACCCCTGGACAGGACGTGAGGAGGTAATGAAGAGCAGAGGAGAGGAGGCAGGCTGCAGAGCAAGTGCAGTGAGGTGGTGACAACCTGTAACTTACCTGTGGCACCTAACAGGTGTTGGCAATAACTAAATCACACTTGCAGCCAGCTGACATGGATTAAAGTTGACTCAACCTCTGTCCTGTGTCCTTGTGTGTACCACATTGAGCATGGAGAAAAGAAAGAAGACCAAAGAACTGTCTGAGGACTTGAGAAACCAAATTGTGAGAAAGCATAAGCAATTTCAACGCTACAAGTCCATCTCCAAAGCCCTGAATGTTCCTGTGTCTACAGTGCGCAGTGTCATCAAGAAGTTTAAAGCCCATGGCACTGTGGCTAACCTCCTTAGATGTGGACAGAAAAGAAAAATTGACAAGAGATTTCAACGCAAGATTGTGCGGATGGTGGATAAAGAACCTCGACTAACATCCAAACAAGTTCAAGCTGCCCTGCAGTCTGAGGGTACAACAGTGTCAACCCGTACTATCCGTCGGCGTCTGAATGAAAAGGGACTGTATGG
This sequence comes from Allobates femoralis, assembly GCA_033576535.1. Lineage (NCBI taxonomy): Eukaryota > Metazoa > Chordata > Amphibia > Anura > Aromobatidae > Allobates > Allobates femoralis. Next base: position 500,274,728 of record JARQOC010000003.1, read on the forward strand.
TAGGATACCCAGGAAGACCCCACTTCTTACCCCGAGACCTAAAAAAGCCAGGCTGGAGTTTGCCAAAACTTACCTGAGAAAGCCTAAAACGTTTTGGAAGAATGTTCTCTGGTCAGATGAGACAAAAGTAGAGCTTTTTGGGCAAAGGCATCAAAATAGAGTTTACAGGAGAAAAAAAGAGGCATTCAAAGAAAAGAACACTGTCCCTACAGTCAAACATAGTGGAGGTTCCCTGATGTTTTGGGGCTGCTTTGCTGCCTCTGGCACTGGACTGCTTGACCGTGTGCATGACATTATGAAGTCTGAAGACTACCAACAAAATTTGCAGCATAATGTAGGGCTCAGTGTGAGAAAGCTGGGTCTCCCTCAGAGGTCATGGGTCTTCCAGCAGGACGATGACCCAAAACACACTTCAAAAAGCACTAGAAAATGGTTTGAGAGAAAGCACTGGAGACTTCTAAGGTGGCCAGCGTTGGGTCCAGACCTGAATCCCATAGAACACCTGTGGAGAGATCTAAAAATGGCAGTTTGGAGAAGGCACCCTTCAAATATCAGGGACCTGGAGCAGTTTGCCAAAGAAGAATGGTCTACAATTCCAGCAGAGCATTGTAAGAAACTCATTGATGTTTACCGGAAGCGGTTGATCGCAGTTATTTTGGCTAAAGGTTGTGCAACCTAGTATTAGGCTGAGGTTGCCAATACTTTTGTCTGGCCCATATTTGGAGCTTTGTGTGAAATGATCAATATTTTGCTTTTTGCTTCATTCTCTTTTGTGTTTTTTCATTGAAGACAAATTAAATGAAGATAATAATACCAAAGAATTTGTGATTACAATCATTTTCAGGAAGAAAGTGAGCATTATCTGACAGAATTGCAGGGGTGTCAATACTTTTGGCCACAACTGTATATATATATCACCTCTTAGGCTTCTGTGTGCATTGTCTCCCCTAATGAAGTTGCCTGCGAGCAGCGATATGTGTTTTGTTTGAATCATTCCCTACCTGCCTCCAGTCATGCCTGTATCACTATTTGTGCATAGGTTTGATATTGACATAAAGCTTTCTATCTCTGGTCAGAGACAGGCTCATTAGGACTCTACTCTGGGTCCTGGGCTTATGCACCACATCTGTGGGCTTTGAGATTAATAACTTGTGCCCTGTTCTATGCATTTTAAGGGTTTGATTATTTTATGGATGGCACTATTATAATGCTGATAATAATAACTATGTTTTGAGCATGTCCATATATTTCATAATTTGTTACCATTTGGTATATACAACCTTTTATAGTATCTATTGATATATTGGTTTATTTATATTTGCATCTTGAACCTATGCCTAATTATATATATATATATATATATATATATATACATATATATATAATTAGTACATTGGTGCAGCACAGCTCCCCTTGGTGCTCAGCAGTCACAGCTCCTCTCCTCCTTGCTGTATAAGTATACAAGATAAAGAGCTGCAGCACTCTTCTTTGTGAAACAACCGCCTTTATTCGGCCATGAGGTGGGGATCACCCCCACCTGATGGCCGAATAAAGGCGGTTGTTTCACAAAGAAGAGTGCTGCAGTTCTTTATCTTGTATATCTATATATATATATACATATATGTTTATGACCAACCACTGACCTTGGCGGTGGCTGAAAAAGGGGTTAAAAATAGAAAACATATAGAAGGTTTGTGATGCCACCTACGGTATCCGGTAATGATACCGGCACTGCTTGCAGACCTCCGGGGTGATGATAAGACAGCTTTGTTGGTAATGCTCGCCGTAGGTGGAGCGGGATCCTCGGGGCAGTGATGGATGAATAGAGAACTCACACAGGGAGGTGGCTCATCAGGTGGAGATGAAGGCTCTCAGTCTGTTATGAGGGAACAAGAGTATGGCTCCTCCGGCGCAGGCCAATGAAACACAACACACAATCTTTGACTCTGAACCAGGCTTTAGTGGTGACTCAGGCAGCAAACAGTCTTTATACACAGTCAACGGGTATTGCTGGCCTGGGTAGTCACCAGAAAACTAGGACGTCTCACTGAGGACCCTCGGTGATGTTCCTGCATGGTCCTTTCATCTGGTCTTACTGCACTCTCCCTCTGTTCCTTCCTTAGCGCTCCCGTGCACAGAGCTCTTTGCTGGTCTCCACGGATCATTATGGACTGTCCATGTCTTGAGACCTCCGGACCCTATATGGGGCCTTAGGGGAATTATGCCAGGTATGGGCCGCGACTTCTGGAAAAGCCCGTTCCCTCCGGTTTTGCGGCTTGGGGGTAATTGCCTCGGAGCTGGTCCTCTGGTTTTGGACTGCATCCTTCCGACTGGGAGACGTACCGGCACAGATTCGGATGCACCTCAACACGCTAGGATCCCCATTTGTTCCTGGGCCACATCTCCTAAGGTGCCCTCCACTGCGATGCTCGCAGGGTCCTGTCCAAATGACTTCTTTCCTCTGACTAACTTTTTCCGCTCACCACTACCCACCTAAGCTCCTCCCAACGGGACCGGTTTCCTAGCAATGGTTAATCCTATGGTTCCCTGACCTAAGGTGTGTGGATGCATGTGGTGAGGGTCCCCTATTGACATCCCAGTTCCCTGGTCACAGGGATACTACACACTCTGATCTGGGTGCAGTACACCTATGTGATGTGCCAACCAGTGGGACACCAAATTTACATTTGTTTATCCATTGCTATTCAACATGTTCAGATACTTCTGGGGCAATCCGGCACCATAAAGTCCCATGTTATGGGGCGCCGGATTGCACCGGACTGGTACAATCTAGGAGAATCCAGTTTTCAAACTGGTTTGAAAACCGGATTCTACCGGTCCGGTGCAATCCGGCGCCCCATAACATAGGGCTCTATGGTCCCTGATTGCACTGGACCGGGTTTTCTATTTTTGACCTTCCTGCCTAGATTTTCAAATGAACAGCTGACTCAGGTCAGCTGTTCATTTGAGTAGCAGTGCTAGCAGGGTTCATGTGGATTGGACTATTATTCATGAAATAATAAAAAAAAAGGGCTCCCCTATATTGTTGTGTCCGGCCAGGTACAGATAGGCACCTGGGGGTTGGTGGCAGCCCGTCGCTGCCTGCTGTATCCGGCTGGATACAAAAAATATGGCGAAGCCCACGTCAAAATTTTTTCTGAAAAATCAAAAAAACAATATGAATGAAAGGGACTGCATCTTTATTAACCCCTCAACCATGGTCGATGGGTTAATAAAGATGCAGTCCCTTTTTATACGATTGTTTAATGGATTTTTCTAAAAAATTTTGACGTGGGCTTCGCCGTAGTTTTTGTATCCAGCCGGATACAGCAGGCAGCGACAGGCTGCCACCAACCCTCAGGTGCCTATCTGTACCTGGCCGGACACAACAATAGAGGGGAGCCCCTTTTTTTATTATTTCATGAATAGTAGTCCAATCCAGGGTCCAGGGTATATACATTGCGGAAGTGAAACAGCCCCACATAGCTGTTTATTTAGTGTTCTGGGGTGTTCAACGGTGTTCGTCGACCATTCGACGAACATTCGTCGAACACCCCGCCGATTCGACGAATCGAATCGAACACGAACATTAGGGTGGTGGCACATCTCTATTTCTAAGTTGTTTTGGTGTATGTGTTTTTGCCTAACAAAATTTTGAACATTTACATTATTACTTTGGTAGATTGATCTTATTGATGCTAGACCTATCATTTGTCCTTTCTACTCCAAAAGTGAAAATAGACACCAATTGGTGATGGGCGTCACATCAGTATTCTGCAGCTGCCGGTTGTACACTCGGAAACTTGGAGGCAGAGGGGGGTGGAGAAGGAGTTAAGGAGAGGTGGGAAGGAGGCAAAAGTGGAGAAAGTTGGAACAAGTCTTACAGGGCTATTTTGTCCATTACTACAGAATATCATCAAAGATGATGGCATGGACAAACTTCTTGAGGCTTCACCAGGTGTTCTACATTTAGACAGGGAATGGCAAAAAAGTGAAGTGCATATTGCACGAAACGGCAAGCAATAGTCCATCAACCATGCACCCCCTCCCCGCACCTATGTAACCCAGTTCAGCATAATAAAGCGAGCACAGAAGAACCAGTGAGTGTAGTTTCATTTCTTCTGTTTTTTTAAATACATTTTATTTTTCCCACAAAATACACTCTATATTTTGGATCAAATATATTATATATAAAAAGAATTTGCTATCATAAGTTAATTTTTAGATTTGTGTTTTGAGAAGCAATGGATAAAAGTATTGTTTCACATGGCCAAAAACTTTTCAATTTCAGCTTATTTGTGTATAAGTAGCAAACATTATTTTCTTTTGCATGGCTTTGAAGCCTACAGTTCACCACTTCATTTGCATAGTAATTACAAAGCCTAACTAATAACACAAATGCCTGTAAGAGTAGATGCACTTCATTTAGTTTACTGATACTGACTGTTTTTATTACACATTTAACTGCACTTCACGGAATATCAACATCTTTTATATTTTCACTGCCTAGCTACATTTGTGTCTGAAATGGAAATTTCCCTATCTATTGCTTTATGCTTTATTAAGTCACATTTTATATGCTGTGAATAGACTAATTGTCATGCATTTATAAAAGTGCCAAAGTATTGTTTAAAGTTAAGTCAGTGGTTAAAGCACATAATGGAATCCATTGCAGATTGTTTTAAACAGTGGACAGATACATATTTATATTTTTTAAAATTGCTATATTGATATATTGTTGACCGTTCCTTTGTTGGTCTTTAAAGTATTTTAAAGATTGAATATCCTAACCCTCAAAATGTCCTTGACCTATGAAATGTTCTCCTTTTGTCTCATATTGTTTTTATATTTTTTTCTTATGACTTTTGATAAAATTACTATTATCTACCACAGTTATTTCTATAACAGAATAAGGCCTTGTTCACACATACTAATTCGTTTTTTAAGCCCGTAGAAAAACAGATCCGTTTTTCTAAGGGTGCCAATAGTGTCCCCTGAGGTCCTGAACATTTTTGGCAAAGTTTTTGGACTTAGTCATTTTTTCATCAAAAACGCATGTGCGTTAATGCAGGTGCCTATATGTGCCATGCGTTAACGCATGTATTTCCCATAGGGCCCCATGTTAAAAAAACGCATGTGTTTTTTTACAGCACCCAAAAAATGCTGCATGCAGTGTTTTTTGGGATGCTAAACAAAAACGCATATGTTGTTAAAAAACGCAGCTACACTTAAATGCACCATGCGTTAAAGCATATGCGTTTTTGGACTTAGAAAAAAAAAAGCCTAAAATGATAAGCGGATTTAATGCAAAAACGCATGGTATGTGTGAACAAGGCCTATCAGAACAGTAGCACATGCACAACTAATGGCCACTTTACACACGCCAACTTATCTGTCCAACTTCTGACCAACTTGCTGGTTGCAGTGAAATCATGGACACATTGTTCCATTGTACACAGTCACAAAATGGAGCAATGTGTCCGTGATTTCACTGCAACCAGTAAGTTGGACAGAAGTTGGACAGATAAGTTGGTGTGTGTAAAGTGGCCCTAAGAGGAACATCAAGAGGAAGGAACTACTATGATGATGATCCTGATGGGTTTCATGTGTTGGCTTGAGAACCTAAGAGCCTGAACAGGACTGCTATTGTGGTGTAAAAGGGTGAAGTGAAGGAATTTTGTAGTCATCTCATAAGTAGTATTGTAGCTAATGAAGTTAATTCCATAAGATTTCCTACAAGTGACGTGATGACTTACATGTTACCAAATGCCACAGCTGTATAACTATTGAAACATCATGCAGTTGGACCTCAGATTAAAAGGGACATTAGCACATAATTACAATGTTTCAAGAAAAGCCCAAATAGGAAAAAAAGCGCTGCAGTTGCCCATAATAAGAATCACATTTCATCTATTACAACCATGGTTAATTTTCCTTAACAAAAGTTCCTTAAAAATACTATGCAGTAAAAAAAAACTTGGGTTTGACCTATGGTAATATACAATGCTAGGCCAAACATCCATTAAAGCAAATTTCAAATACAATCAACGGTATTGTTGATGCTATTAACTATGTCACTTATTAAAATCTGATCCGCAGGTGATCAAGGCACAACCTGTTACAATATATGAGTAATACTGAGAAATAAAGTCTTAAGCATTCAGAGGAGATGAAGTAAGTAAGTAAAAGTTCAAGTCTACATTTCAACATGTTTGCAAAATTACAGTGCAGTACTAAGGCCGACAGCAGCAGGGGATATAATGAACCTACGTGTTTCGGCGATGGTCCTTATTCATGGATACATATAATACAGCATGGAACTGGTAATATATAGGAAAAGGAGGGGGTCAGAAATACAAATTACTAATTGGAAAGAGGGACCAACACCCTTAATTAAAATATGCAAATAATGCTAATTAAAAACATTAATGGAGATGCAAGACAAAGCATGATGAAAAAGTTAATGTTTACTAGGGATGAACAGTAAATATTGCAATCTAGATAATTCAAGTATACTGTAAAATCAAATCTTGCCTAATGTTCACCCTAAGCGAGCTCTAGTACATAATGTAAAGATCCAATAAGATTTCCTGTTTAACATTTTTCTTCTTAGATCTCCTCCCCTCAAAGATTTATGAACTTTTTGTATGCCTATGAATTTTAAGGCATCTAATTTCTATTGTACTGTGAGACAAAGTGCTTTCAAATAGCAGATATATTAATTACAAAGGGATTGAGAGTGTTTGATGTGTCATCTAATGCATTTTTTCAGAGGCCTTGAAGTGCACCCGACATATTGCATACAACTAGCAACACATTCAATAATGTAAACTATTCCTAAAGTAAAAATCAAAAGAAAATCGGACCAGCTCCAAATCATCCAGTTTTCCATATAAAATTAATTTTATTGGTAAGTCCATTAACAGCAATAACAGAATATGCTGGAGTACAGACTATGCACAGATAAAAATTGAATGCATCAGGCGTTTCTGCCCTCCACGGGCCTTGTTCACTGCATTGCAAACTGGATGATGTGGAGATTGGTCCAATTTTCTTCTAATTTGTTCTCTGTTGCCTGAGGAGTTTGGTCTGTGCACCGGGAATAAGGTGAGCTGAGTAATGCTTGAATACACTGTGTGCAGAATTATTAGGCAAGTTGTATTTTAGAGGATTATTTTTATTATTGATCATCAACTATGTTCTCAATCAACCCAAAAGACTCATGAATATCAAAGCTTAATATTTTTGGAAGTTGCAGTGGTTTTTTTTTAGATTTGGCTATCTTAGGAGGATATCTATTTGTGCAGATAACTATTACTGTGCAGAATTATTAGGCAACTTAATAAAAACCAAATATATTCCCATATCACTTGTTTAGTTTCACCAGGTAAACTAATATAACTGCACAAAATTTAGAAAAAAACATTTCTGACATGCAAAAACAAAACAGAAAAAATTAGTGACCAATATAGCCACCTTTCTTTATGATGACACTCAACAGCCTTCCATCCATAGATTCTGTCAGTTGCTTGATTTGTTTACGATCAACATTGTGTGCAGCAGCCACCACAGCCTCCCAGACACTGTTCCGAGAGGTGTACTGTTTTCCCTCCCTGTAGATCTCACATTTTATTAGGGACCACAGGTTCTCTATGGGGTTCAGATCAGGTGAACAAGGAGGCCATGTCATTATTTTTTCTTCTTTTAGACCTTTACTGGCCAGCCACTCTGTGGAGTAGTTGGATGTATGTGATGGAGCATTGTCCTGCATGAAAATCATGTTTTTCTAGAATGATACCGACTTCTTCCTGTACCACTGCTTGAAGAAGTTGTCTTCCAGAAACTGGCAGTAGGTCCTGGAGTTGAGTTTCACTACATCCTCAACCCGACAAGGTCCCACAAGTTCATCTTTAATGATACCAGCCCATACCAGTACCCCACCTCCATCTTGCTGGAGTCTGACTCAGAGTGGAGCTCTCTGCCCTTAACTGATCCAGCCTCTGGCCCATTTATCTGGCCCATTAAGAGTCATTCTCATTTCATCAGTCCATAAAACCTTTGAAAAATCAGTCTTAAGATATTTCTTGGCCCAGTCTTGACATTTTAGCTTATGTTTCTTGTTCAAAGGTGGTCAGATTTCAGCCTTCCTTACCTTGACCATGTCCCCGATTATAGCACATCTTGTGCTTTTTAATACTCCAGTAATGTTGCAGCTCTGAAATATGACAAAACTGGTGGCAAATGGCATCTTGGCAGCTTGATTTTCCTCAATACATGGGCAGTTATTTTGCGCCTTTTTTGCCCAACACGCTTCTTATGACCCTGTTGGCTGTTTGCCATGAAACCCTTGATTGTTTGGTGATCACGCTTCAAAGGTTTGGCAATTTGAAGACTGCTGCATCCCTCTGCAAGACATCTCACAATTTTGGACTTTTCAGAGCAAGACAAATCTCTCTTCTGACCCATTTTGCCTAAGAAAAGGCATTTGCCTAATAATTAAGCACACCTTATATATGGTGTTGATGTCATTACACCATACCCCTCCTCATTACACAGATGCACATTACCTGATTTACTTAATTGGTAGTTGGCTCTTAAGCCTATACAGCTTGGAGTAGGACAACATGTATAAAAAGTATCATGTGATCTAAAAACTCATTTGCCTAATAATTCTGCTCACAGTGTATACTCCAGAAGTATTGCAATTTACAAAGTTGTTAATTTTCAAAGTTTTATGCGTACAATTGAATATAGAAGTTTTGACTTTAATTGCATAATTGCATGTTATAGATTGAATGTGTCCACATTTTAAAAAAGCTGTTGCAGGAGAGCCAAGTGCTTGTTTGTGACGTATTGTCAGAAATAACAAGGCTAAGAGACAAAATGGTAGACATCGTACCCAATTTTGTTATTATTGATAATACTGCAAAGTGTTTTATTAAAATTCAGAATAAACACATATTTTTATTATAATGACAAACTCGTTCAACTGGGATTTGTATTGAATAAAGAAAGGGACATTATTGTAGCTGTTATTATATGATCATCTGTGTGTGTGCAAAAAGTTTTTATCTCTATTAATTTTTGCAACTCTGTGTTTGGCTCAATTTAAACTCCATTCAAGATTAGAGATGAAAGTTTGAATTTGGTTCGGTTTGCCGAATGAGCAATGTTCGCCGAACAAGTTCCGTTCCGGTTCGTGGAACCTTCCAAACCCCATTTCAATGAATGGGAGGCAAAATCAAGTGCCTAGAAACACCTTCAAAGGGGCCCAAAAGCTGCCAAAACAGCTCAAATTAGGGTAGGCACCAGAAAAATGGGCAATCTATTTCCCAGAGATATCATTTTTATCATAGTGCATTATGGATGCATGGGACAAGGCTTGTCTGAGTATTTCAAGCTTCAGGTGTAGATATGGGGCTCAGAGAGCCCTGTTAAACTCAGGAAACTGACAAGGAGACAACAAAAATAGTTTTCATATTTCAAAAGATTAGGGCCAGATACAACCATAGTGTCATCCATTGACCCAATGAAAATTGGAAAATGGCGCAGCCTGCATCATGGCACAGGGTCTGAAACTGGGCCTGGCCTAGCATTTTAAGGTTAAACATTCCTGAGTAACAGGGGGATGAGTGATATATGTAGGCATCATACTCTCAGAGCCCTGCTAAATTCAGGAAACAGACAAGGAGAATCCAAAAAGAGTCACCACATTTCAAAAATAAAGAGTATCAATTGACGCAGAATAATAACTGGAAAATGAGATGTATGCAGCACGCTGGAAAGTACAACATTTCCTACTCTGTCAAATGTGCCACTGGGGTAGAAAAGTCCCTTGAGATTCATGAGTGTTCCTCTTGATGAAAGTTAGGCGGTATACATTTTCAGGAGACACCTGGATGCGTTTATCTGTCAGGATACTACCTGCAGCATTGAAGACGCATTCTAAGGGAACGCTGGCTGCCGGGCATGACAAAACATCCAAGGCATGACTGGTGAGCTCAGGCCACTCCTTTGTTTTTGAAATGTAAATGGTTCCCAAATTAGCTCTGTTATAAGTGTAGATCTGTTATCCGTACTGTGTCGTTCACTGATGTGGTGGGGAAAACCAGTCCTAAGCTTGCCTACCAGTTTTTCTGATACTCCTGCATGCATGTGTCCCTCTCCAGGGCGGGAAGCATCTGGCTAAATTTACACTTGTACCACGGATCCAACAATGTGGCAACCCAGTAGTCGCTAATTCGAATGCTAAGGATATGGGCATCATGTTGCAGAAAGTGCAGCAAAAAGGTGTTCATGCATATGACGCATCCATGAGGCTCAAGTCCTTGTTATGTTGGTAACATTATCATTTGCTTCCCTCATCATCTCCCACCAACCTCACACAATACAAAAGGGGAATCATTTCTTTTTCATCTCCTGGATGTTCTATGCCCATCACTTCTTCATCCATGTTCCTCAGCTCTAGCACCCTTATCAACAGTTTTTCTGGCATCATGTGCTTTTAACTGTAGTTCTAGTACACCCTGATATGCCACCCACCTGTGTGATTAGAGTCCGGACCTTTGAGATAGGCCAGGTTCACACATACCATCCGTTTTTGCCTTAAATCCGTTTTTGGGAACATTTAGAACATTTATTTTTCAAAGTCCAAAAACGCATGTGCGTTAACACATGTGTGTGCATTTTTTTAACAAACGCATGCATTTTTATGCAGCAGCTCAAAAACGATGCTAGCTGCGTTTTTGGGGTGCTTTAAAAAAATGCATGCATTTTTTTAACATGGGGCCCTATGGGAAACGCATGGCACATATAGGCACCTGCGTTAACGCATGTGTGTTTTTAATTAAAAAATGACTAAGTCACAAAATTTGCCAAAAACGTCCAGGACCTTAGGGGACACTATTGGCACCCTTATAAAAACTGATCCGTTTTTATGAGGGCTTAAAAAACGGATTTGTATGTGTGAACCTGGCCAAATTGCTCTCTTTTCAGCATCCCCCTCTTCTTCTTCCTCTTCTTCCTGTGGTGCCATTACCTCAACCCGTAGACTTTGCAAAGTTTGCTTTAACATGTAGATGAACGGAATAGCGATGTTGATGATGACATCGTCAGTGCTGGCCATCTTAGAAGTCATTTTGAAACAGTGCAGAAGTTCTTGATCTGTGCACACTCTGCAAATATAATTTCCACCACATTCAGCTCACTTTGACTCTCTGTACACATCTTTACATACTGGGCGAAGGCTTGTCGCTGCTGCCACAGTTGTTGCAGCATGTGCAGAGTGGAATTCTACCGTGTTGGCACATCGCATATGAAAAGGGCAACAGGTTGTCCGAAAGACCTCTGATGCAATACTAGTTGATGAACCATGGGGTGAAAACATTGGAAGTGAGCACACAGTAAATGTGCCTTGTGCAGCAGTTCATCAAGGTCGGGATAATGCCATAGGAATTGCTGGACAACTGGACGTGAGCCATGCAAGGCATGTGTGTAATAATAATAACAATCTTTATTTATACAGCGCCAACATATTCTGCAGCACTTCACAATACAGAGGCTCATGTTTAAACAATCATAAGAAACAGTTATTAGAAAGTACAATTCAATACAATACAATGCAAGTAAGTTTGCCCCAGCATTGGTCCACCACTAGGTTTGCACTGGTATCACACATGGCCTTCCCTGGCTCCAGGATTAGCGGAGACAGACATTGCTCAAACTCCTAAATAATAGGAGACAATAAAGCGCAATAGGCTCTTATATCAATGATAGCTGGGCTATTGCTATAGTATTGGCTAATGTATGACTATTAGTATTGATACAGTATTGGACACAACCTGATGTTTTCGCGTGTACAGCTGCTGCAGGATCCACACTCCACGTGTAAACAGTATCCAACTGAAATTCAAAGAAGGGGGATGAAGTGTACACAATCCATGCTGCTGAAATGAGTATGCTGAACCAAGGGTTGATGCAATTATGCTCTTTATTCCTTTCTTCAATGCGCTTCGGAGCCTGCAATGCTCCTTCCTGAGGGATTAGCAATATCAAGATCACATACAACAAATTTCCTTATATATTTGAAAGACAACAAATTAACTACGTCATAATGACGTGGTATGAAAAGGGAGGATAGAAGTGACGTGTACTTGCACACAATCTCAAATTCAAAGTTGTTATGTTAAAAATCAATCATCAAAAATCTACATTATATTCCATACAAATCTTCTGATTAGTCAGTTTATATATAGAAAAAGGATTTCATCATAAAAATAGGTAAATTAAATAAGATAGAAAAATTTAAATAAAATATCTACTATCTAATACATTAATTATTTTACACAGTAAAATATAATATAATCATATGATATTATATATTATTTTTTATATATTTTTATTATTTTTTCTTTTTTTTCTTTCTATTCTCTCCCTTGGTGGGTGATTGATTTAATTATCACGACACATAACTTATGAACATTTTGTTCTCATGCAGTCATAAATATTAACATTGCTATATTTATTGATTTACACCGTAATATTAAATATATTCTCGATATAATTTTTTTTTAATAGTAATCTCCCCTGGTGGGGGACAAATATATTCACATTTATCTTTGAATATGGGAGTATGTCTCAAACCTGGGTTGATATTTGCCCTGTCTCCTAGGGTTTTTTCAGTTCTGGTTTAACAAGCGATGCTGTAATGGATTTAAGCAACTACATTATAGATCTGAACACTATTACCGTATTTTTCGCTTTATAAGACGCATCGGATTATAAGACGCACCCCCAAATTTGGTGAAGGAAATGAGAAAAAAATAGTTTTTAATGTTAAATGGGGTTCGTCTTATAATGCCAGTGTCCGTCTTACAATCAGTATATATGTCCCTAATCCTGGTACACAAACCCCCCAATTCTGGTATATATATCCCTCATCCTGGCATATATGTCTCTCATCCTCGTATACATGTCCCCATCCTGGTATGTATATTGCTCATCCTGGTATATATGCCCCCCATTCTGTATATGGGTCATTCCATGTCAAGTGAACCAATGATTATTACCTCTATATTTTTAATTCTTTTGAGATTTTGTTATTTGATAATAGCATGTCAGACAATGCAAAATGTGAAGAGAAAATTTTAAAAAAAAATTTTTTTTTTTTTTAAATGATTTTCAAAGTTCGGAAAAAGTGTGAATTTCGCTGTTGCCTGCCTTTACGTTTCTCCTCATAACTCAGGCTAGGAATAAGATAGAGAGACAAAATAAAAACCAATCTACTCAGAACTATACAGGATTTCATCAGATATGTCACAAGAGGATCTTTGTTAATATTTTACCCATGTGATCGCAAGCGCAAAACTTTAAAATGTATTTCCGAAAAATCGGCGCGCTTTAAATATTTCAAAAACTGCCCATGTGTCTGCTTTGCTCTTAGCCACATCTGTACCAAATTTCAAGTTGGGATCGCAATGGGATCATATTTTAACATATTTTACTATTAATAGCGTCAATGGGTCATTCCATATCAAGTGATCTAAATATGAATATTTTTTTTTACCTGACGTCTTTAGATTTTTTTTTTTTTTTTCCTTTATGAAGTACTACTTTATTTAATTACAAATTAAAAGTTTGGAATTTTTTTCTTCATCAGTTAATTTTTTACAGATTTTTAAAGTTTAAAAAAAGGGTGAATTTTGGCCTGGTATGACTTTACATTTTTTTATCTCGGGCTAGAAATAAGATAGAGAAACAAAATAAACACCATTCTACTCAGAACTGTCCAGGCTTTTACCAGATATGTCACAAGAGTATATTTGTTAATTTTAATTTTTTACCCATGCGAATGCAAATGCAACATTTTGAAACGCATTTCCGAAAAAAACGTTTTAATAAAAATTTTCCAAAACTGCCCATGTGTCTTTTATGCTCTTAGCCACATCTGTACCAAATTTCAAGTTGGGATCGTGATGGGATCATATTTTAAAATATTTAACTATGGTTAATCTCATTTTTATTAAATTTTGAAAAAACATATGAAAGACATACATTCAATCTTTTAACAAAATCTTGAGACATATAAAATATACAAAAAGAGAATTCACAAAGTTATTAGTAACTTTAAGATAAGCTGCAAATTTACTTTTGCGCTTATCTCTGGTGCAATATATACTACAATCTAAATATAATTCCAAACACTCAAGTATACAACCTTTCTCAGGGTTTTGAGCTGTTCTGATGTCAAGGGGACAAGCAGCCCCAGCAGAATGATTTTTATCACTTGGCCCCTTCTAACAGGTTGACCACGTAAGTGGGTCATTACCCGTTGAGGCCTAGTTGGAATAGTCTATCGACTGGTGTACCGGAAAGGAAGGCCGAAATATTAATGATCTACTCACAGCTCAGAGTTTTCGATACCTGTCTAATGTTCACTAGAATTCTGAAGGTATAGGTGTAGAAAGGAAATACCTAGACTGAATGTATCAGATGGGAAGAAAAGAGAGATAGAAAAGAGGAGAGAGAGAAGAGAAACAAAAACCATTAGAAAAAGTTATACTGGGAAAGAAAAGCCACGTAAGAAAAAAAGAAAAAAAGGAGGGGGGACGGACGGGTGAGGTATGGGAAGGAGAAAGGGTACTCATCCCACTGGCTCCCCATCAGCCAGAGGTCGAGCCATATTATCTGTGCTGGAAAAGATATTCCTAAATTCTGCAGAGTCGTGAAAAAGAATCCATTCAACCCAAATCCCTAAGAATTTGTTCCGAGATCCCGACGCATCAGCTGCGAGCTCCTCCATTCGATATATGTCCATCAATTCTTTGAACCAATCAAGTAGAGATGGAGCCCGGCTTGATTTCCAGAACCTCGGGATCACAGCACGAGCAGCCGAGAGGCAAGAGCGGAGAATATCCCTCTTCTGTAGCCCAATAGGACCTGGAAAAATGGATAACATTGCCGATTCTGGGCAGCATTCGGCTTGTTTACCTGTTATCCGGGCGTATGCATTGAAAACCTCAGACCAGAACCGCCGGATTTCCCCACAACTCCACCAAATGTGTATCATTGTACCCATCTCTCTTCCCCACAGCGCCAGCAGGTATCAGGGGTTCCAGGGAACATGTTCCGGAGTGTCGTCGGGCACAAGTACCATCTAGTGAGCAGCTTATAGCTTCTTTCTTGTGCAGAACAAGCGCTAGCTAGTGAGTGAGTAAATATAAAGCATTTCTGCCAATTAGCTTCTGAAATGCTACACCCCAATTCCCTCTCCCAAGCACGTTGGAAGTAAAGGGTGCCCTGCTCTCTCATGGACCCTAAGGCCTGGTATAGAACTGATATTTTGCGCCTCGGTGGAGCCTCCAGTTGGAATAACCTCTCCAATACGTTGGGCGTCAATCTTACCCTGCAAGAGTGGTCAGCTGAATATAAGTATGCTCTGTATTGGAGAAATTCGAATCACTTAAGAGGTCTTGTAGGTTCTTTGAGTTGTAGCTCTGCCATCGGGGGCAAACCACCACTGGACAGAGTCTGTCCTACTCGGGTGTCATCCACAATCCGCCAACATAAAAATCTCTGCCTGTCAAATCTGGGTGGGAAAGATGGGTTGGAAAAAAGGGGAGTCAAAGGACTAAGTCTGTCGTTTAAGCGGAGGGTTTTCGTCACTAGGTGCCATACCTTCAAGGTGTTTCTGGTCATGTCTGTCAAAGGTACTAGGTCTGTGGAGTCTTTAGGGGAAATCCAAAGCAGGTGTTTCAGCGGAATCCCCAAACCCTCTTGCTCCACCCCTACCCATTTCTTGGAGGACGCATGATAATGCCAATCTAGAGCTCTAACAAGAGAGGAAGCCACAAAGTACGCTCGTATGTTGGGTAGTCCAACCCCTCCTCTGGTCTTGGGCAAGGATAGGATATTCATTCGCAATCTGGACCTCTTGCCCCCCCAGACAAATCTAAGGATCATAGATTGCATTTTGGAGAGGAAGCCTCTATCCAATAGAACAGGAACTGTCTGAAAAGTATATAAGAGTCGGGGCAAGACATCCATCTTGACTACGTTTATTCTCCCGAACCAGGATAGCTTAATTGTCTATAGGAGGTAAATGCCGATTCCGCGTTAGTCAAAAGGGGTTGATAATTTAAATTGAATATTTGTTTAAGATCTTTTGGTATAAGGACTCCCAAGTACTTAATGGCTTCTACTTTCCATTTAAATGGGAACTGTTTAGATAGATGAGAAACCAATTCTCCAGGCAAAGAAATATTGAGTGCCTCGGTTTTGGAGCAATTCACTTTAAAGTTGCTCAATTGTCCGAACCGTTCAAACTCCATTAAGACCGAAGGGATGGAGACCAGGGGCTGGGAGATGTAAAGTAGCAGGTCATCTGCAAATAAGGCTAATTTGTGATGACTCTGTCCCAGCTTGACCCCATGGACGCATTCATTGGACCTAAGTGCAAAATATTTAACTATTATAGTGTCAATTCAAAAATCACCAAGAACACAATCAGTCATTTTTTCACAATTGCCCGTCAATAGTTTGAATTTGATATAAAGAAACATAGTCTTGTAACATCTCAAATGAAAGCTGTTACCGTTCTGAGCAAAATGATGCCTCTCCCACTTCATTATCTTATTTCTAGCCTGAGATAAAAAAAATGTAAAGTCATACCAGGCCAAAATTCACCCTTTTTTTAAACTTTAAAAATCTGTAAAAAATTAACTGATGAAGAAAAAAAATTCTAAACTTTTAATTTGTAATTAACTAAAGTAGTACTTCATAAAGGAAAAAAAAAAAAAAAATCTAAAGACGCCAGGTAAAAAAAAATATTCATATTTAGATCACTTGATATGGAATGACCCATTGACGCTATTACTAGTAAAATATGTTAAAATATGATCCCATTGCGATCCCAACTTGAAATTTGGTACAGATGTGGCTAAGAACAAAGCAGACACATGGGCAGTTTTTTGAAATATTTAAAGCGCGCTGATTTTTCGGAAATGCGTTTTAAAGTTTTGCGCTTGCGATCACATGGGTAAAATATTAACAAAGATCCTCTTGTGACATATCTGATGAAAGCCTGGACAGTTCTGAGTAGATTGGTGTTTATTTTGTTTCTCTATCTTATTTCTAGCCCGAGATATGATAGAAAATGTAAAGCCATACCAGGCCAAAATTCGCACTTTTTTAAAACTTTAAAAATCTGTAAAAAATTAACTGATAAAGAAAAAAATTCAAAACTTTTTTTTTGTAATTAGATAAAGTTGTTCTTCATATAGAAAAAAAATTTAAAAAATCTGAGGACGTCAGGGAAAAAAAATATTCATTTTTGGATCACTTGACATGGAATGACCCATAAATGCCCCCATTCTGTATATTTGCCCCCCATCCTGTATATATGCCCCCATTCTGTATATATGGCCCCCATCCTGTATATATTCCCCCAACCTGTATATATGTCCCCATCCTGTGTATATGCCCCTCATCCTGTATATATGCCCTCCATCCTGTGTATATGCCCCTTATCCTGTATATATGCCCCTCATCCTGTGTATATGCCCCTCATCCTGTGTATATGCCCCCCATCCTGTGTATATGCCCCCCATCCTGTATATATGTCCCCATCCTGTGTATATGCCCCCCATCCTGTGTATATGCCCCCCATCCTGTGTATAGGCCCCTCATCCTGTGTATATGCCCCTCATCCTGTGTATATGCCCCTCATCCTGTGTATATGCCCCCCATCCTGTGTATATGCCCCCCATTTTGTGTATATGCCCCCCATCCCCAACCCTTTGATTATGCTATATGGCCCCCATCTTTCCCCCCAGACCCCCATGACTCACCGAGGATGGGTGCAGCTGCTCAGCGGGGGTGCCGGAGGGAGGTTCTCGTGGGTGGGGGACACAGCTGCAGGACCAGAGCAGCAGAGATGTACCGGCGGCAGTAAGCGGTGGGCGCCACCATGTTTTTGTGGCTGGCTGCATTCATTAACACTGCAGCCAGCGGTAGAGGCTTCAACAAAATGGCCGCGGCCATAATGGAGACCCGCAGCCATTTTGAAGCCTCTGCCTCTACCGGCCGGCTACCACAAGAAACATGGCGGCGCCCACCGCTTGCTGCCGCCGGTATATCTCCGCTGCCCCGGTCCTGCAGCGGTGCCCCCCACCCACCAGAACCTGCCTCCGGCACCCCCACTGGGCAGCTGCACCCCACACATCCCCCCTTATCTGGTAATAGTTAATGTTTAATATTTTTTTTTTTACATGCGCTTTTTAAGACGCACCCCTGTTCCCCCCCAAAGTTTAGGGGGAACAAAAGTACGTCTTAAAAAGAGAAAAATACGGTACATTTGAATTCGGGATGACATCATATAAAAACTAAAGGATCACATAGATATATTGAAATCATTAGGGTATTGAAATCAAATAATCACGTGTTATTCTATGAAGGAGATTTAATATTAGGTTTTTAGAAGGAAACCTGAAAATGTATTATTATTATTGAATATAAAAGGAGTTTAATTAACATAGATGACATAGATAACATAGGTCTGGGAGCTTGCTATCAACATTATGGAGACAGCGAAGTAGGTGAGGAGATTGTAAGCCACTTCCCTCCTCTCAGATATATGCAAATTTGCACTTCACTAAGGAAGTAGAGAAACTCCAGTGCCACATTTAAGCAGCTTCCTCAAAGATAACATATATAGATAAGGGACAATAGAGACAATTGAGATAAATAGACAAAGAGAAGAATCCATGGTAAAAAGTTTTATTGATTAATATACATTGGAATTGATGGGGCAACATGGTTTGTGATCGTGCTCCTACAGAAGACAATTTGTTTTGTGATAAAAAATTGGATATGGATATATATTCTTGAATTGGTGCAGTGGGTAAATGCTGTCATCCCATTGGTTTCAATGGAGGGATGTGGGTGTTCTTAGTCCAGTTGTGGTAAGTGATAATACAAAGGTTCATGATCTGGAGAGAAAGAATATAAAAGGAGAGAAATGATTAATAAGCACTGTGGTATACTATTTTAAAATTTTTATATACAAAATAATTAATTTTAAAATGAGATAGATATACTTTTTATGTATTTTATGTGTTTTATTGTGTTAATAAAAGTTAATGTTTGTATATTTTCGTGATGTATCAGTGTTTTTATAAGAGTTGTTTCAATTAAAAGGTGATTTTTTTATGTGAGGGAAAAGATGATAATACTCTGCATGTAGATGATTGCTTTGTTCATCATGTGATTTTATGTCACTTCCTGTTCCACCCTGTTTGCTGATGCCAGTTTTTTTGCAAATGAGAATGTATAAATTGTTTCAGTACTAGGAGATGGATGTACATCTGTGATTTTTTTTCCTGAAGAAGGGGGCTTGTAGCCCCGAAACGCGTAGAAAATAAAAAATCACCATCACATTTTCTGAGTTTTGGAAGTGAATATTTTCTTCAGGCGGTAGCGTGGTTTGGATACTGCGTTCCACTGTTTTCCTGCTTATCACTAAATAAAATTATTGTCATAGAATGAGACTGTTGTGTTCTAGTGTTATAAACTAATGAACTATTTGTGATCTAGTGTGACATTAGTCTGTTTGAAGAATTCACCAAGTTTAACAGTGGATAAAATTAAGTTTTTTTGTTTATGGATCAAACATAGAATAAGAAAAAAAAGTATACAGTGGATGTGATTGTAATCAATGTATTGTACAAACGTAAGTGATACCTAGAGTGAGAATATACAAAAAAATGTTTTTATATAATGAATTGTGTGTATTAGTTTTCTGAAAGCAGATTAGAACCATCAGTCGTTAGAGTATTTAGTTCCATTCATGAGTTAGACTGCAGTTGTATATGTAGCTTTATTGAAAACATAGTTAGGCCCCTTTCACATCAGCGTTTTTTTAAAATCGCGGCAGATGCGGTGAAAAAACCGCATCTGCCGCGATTACCGCATACCGGCTGCACTTGCGGCACGGTTGCAGCACGGTTGCGGCAAGCCCCATACAATGTATAGGCGGGCTTGCGGCAGGTGCGGCAAGTGCGGTTTTGGCACTTGCGGCAGGTGCGGCCGCAAAAAAAAACCGCGGTTTTCACTGCATCTGCCGCGGTTTAAAAAAAAACACTGATATGAAAGGGGCCTTAGATGGTCCAAAATTGGAATATTACTTCATTCCAATATTGAATACAACCTGACTCTATTGGTATGGAATATCTAAATCTCTATCAATATTTAGAATTTATGTGCATGAATGTACGATATATATACCGTATATACTCGTGTATATGCCGAGTTTTTCAGCACAAAAAATGTGCTGAAAAGTCCCCCCTCGGCTTATACATGAGTCATATACCATCAGTGGTGTATACAGGGGCCCCCCTTCCCCCTTGCTGTCAGCCACCTGTAAAGAAATAGATCATTATACTTATCCCTGTCCTGTCACCGCCGCCGCCGCTTTCCGACACCGCGCGCTCCTCCGTCTTCTTCCTGCTGTGACCGGCGGGCGCAGGCAATGACGTCATTGTGCGCCGGTCACAGCAGGAAGAAGACGGAGGAGCACGCGGTGTCGGAGAGTGGCGGTGACAGGACAGGGATAAGTATAACGATCTATTTCTTTACAGGTGGCTGACAGCAAGGGGGAAGGGGGGCCCCTGTTTACACCACTGGAGCCCGCCCTGTATACACCACTGGGGCCCGCCCTGTATACACCACTGGGGCCCGCCCTGTATACACCACTGGGGCCCTGTATACACCACTGGGGCCCTGTATACAGCACTGGAGCCCTGTATACACCACTGGGGCCCTGTATACACCACTGGGGCCCTGTATACACCACCGGGGCTGCTGTATATACCTCTGGGGCCCTGTATACACCACTGGGGCTGCTGTATATACCTCTGGGGCTGCTGTATACTACCACTGGGGCTGCTGTATACTACCACTGGGGCTGCTGTATATACCTCTGGGGCTGCTGGGGCTGCTGTATACTACCACTAGGGCTGCTGTATACTACCACTGGGGCTGCTGCTGTATATACCACTGGGGAGGCTGCTGTAACACTGCTGGGGCCTGTATATACCACTGGGGAGGCTGCTGTATACCACACTGCTGGGGGCTGTATACCCTTGCTGGGGTCCACCCTCGGCTTATACACGAGTCAATAGGTTTTCCCAGATTTTGGGGGCAAAAGTAGGGGGGGTCGGCTTATACACGGGTCGGCTTATATACGAGTATATACGGTATGTGTTTGTCGTCAGGAAATATGTTTTTTTACTTTTAGTGTCAAATAAATCTGCCCCTATAAACTAGAAAATTAGATAGTGATAATCATGATAAAAATGGTAGTGAAGTGATAATTCTCTTGATGTGCTCAAAATGTTGTTGATATTGTCTATATACAGTATATGAAATAGATGTGTTAAGAGATTAATCTTCTCTTTTTTTGGAATTCAGGTCCCCGAGAAACCATCACAGAGGAAGCTGCCCGATGGATATTACTGTTGAATGTATTTCAGAATGGTTCAGCATACTCATTTCAGCAGCGCGGATCGTTATTGCTTAAACTCAACCAGCATAGTTGTCCACAGCTCTTCAGCTGTGTCACTCACATCTCCAAGGAATTTTAAATTAAACACTGCTTGATGGCAGAGAGCCCTGGCAGTGCAGTACAGAGGTGGAGTGGATTCTGTTTGAAGTGTTACCACATTAAGGGAGAAATTGAGTGTGCAATTGGAGGCCATAGAGGAGGAAGCAAAAGCAGTGGATGAACAGGTACAGGCAGAAGTTTGTCACAAATGTTTTGTCGAATTTGAAGACTTGAAGAGTAGCCCCTTCCCCACCTGGTTCCGCAGCCACCAGAGTCACCCAGTGGCCAGTGAGGGAGATGTAATGCCTCTGGCCATGTTTGCTCATCCAGGTGTCCAGTGGTGATCTGCACCCTGTCTTACATAGAGTTTCTCAAGAAACAGGTGATGTTTACTGCTACATGCTGGAGTATCGCAGGCACAGCTTGCTTTAAGAAGTAGTGAAAACTGGGGAACTGATACTGGAGAGCTGCCATGGACATAAGCTTTCAGAAACCGTCTGCATCCACCAGGCGGAAAGGCAGCATTAACCAACATGTGGGAGATTGTGATGTTTAGGCTCTTTGCTTTGGAATGTGTAGGAAGAAATAATCTTTTCCATCACCACAACTGTGGGGCCGAGGGCTGGCTGCTTTGCTGAGAAAGGGTGGAGTAGTTTATACCTGACAAGCTACTGCACTGTGAAGGGTGTGTAGGCCAAGATGGTGGATTGACAAACAAGTGGTGTGCTATGTGTCTCAGATCTGTCAAAACTACCAGGAGTGTCCACTTCCATAACAGCGAGGGTCTGTCAGTTGCCCTGACTGTGGACTTGCGTGGGGCTGCCATCTTGGACTGCAACAGATTTTTTTTTTGTTTTTCATTTTTTGGTGGAAAGGTAGATTTTTAGATGTAAATTTTTTATTTAAAAAAACAAATGGATGAAAGAGGGATGTTTTGGGGAGTTGTTTTCCCCAGAAAATAATTTGATTTGTTTATTTGTGTCAGTACTTACTGCGTTCATAATGTCAGGTATCAGATTGATGCCTGACATTACTAACACCAGGATTTGATACCAGCTGACATTACAAAGTTGGCATCAACCTCACAAACCACTGCCCTGTTTATCACCACCATCAGGGTAGCAGGAAAAGACAGGGTGATGCGTCAAATCTGGGGTATGGTATTTTCAGGCTATGAAGGCCAGTAAACATGGCCCTTCCCACCCTGAAAATATCAGTGTGCAGCTGGTTGCTTTACTTTTGCTTGCTTGCAAAAATAGGGGGGACCCACACATCGTTTCGTTCACATTTTTTTTTTTCCGTAAATACAATGCTAAACATTAGAGTTAATCCAAAGTCACTAAAGGGTGCAAGCTTTCAATACATTGGGGGTGGGACATCATATAACTGCAGTCCCTCTATATATCTATCTCTTATCTATACATACAGTTGTGCTCAAAAGTAATTTTACTAATTAACTATATATATATCTATATATATATATATATATATATATATATATACATTTATATATACATACATGTATAAGGTTGTGCTCAAAGGTTTACATACCCCAACAGATTTTTTGCTTTCTTGGCCTTTTTTCAGAGAATATGAATGATAACACAAAAATGTTTTTACGCTTATGGTTAGTGGGTTGGGAAGCCATTTATTGTCAAATAACTGTGTTTTCTCTTTTTAAATTATAATGGCAACCAAAAACATCCAAATGACCCTGATCAAAAGGTCACATACCCTGGTGATTTTGGCCTGTTAACATGCCTGGAAGTTCACACAAATGGGTTTGAATGGCTAATAAAGGTTACATCCTTTGTTTGTAATCAGTGTGTCTGCATAAAAGCTGAGTGAGTTTATGGGATCCAGACAGACTCTTGCATCTTTCATCGAGCCACTGACGTTTCTGGATTGTGGGTCATGAAGAAAGCAAAAGAATTGTCAACAGATCTACAGGAAAAGATAGTTGAACTGTATAAAACAGGAAAGGGATGCAAAAAAATATTCAATGAATTGATAATGCCAGTCAGCAGTGTTCAAACTGTGATTGACAAATGGAAAATCAGGGGCTATGTAAAAGCCAAACCAAAGTCTGGAAGACCAACAAAAATTTCTGCCACAACTGCCAGGAAAATTATTGGGGATGGAAAGAAAAACCCACAAATAACATCAGCTGAAATAAAGCACTCACTGAAAACTAGTGTTGTGGCTGTTTCAAGATGCACAAAGGAGGCACTTGAAGAAAAATGGGCTGCATGGTCAAGTCTCCAGAAGAAAGCAAACGCCACAAAGTATCTTGGTTACAATATGCCAAACAGCACACAGACAAGCCTCCAAACGTCTAGAACAAGGTAATTTGGAGTGATGAGAGCAAAATCAAATTTTTTTGTCCACAACCATAAACATTACATTTGGAGAGTTGTCAACACGGCCTATGATGAAAGGAACAACATTCCTACTGTAAAGCATAGAGGTGGATCGCTGATTATGTGATGATGTGTGAGCTACAAAGGCACAAGAAACTTGGTCAAAGTTGGAGGAAAGATGAATGCAGCACATTATCAGCAAATAATGGAGTCAAATTTGCACTCATCAGCCCAGAAGCTGCGCATGGGACATATTTGGACGTTCCAACATGACAGCAATCCAAAGCACAAGGCCAAGTCGGCCTTTCATTGGCTACAGCAGAACAAAATGAAGGTTCTGGAGTGGCCATCTCAGTCTCCTGACCTCAATATCATTGAGCTGCCCTGAGGAGAACTCAAGTGCGCAGTTCATGCAAGAACGCCCAAGAAATTATAAGGTCAAGAATATTTATACCGTGTTAACCAGTAGGTAGAAAAATATATTGCAATCTGAGAGTCCTCAGTGGTTGATACCTTTTAATGGCTAACAGAAAAGATGGTAAACATAGCAAGCTTTCGGGACGCTGAGTTCCCTTCTTCAGGCTAGTAATGACACAAATTCTGAAGACACATACATTTATACATAAGCAATAGAAAAAAAAAAAAGGGAATGAAGAGAAAAGAAAAAAAAAAGGCAAAACAGTGTTATATGCTCTGGTGGATATGACAGGTGATGCAAAGCAGAGTTGGGTAGGGAGAGGTGGAGGAGCAGGGACAGAGAAACCAGATTTCTAAGATAAGCAGAACCAATTGTATTAGGTAGATGGTTAGTAACCCATGGAGACCTGAAAATACTAAGAACTCTGCTCTCCACAACTTAACTAAGTGACAGAGTTCACAGAAGTGTCAGGAGTTCATAGTCCTATAATTTCAGTGTGTTGCAAGCTGTCTCCAAATGCACTTTCATTTTATATAAAAAATGCATGAATCTGCTATCCCCAAATGTCCGTTCATTTTACATAAAATCCCATAAATCCATGTGAAATATTTAATCCGGTTTTGAGTGTGTTGAAGGTTGTTATCAATTTGTATTTCCAAATTCTTTTCTCTCTCTGAGATTTGAAGTTACTCTTTAAAATGAGTAGTCTCATATCGGATTCAGTGTTGTGCTCAGAGCTGCAAAAATGGTTCGCTACAGGTAGGTCCATACGCTTTTCTTTTATTGAGTGGCGATGAGAATTCATTCTTGTCTTGAAGTGTAATGTGGTCTCACCTACGTACATGCCACCTGTTGGTCATTTGGTACATAAAATTAAATACACCACATTGCTTGTGGTGCAGCTAAAGTTACCTGGGATCTTGTAGTCCTGATCTGTCCCAGGAATCCTTATCTTGTCGGTTGTCATTATAGATGGACAGGTTTTGCACCTGTTCTGGTTGCAGGGAAAGGTTCCTGTTGTTGCTGGAGAGGACAGGGTGCTTCTCACAATGATGTTTTTTAGATTCGGAGGTTGTCCAAAGCACAAGAGTGGGGGATCCGGAAATATTGATTTTAGTCGGGCATCTTTTTGTAGGAGTGTTTCCGTGCGGCTCCTCTTAGCACCTCCAGACTCGGATTGTAGGTGATTACAAGAGGAACTCTGTTGTTTTCTTCTCTAGTTTTGTAATGTAGGAGATGATTTGTTGATATCCTGGTGGTTCTTGTAATCTGGTTCTCGATTGTTCTTGGATGGTAGCCCTGGTTCAAAAAGGTCTTTCTGAGGCCCTCAAGGTGATTGTCTCTATCTGTAGGGTTGGAACATATCCAATTGTATCTGATGGCCTGGCTGTACACAATAGACTTTTTTATGTGCTTTGGATAAAAGCTGTCCCATCGGAGATATGTTGGATGGTCAATTGGTTTCCGGTACAAGGATGTCTCTATTTCATTGTTCTGTAGCTTAATGATGGTGTCCAGAAAGCTGATTTCAGTGCAGGAGTAGTTGAGTGTTAAGTTAATGGTGGGGTGAAATTGATTAAAGTGTTCGTGGAACGTCTTCAGCTGTTGCTCAGACTCCGTCCAGATGATCAAGATGTCATCAATATAACGGTAGTAGGCCAGAGGCCTGATAGGGCAAGAGGATAAAAAGTCACCTTCAAGCTTGGCCATGAAAAGTTTTGCATATTGTGGTGCCATTTTGCT
>JARQOC010000003.1:500300946-500462309 GCA_033576535.1 Allobates femoralis
ATTGGACTCTTTGCTGTGCGAGTAATCGCTGGGAAACTCAGCAGAGTACCGAGTCCTGCGAGTCCCTTACTACTCGCCGAGTAACGAGTCCTAGCGAGTAGACTCGCCCATCCCTAGTGTTTATGTAATGCGGGGACGGCACACCGGGAGAAATAGCGGCGGCTGGGGATCAAGTAACGTGGGACAGCCGTCGCCATCAGGTCGCGGAATGCTTCCGTCTCCACTAGCCTAAAATGCAACATTTCCAGCGCAAGCAGTCGCGAAATGTGTGCATTTAGAACTGTGGCATGTGAGGCGTTGGCAGCGTATTTGAGCCTGCGTTCCAAAAATTGGTGTATGGATAACTGAATGCTGCGCTGGGACAAGGACGTGGTTGATGATGGTGCTATTTCTGCTTGTGCAACTACAGGTCAAGGAGAGGAGGCATCTTCGTTGTCTTGCCCGCACAACAGTGGAAGACGCAGCGGTGTCACTCGCAGACACTGCTCCTGGACTCTGGTGTACATCCTACAAAGTTGGGAGCTTTGCTGACATGTGCCTGATCATGCTGGTGGTGGTCAGGCTGCTAGTTTTGCTACCCCTATTGATCTTAGCTTGGCAGGTATTGCAAATGGCCTTTTTGGAATTATCTGCAGACTCCTTAAAAAACAGCCAGACTCGGGAAGACCTAACAGTTGTACTGGCAACTTCTGTCGTGTTGTTGTTCCGGGGAATGGCTGCCTGCCTTCTTCCTGCGGCCACCACCCTGCTTCTTCCGGCCTGTTGTGATGCTACGCCTATCTCCCCCTGTGCACTGCTGTCCTCGCTCTGCATGTCCTCCTGCCAGGTTGGGTCAGTTGGATCATCCACCACGTAGTCTTCTACTTCCGCACCCTGGTCCTCCTCCTGACTTTCTGGCAATTGTGTCTCATCATCGTCCACCTACTGTTGAGACACGTTCCCACTGTTGCATTTGTGAGACTGTGGCTGCTCAAATATTTGTGCACCGGTACATATGATTTCCTCATGACCCACTTCAACTGGACCAGTTTTTTTCTCTCTATTAGTTATGGAACTCTTCGGTGATTTTTCTGACTTAAATTATACATATGGTCAAACATGTGGTTAGGTACTCGTAGGCGTGAGGGCCCGTGAATTAAATTATACATGTGGTCAAACATGTGGTTAGGTACTCGTAGGCGTGAGGGCCCTTGGAAGGGGGCTACGAGCTTACGTTATTTTGGTCAAAAATATCAAACTAACACCTCACTTTCATCTATAGTGTTTTATTGCATTTTTTTTATCCTTCTGCAGTTTACAGCTGAGCCCTCTAGGGGGCGTCAGTCACTTGTGTTGCACATTTTGGTGATGAGCAGCCCGCCTTGTCTAACAGCTGGGTGTCATTAATAGGCTGTTTTCTGACACTATGTTCCACTTTGGAGTGCCTGCTGCCCTGTGGTGCTCTCGTGTCCGGTGATACCACCTGTCTCCTCCTTGTGGCATGGCTGGTCGCAGATGCTACAATCGCCCCCCTGCCAGGGTTGTAGGAGATTGAGCATCGGTGTTGGGAGATATGAGCTGCCTCTGAGGTTGGCTGACAGTATCCTGCTAAATGCAATGATATGTGTAAGCGGCCAAATTTGGTGAGTTTTTTTCTCTTTATACCAGTCAGCACATCTGGGGCTGGTGTACAGGCCTCTAATATCTATCTCTATCAAAACAACAGTCCTTCTAAAGATTAATTTAGCTGTCTGTATACAGGCAGGCAGGGTATATAGCACACTATGGTGTACCACAAGTGGCTGTATACCAGTCAGCACATCTGGGGCTGGTGTACAGGATCTATCTATCTATCTATCTATCTATCTATCTATCTATCTATCTATCTATCTATCATAAACAGAAAAAAAGCTGCACCGCACTCAAGATATAGAGTGAACTGGTGCAAGCTGCGATGCTGGAACAAACAACAGAAAAAATTCATTGCATGCATTGCAGCAGCAGGGATGAACAAAACAGCTGGCTACCGCAGGCATTCACATGTGCCTTGCGGTAGCCGGATGGGCTCCCATAGGACTAAACTCTCATGGAGTTCAAAGGAATCTTTATCTGAGAGAAGTATAATGTAGGTAAAGAAACCCTGAATAAAACAATATGTTCCTTTACTGGATGCAGCAGTTTTGACACAAGGTTCTTACATTTAGCCATGCAGCACACCTAAGGGAACTGCCCTGCCCACACCAGGCTCTCAATAGACTTGTACATTAACAGTGAGGTGATAATCAGAGGAGTAGGCATGTCAGACAACATTGCAAGTGTCAGCTAGTCACAGTAATGATAGAGTCCTGTTGCTAAAACAAACATTGCAACTAATCAACACCCCAGACCTTGACAAGAAATGCATTGCTGAATGTGCTATATTAATCCTTACAGCATGCTGTTTTAAGATTAAATAGCAAAAACTTGCTGACAGATTCCCTTTAAAGTGCTCATTAAAAAGGAATACCGTATATACTCGCGTATAAGCCGACCCGTGTATAAGCCGACCCCCCCCCCTACTTTTGCCCCAAAACCTGGGAAAACCTATTGACTCGTGCATAAGCCGATGGTGGACCCCAGCACAGGTATACAGCCCCCAGCAGTGTGGTATACAGGCCCCCCAGTGGTATACAGGCCTCCCCAGTGGTAGTATACAGCAGCCTCCCCAGTGGTAGTATACAGCAGCCTTCCCAGTGGTAGTATACAGCAGCCTCCCCAGTGGTAGTGTACAGCAGCCTCCCCAGTGGTAGTATACAGCAGCCTCCCCAGTGGTATACACAGGCCCCAGTGGTGTATACAGGCCCCAGTGGTGTATACAGGCCCCAGTGGTGTATACAGGCCCCAGCAGTATATACAGCAGCCCCAGTAGTATACAACAGCCTCCCCAGTGGTATATACAGGCCCCAGTGGTGTATACAGGTCCCAGTGGTGTATACAGGCCCCAGTGGTGTATACAGGCCCCAGTGGTGTATACAGGCCGCAGTGGTATATACAGGACCCAGTGGTGTATACAGGCCCCAGTGGTATATACAGGCCCCAGTGGTGTATACAGGTGCCAGTGGTATACAGGCGCCCCCCCTTGCTGCCGCACACCTGTAAAGGAATAGATCATTATACTTATCCCTGTCCTGTCACCACCGCGACGTCATTGCCTGCGCCCGCTGGTCACAGCAGGAAGAAGCATGAAGACCTGGAGGAGCTCGGTGCAGAGCGGCGGCGGCGACAGGACAGGGATAAGTATAATGATCTATTCCTTTACAGGTGTGCGGCAGCAAGGGGGGGGCCCTGTATACCACTGATGGGGGGGCTGTATACCGAGTACTGTATATGACTCGTGTATAAGCCGAGGGGGGGATCTTTTCAGCACATTTTTTTGTGCTGAAAAACTCGGCTTATACACGAGTATATACGGTAATAATAATTATTTTTATTACATATTACCGTAATTATGATATAGACTATGCCTCTTAAATGCATTTGTTTTCTTAAAGTAGGAGAATTAAAACAAAATGTACTGTATAACTAAAGTCACATGTGAAAGAGGGTTTTCTAATTAGCATTATTAAACTGCTATAGAAGTTTCTGTGAAAACAATTTGCATTGCTATAAATATCTACTATGAGTGTTAATACTATATTTCCCTGGAAGGAAAAGTCTGCTGCCTATCTTCTGTGGAATATTAAAACCCTACTGTTCACTTACAATTAAAGTTTTAAAAGAAAACTAGATCTAAGCTGTTCTTACAGGAGAACATCTGCCACTGCAGTATTTGCAGTTTTGCATTAATTGTAATGAGCTTTGTCTTAACTAATACTTCCAACTACTGCCTGTTCATTTGTGCTTCTAAAGCAGATGCTACTTTACAAGTTTCATTTTTTTTGTAACCGGAATGCTCCTGAAAATAACATTTCAAGTCACATATATATGTATATCCCTTTAGGATGGTTATTTGTCCCTCCTCAATCTCGGGTCCTCTCAGATGTGCATGTGTGTCTGCTACAGGAATATGCACCGTCACATTAAAGTGACCCTAAACCCGGAAGCCAACCCCACATCCCCTTCATACCTATACATGCAGCTTGTGAACCTGCTGCCATCGATCCCTGTATCTTGCAAAACCGCTGGGGCATTCTTCATAATTCATACTTTTAATATCACAGTTCTGGGCGTTTCACTGAAATTTTAAAGCCGCAGCAGGCGGGCCTGTGTGCCGCTCTCCCCCTCCTTGTCTGTAATTCTGCACGCAGCGATGGGCGTGCTAAACAACAGAGAGGCGGCTCGCCTCATAGTATGGGCGGTGAAGCCGGTATGACGTAATACACGTCATACCGGTTTCACCGCCCATACTATGAGGCGAGCCGCATCTCTGTTGGTTAGCACGCCCATCGCTGCGTGCAGAATTACAGACAAGGAGGGGGAGAGCGGCACACAGGCCCGCCTGCTGCGGCTTTAAAATTTCAGTGAAACGCCCAGAACTGTGATATTAAAAGTATGAATTATGAAGAATGCCCCAGCGGTTTTGCAAGATACAGGGATCGATGGCAGCAGGTTCACAAGCTGCATGTATAGGTATGAAGGGGATGTGGGGTTGGCTTCCGGGTTTAGGGTCACTTTAACAAGCATAAAATTTTGCACAGCCACCCTATTTGACTCGGAATGTAATAGATTATGCTTTGAGGGGAAATTTTAACCCCAAGCTTTACAGTCATTCACCAACAAAGAGGCTTATTTACTGTTTGTATATGTGAGGAAAAAGGTACTGCCTTGGCTGCTTTGACAGTTAGCCTGGATATTTATCAGGTGGCCTATAATAATCAATTACAGTTAAGCTTCTGATTGCTGTAGGGACATTCTTACTATAACACAGCTTATGCTTGCCTGTTAAACAGTCAGGGAAGCTGCCGAAGACATGGACTTCTGGAAAATGCTGCACTCTAAGATATGACTGTCAGTGAAGCGGCAGCCACAGAAACCCCAAAGCGATTAAGATATTGCCTTCCTATTTTTCTAACAACCTATAACATTTCAAATTCCTAGGAGACTTTGACAAACTACAAAACTGATCTCAATGAAGACCAGGGGTGGATTAGATGTAGGATGGGCCCTGGAATTTGTAGCTGTTTACCCCAAGTATTATGTGACATGTCACATGATCAACTTTTAAAAGTTCACATGATTAGCACACAGGGACAGATCTGTAGAGGCAAAAAAGGAACAATAGTGGTGCGCATAGTCACTTAGCCCCCAGTATACAGCAGGAGGCTGCACACAGCCAACAGTATACAGTAGAAGGCCACACACAGCCCCTAGCAATGAGCAGGAGACTGTACACAGCCCCCAGTATAAGGCAGGAAACTGCACGCAGCTCAAAGTTGCTGTAGCACAAGGTCACACGCAGCCCCCAGTATACACCAGGCGGGCCACACACAGCCCCATCATAGAGCAGGAAGCCACACACAGCCCCCAGAATACAGCATAAGGCCTCACACAGCACACAGTATACAGCAGGAGGCCACACAAAGTCTCCAGTGTACAGCAGGAGGCCACACACAGTCACCAGCATTATAGCAGGAGGCCACACACAGCCCCCAGTATACAGCAGGACATTGAATATAATCCCCAGTATTACAGTAGCAGGCCACACACAGTCCCCACCATTACAACAGGATGTCTCACATAGCCTCCGTATTACACAAGGAGTTCACACATAGCCCCCTGCATTAGAGCAGGAGTTCACATATAGTCCCTGTGTGACAACCTGTGTCCACACGTAATCCCTGTATTACACCAGGAGAAAAAGACTTAGTCCCTGTACTACACTTGAAGTATCACATAGCTCCTGATTAGAGCCTGTGCCCCACGCAGCACCTCTATTGCACAAGGAGCCCACACATAGCCCCTGCATTACACCAGGAGCCCACACATAGCCCCTGTATTACACTTAGAGCTTGTCCCTCACAAAGCCCCTGTATTACAACCTGTGCCCCACATTGCCCCTGTATTAAAGCTTGTGCCCACACATATCCCCTGCATTACACCAGGAGCCCATACATAGTCTCTGTATTACACCAGGAGCCCACACATAGGCCCTGTATTACACTTGCAACTTGTGTATCTCAGCAGAAAGAAGCAACACTTTGTTAACCCATTCTATTTTGTTATAGCTAAGAACAGTTAGTTACGATCCAGGGCAACACCGGGGACTACAAATAATTTACATACACTATATGAATTCTGATCATAGGTTCACTTTAAAAGGGCATTAAGAATACAATAAATATTGCCCTATACATTTATGAATTAAAGTATTCACCTTTCAGTTATAAGAAGTTAGAAAATGTCTTATTAATATAAAGTTTCGTTTTGTACCTTGCAAAGCAGTTCAAGTGAAAAGTTTTAATATTTTGTAAACTGAGTTTTAAATAGTGTTCCATTTTCATTCTTCTGAATGTACTACAATTGCTTTTGATATTTACTATTTGAAGTATTTAAGATTGAGTTGGGATTTTTATCCCCAGCATAAAAGCATCCTGCTGAGGTGATCCATGAGTAAGTTGATTTGACATAATGTACCCTTTAGAGCGTAATGTAAAATGTTTTACAGAAAAGAAATTAGTAAACAACATTAAAATTTAATAAAGAAAATGTGAGCTGTTGTTCCTGCTTAACATATTCTTATTTTTATTCAATATCCTCTTATTGGTGCTTTTAAACTTAAAAGTACCATTATATTTTCAGTAACAGAAATTTGGATGTCGTAGTTTCCCAGTAGATAATTCACAATCCACTAAGCAATATCAAAAACCTAAGAACGGTGATCAAATTATGCAATTATGAACTATATTTCTTTTCAGATACAGCTGCGTACAGTATGTATGTGTCATTTTATCCTTTGGGATTTTAGGATTGTACAGTGACCCTGACCCATTACAAATTTCTAGAATTTGAAAATATTCAGTTATGCATTAGATCTTTTAAAAATGTAAAAAAAAAAATAATTAATTCTCTATCTACCAGTTTATTTTTAAAACATTCTCCTTCAAATACTTCAGATTATGGATGACCGGATCTTTTAAAATTCAATTTTGCCAGCTTTGCAGAATTTTTCACAAATATTTGAATGGCATGGAATACATTTAATGCTAATCTCAATATGGAAAGCTTCAAATTGCTCAGATAATACATGTGGGTAGAGGGGAATGAGAGAGAACCTTAATAGCTTTTACTGTATATGCAGTGGCGTAACTTGAAACTCATTAACGCCAATGCAAAAGCTTCACTGGGGCCCCCAATTATTGCAAACCTTTAAAAACTTTTGGAGCCCCTTATGCTCCAGGGCCCAGGTGCAATTGCAACCCCTGCACCTGTTGTACCCATGCCCCTGTGTATGTGAAAGAGCAAGAGAGAGGACCCACTGACCATGAGAGCTTACATCCTACAAAAGAAAGTGAGAGATACAGTACTCCACTGAAAGTAAGACCTTACCCTCTACAGGGAGAGGTCCCTGCTGACCACATGAGTGTGGAGACCACTGGGATGGGGTACTTGGTACCGGACCGGGGTACTGCTGGGGATATCACGGCGGTCTTGGTCCCGACCGTGTTCCGGGTTCCGCAATAAAATGGGGTGATATTTACAGGGGAGTTTGTCGTGACGCCACCCACGGGTTGTGGTCAATAAGGGGACCACCGCTGCAGTGTACTTCTGTCAGATGGATGGATGGATGCTGCAGCCAGGTGGATGAGCCCGCCGCGGGTCGGGGCAGCTCCTGATAGGTTAAAGTAGTGCAATAGCAGTTCTGTATACATGGAATCAGAGACGGACACTGAAGCAGGGTTCACCGGGTTTACTCTCCAATTCTTCCAAGTCATACAGTACACGGTACAGTTCAGATCTTAACAGCATTACACAATGGACTCCGGTAACACTTGAACCCTCTGCAGTCAGGTTGTCACTCTTAGACCACTCACTCTTTCTATATGTACTTTCAGGCTGATTCTCTATGCTTCTTCTTCTGGGTGGATTGCAGAGCGGCAGCTCGGTCCCTCAATGTAGCTTCTCCCTAAGTATATGGGCGGTAAGTCGGGTCCTTCTAGTTGCTGCTATGCCCCCAACCCTGTAGTGGGAATACGGATCTGGAATCTGTGTTCCCCGTCAGTTTGTCTGGGGAGCTGGTAAGAAGCTTCAGTCCCCCTCAGAGCCGACACTCTGGTCCCTGTCTTGCAAGGGATCACCGGGCTCTTTTCTATCCGTGTAACTTCCCAGGTACTTCAGAAGAGTCTGACCTGTCAGTATTTTGCCAGCGCTACTGTCTTCCTCAGACCCGGTGGTAGCGATCCGGTTTCTGTTATCCCTGTCTTTACTGGTCACTCTGTCTTTGCTGCTTGACACTCGCCTACTCCTCTTGGTCTTTCCCTCTCTGCCCACTCCGGCCTACTTGTCTTGGCTGCTCAACACTTGCCTACTGGCTAACTACTTCCTCTTTCTCCTTTTTATACTGGTCCGTTACCATGACTACGCCTCACCCACTTATAACTGGCCCTACTACCCCTTGCCTGCCTAGAGTCCCAGGCTCCGGGTTGGGTCTTATGTCAGTGGATGTGTGTTTTAGAGGTGTTTGATATACAAACTGTCACTATCCCCTGGCTGCAGTTCCTACCTCTGGCCACCCTGGTCGCAGGGGCATCACATTAGCTTACATACTGCAGAAGTGAAAGACTTGAGGTACGCTCTCACTTGCGTATGAAATAGAAGAGTGTAATGCAAGAAATAAATCACACTGGACTCAGACTCATGTTATTCAATGAGGCAAAAGTGATATGTGAGTTTTTTCTCAGCTGTAATTGGGCAAAGAAAAAAATGACAATATGCTATAAATGGTCGCATGAAACAGCTGAGACTCGCCAATGTAAGTCAAAGAGGAGAAGACAAAAAATGGAAAAAATTCGATTTTTGCACAGCTGAAGCCAAAAATCAACAGGAGATTTAATCATTCCCAGATAGGAAGTCATCATACAGGGAAGTGTTTGCATCCTCATCAATCAGAGCTATAAAAGTTTTAGTCATATTTACACCTAAACAGAAGTCAAGAGGATGTCCAGAGCAATAAACATGAAGATGCTTCTGGTCCTTGTAGAAGAGCTACCCAAGATTTAGCACAGAAGATATCCTGGATATGTAGACAGAGCTAAACACAATACTTCGTGGACCTATATCTGTCAGAAACTTTATCAAATTTTTTTCTGACAAATCCATAAAACAATGTAAATAAAAGGGACTGCATCTTTATTAATCCCTGGACCATGGGCAAGGATTGTTTTATTGATTTTTCAGAAAAAAAATGACGTGGGCTTCGCCATATTTCTGGAACCAGCCGGATCCAGCAGGCAGCGACGGGCTGAACCAACCCCCAGGTGCCTATTGGTACCTGGCCGGACACAAGAATATAGGCGAGCCCTCTTTTTTTATTCTTTCATGAATTTCATGAAATAATAAAAAAAAAAGCGTGGGGCTCCAAGCAATTTCTATGTCTAGCCAGGTACAGCTAAGCAGCTGGGGGCTGGAATTCGCAGCGCAGGGAGGCCCAAGCTTTCTGGGCACCCCCCGCTGCAAATTGCAGTCCGCAGCCGCCCCAGAAGATGGCGTGCTCATTGAAGCGCCATCCTCTGGCGCTGAACCCCACTCTTCCAGCGGCCCTGGTGGCGGTGGCACGCTGGGTAATAAAGGGGTTAATACCAGCTTTGTTATACAAGCTGGTATTAAGCCCGAGATTCTTAATGTCAGGCCAGGTTTGACCCGGCCACTAAGAATCTCCATAAAAGGGTTAAAAAAAACACAACACAGAGAAATTTTTTTATTAGAAATAAAAAAAAAAAAGCCATTAGGGACTCCATCTTTAATTAAAAAAATCCTCTCCGTCCGACATAGTCCAAAACGCGATGTCCTCTCTGCTACATCCCCTGTGCATAGATATAGATGTCTATGCACAGTGAATGAGCAGACTGAGAACAATCTCAGCTCTGCTGCATCAGGCAGCAGCCTGCAGGACCCGAGGGCACAGAGCAGAAAGCCAGACTCATTACTGTGCGAGTTTCCCTGCGATTACTTGCACAGTAACGAGTCCAATGCAAGTCAATGGCAATCCTAGTTTTGTCAGAGTCTCTGACAAAACTAGGATTGCCATTGATTTGCATTGGACTCGTTACTGTGCGAGTAAACGCTGGGAAACTCGCAGAGTAACGAGTCCTAGCAGATAGAGCCTGAAGCTTCCGAGACACATCTGCAATTTGTAAATCGCACATTACTCGCTATTACTCGCTTCCCCATTCATTAACATTGGACTCGCTAGACTCGCAACGAGTAGCGAGTCCCGGGCTCGGACTCGCTATAGTCAAGCAATTCCGAGTAATTTAGGACTCGCCCATCTCTAGTGCAAATTCGAGTAAGCTTTGCATTAGTTATGTTATGTAAGCAATACTGTAAGGGTACCTTTACACGCCGCAAAATCGCGAGATCATAAGATCATAAGAGATGGAGATCATAAAGGCCCAAAACAATCGCCATGAAATTGCCTCTCGGTTGCGGCGTGTGATTGGGGAATTTCACGGCGATAAATCGCCTCTCGCCTGTAACCTGATTACTGAGCACTGCTCTGAAATCGGAGGCAATCATGCAGGCGAGATTACCGTCTTTTGGAGTGTGATAGGGCAATAGTGATGGAATCTGCGTCGCCTATTGATTTCCCGTAGGCGTGCCACAGCGTGCTGAAGTCTGTGCCCCATCTGCGATGATTGGTGGTGACTACTGTGTTCCCATTGGATATCAGTTGACAGGGCGCCATATTTGAAGAGCTGTCCGTTCAGCACCACACACATCTTCACCTACACAACACTACGCAAACACAGTTCATGATTTGGCGGCATAGATGAGTGCAAGCTATGTCATCCGCGTGTATTTATCAGCGATGTGTCGAGTATAGTGCCACATACTGTCAGATGTTGCCATACACATTGTACATGGGTGGCATGGGTCACGCAATTCAATCACCCTGCGGGGTGTAAATTAGGTAACGCTGATGGGTACATTATCCTGCTTTCACTCTGCAGGCGTGGACCAATGCAGGCACATATGTGCATAGTGTGGTTTGTATCTTACCGCCATCAGCTACAGACGCACTCATTCACCTATGAGAATATACGTGCTTATGTTCCAAGGACTGGGGTACAACAAGATGCAGGGAAGGAAAGGTGTATCACAGTCCGCGCTGCCAGGTCCACTCACTCCAAAGGAACACACGAGGAACCCTGAGGAAGGTGCCAGGAGGGCACTGAAACGCGTCGGATGTTAAAAAGGAGATCTGTTTGAACATCACCTACTCGTGTGTTCCCTTGAAGTGAGTGGACCTGGCAGCGCGGACTGTGATACACCTTTCCTTCCCTGCATCTTGTTGTGTCTCCACGTGTGAGTGGTCGGTCGAAGTCCAGCAGCAGCCATCTGGAAATAATTTCCTTAAGCCTTCAAACCAGTTGTGGGTCTCACAACTGATATAGGTGAGTGAATTCCTTACACACCACCTTAACTTTCAGTGTCATAGTGATAGGGCACTATTGCGCCTCTTGTTCCCCCTCCTTTTCTTTTATTGAAGGACTGGGGTATGGACAACTGATCGCTGTGCTGAGACGAGGTTGCTGATGGTGGTATGTCTGATTGTGCAACGACACGTGCTGGACAGAAGGCATCTTTGTGTGCACTATGGACAGGGAATTGCCTTGCACGCACAACAGTGGAAGAAGCAGGGGTGTCACCCACAGACACTGCTCCTGGACCCTGTGGTTCAGCCCACAAAGTTGGGTGCTTTGCTGCCATGTGCCTGATCATGCTGGTGGTGGTCAGGCTGGTAGTTTTGCTACCCCTGATAATGGCAAATGGTGCAAATGGCCTTTTTGAAATTATTGGCAAACTCCTTAAAAAACAGCCAAACTCAGGAAAACCTAAAGGCCACGTTACACACACAGATATCTGTTCAGATATTGGTCACAGATCTGTGGTTGCAGTGAAATCATGGACATATTGTTCTATTTTGTGGCTGTGTTCAAAATGGAGCAATGTGTCCATGATTTCACTGCAACCACAGATCTGTGACCAATATCTGAATAGATATCTGTGTGTGTAACGTGGCCTTAAGAGTTATACTGGCAACTTCTGTCGTGATGGTGTTACAGGGAACGGTGCCCGCCTTCTGTCTGTGGCCACCACACTGTTTCTTCCTGCCTGTTGGGGTGCTATGCCTCCCTCCCCCTGTGCGCAGCTGTCCTCGCTCTGCATTTCCTCCTGCCAGGTTGGGTCAGTTACTAGATCATCCACCGTGTCGTCTTCCACTTCTGCACCCTGGTTCCCAACCTACCTTCCTGGCAATTGTGTCTCAGCTTCGTCCACCGCTTGTGACACTTTCCCACCATCGCCTTTGTGTGACTGTGGCTACTCAAATATTTGGGCATTGCTACATATGATCTCCTCATGCCCCACTTCAAGTGGAGCTGGTGAGAGGCCTGAATCTATGAATGTTAACGTGAACAGCTCTTCAGAGTGTCAAAGTGTGTGATCATTTTTGTCAGGGTACTCGGCATGGTGGGAGGAATGAGGATCCGGGTGAGGAATAAGCAGTCCAGACTCACGGCTACTGAGACATGACTTTGTGGAAGACAGGGTGGTTGTGGTGGTGGCAAACTGACTTGAGGCACTATCCAGTATCCAACTAACAATCTGTTGACACTGCTCTGGGTTTAATAGTTGTGTGCTGCGGTCCCCTAGGAATTTGGACAGGAAGGTCGGGTGAGAAAATGTGGGTGTTTGTTGTGGCACAATTCTAGCTTGCCCACGGCCTCAACCTCTGCATACACCATCACCATCGCGTCCAGTTTTTCGTCCCTTGCCAGTGGTCTTGCGCATTTTGTGTGCTATATGGATTTTAAAAGTGTGCTATATACCCTGCTTATATACAGCTAAATTAATCCTAAAAATGACTGTTATTTTGATGGAGATAGATATTAGAAGCCAGTACACCAGCTCCAGATGTGCTGACTGGTATACAGCCTCTTGTGGTACCCGGAATTGTGTGCTACATACCTGTATACAGCTAAATTAATCCTTAGGAGGACAGATAGATAGATAGATAGATAGATAGATAGATAGATAGATAGATAGATACACACAGAAAAAAGGGGTTGAGCAGCGATTCTTGATTGGCATATGCCCAGTGCTTAGCAAGCCTTTAGGTGGCGATCAACCACCAACTCCAGATATGTAATTGTAAATAAGGCTGCAGCACACAATCTTTAAGATAATTCCAGCCTTTATTGGCTTTCTAAGGCATTGGTTTAGCAACGTTTCGGTCAGCTCAGTGACTGGAAGAAGGTCACTGAGCTGACCGAAACGTTGCTAAACCAATGCCTTAGAAAGCCAATAAAGGCTGGAATTATCTTAAAGATTGTGTGCTGCAGCCTTATTTACAATTACATAGATAGATAGATAGATAGATATTAGAAGCCTGTACAACAGCCCCAGATGTGCTGAAAGGTATACAGCCACTTGTGGTACTCCGTAGTGTGCTATATACCCCTCCTGCCTATATAAGCTAAATTTATCCTAAAAGGACTGTTGTTTTAATGGAGATATATATTAGAAGCCTGTACACCAGCACCAGATGTGCTGACTAGTATACAGACAGTTCTGGTACACCATAGTGTGCTATATACCCTGCCTGCCTGTATACAGCTAAATTAATCCTAAAAGGGCTGTTGTTTTGATGGAGATAAATATTAGAAGCCTGTAAACAAACCAAGATGTACTGATTGGGTATACAGCCTCTTGTGGTACACTAAAGTGTGCTATATACAGTACCCCTCCTGCCTGTATACAGCTAAATTAATCTTTAAAAGGAATGTTGTTTTGATAGAGATAGATATTTGGAAGCCTGTACACCAGCCCCAGATGTGCTGACTAGTATACAGCCACTAGTTGTACACCATAGTGTGCTATAAACCCTCCCTGCCTTTATACAGCTAAATTAATCCTTAGAAGGACTGTTGTTTTTAGATAGACAGACAGATAGATAGATAGATAGATAGATAGATAGATAGATAGATAGATAGATAGATGATAGATACCAAGAAAAAAATGTCTCACACAGCTACTACCAATATCGTACATATGCTAACAAGCAAAAAATGAGAAAAAAATTAAAAAACGTACGTTTTTTCAAAAAACTCATTATTCTTAATTTTCTGGGGGTCTTAGTACATACATTGGCCAATGTCTGTTTGCTCACCAACCACGTCACGGTGCCCCCAGGTCTGATGAGTCCTGCGCTGACATCCCTGTCCTCCTTTTCCTCCCTGTCCCACTGTTAGGTGGGTGGACACCATCTCAACCTCTGACCACCTGTGGGTGATGAGGGTGCTAAGTGCTGTCATGGAGCCAGGATAGATAGATAGATAGATAGATAGATAGATAGATAGATGAAAAAATGAAAGGCAGCACTTCCTTCAAAAAATCCATGTGGGTTTTATTTATCCTAGGACTGCAACGTTTCGGCACCCAGTCTTTCTCAAGCAGTGACAAACAAACATAGTGCTCACATATATATAGCTCCCATGCAAGGGGCTTACAATAATTCAATTAATAAAGTGTTATACATAAATTTCATACACAAATACAATATTAAATATAGATAGTGATATCAAGTGCAGAATAAAGTGCATATAGTGCTATAACCCGTCACATATGATATAAAAGTCCATATCTTAGATAGTACACGACATTATATCTTAATTGCACCAATCAGGACACAGATGTCACTTATCTTATGACCAGAGGTCTCCACGCTGCAACTGTACACTGTGACTTCCGCCATCATGATCCTGGCGTCCAAGCTATTCCACTGCGCATGCTCATTGTGAAAAAAAACACTTTCCCATCCAGCAAACTCCCGTCTCTAATCCCGCGATTGTGCTATGCGCACCGGGATCGTCAATACACCCACTGCAGTTGCGCAGTAGTGCACATGAAGCTTCTACTCCTTATTTCGTTCCCGCGCATGCACCCTCTCTTCCGGGAATTTCGGGCGCCATCTTAGAATCGTTAGCGAATCCGCAGTAATGAATATACTGATCTATTGCCTGCGTTTTTTACCTGATTCCACAAGAGCAACATTAACTGCAATTACGCAGTGATACAGGGAACAAGCTGTATTACAGAACATGACATAATATACACTATCTATTATTCCCAGGAATACCCAACTCACTTTAACAGCAAAGCATCAGTGTACACATTGGGTAATTCATTGATAGATAATAGCCTGGGAAATTGATTATAGTCCAAGCACAAATTTTATACATATATGGGAAGGAAACCTACTTTTTGTATTATACATATAGTCACCGCCCTGGTGGGCTTTATACAGTTAAGTATGCTAAATTACATACAAATAAACACATTACTGTGTCCTTCTGTTTAGGTGACTAATCCCATATTTCCAAGAAAATACCATACAATGGATCTACTAAGAGAAAAATGTACTTTTATTCAATTACTGAGTAGACTGGGATACATTCCAAAGAAGGGATATTGGCTATCACAACAGAAAACAATTACAGATGGAACAGTATGTTCCCAGTCAAGTTGCAGTTTATGGAATCCTCCGTCCAGATCTGCAAAATTAAAAGAAAATATTTTTGATTCAAGCAACACTTCCAGAATAAAATTATACTTCAATTAATGTTTTCAATTTACCACAGTAGTTGATTAGTAACCAATACATCAGAGGTTATACATTACAATAGACTATGAATTTTGTAGCCGACATGTAGGCCATTCGGTCTCAATGTATTTAGTTTATGGATCCATTCCATCTCACTTTTCAATAACAATTTCTGTCGGTCCCCTCCCCGTCTTTGTATGGGAATTGTGTCTATCAGACGGAACCTTAAATCTCTTTTTGTATGTCCCATATCTAAAAAATGCTTAGGGACCGGAGTAATCATGAACCTGGGATTTTAAGTTACACAGTAGAGGATGAAGACCGTATATTCAGGGGGATCGATGTGGATGCAGTTTTCTTAAGTGTACCATCTATTGTAGATTTAAAACAGAAATATGAAAGTTTAGCTAAGAGGAAATTAACAACGCAACTACATTTATCCACTATGT
This sequence comes from Allobates femoralis, assembly GCA_033576535.1. NCBI lineage: Eukaryota > Metazoa > Chordata > Amphibia > Anura > Aromobatidae > Allobates > Allobates femoralis. The sequence goes on from JARQOC010000003.1 coordinate 500,317,174, forward strand.
CTGAATACTATAAGGCTAAAATGATACCGCGAGGCCTGCGGTCAAATGTAAGGCCAAATTTAATGTTTGGTGATTCTTTTTTCTGCTCCCAATTCTGTAAGATCTCAAATAAGTATGGGATGGATCTATTACTGGTTAATATTGACTTTTTACAACATGAGTTGAAAAGAGTACTAGCTGAACATGGAGGTATAGAAAACAAATTGCAGGACATTCTAAAAGAGGAGGAGATGATTAAGTTTAAAGAGCAAGTAAATACACGTATAACCAAACTACGCTCAGACTTGGAGGAAGGTAAAAGGAGAAAGTGGTTGAGAGACACGGAGGATTACTCTAATGGAAACATATACAACTGGCAACATATACAACAGCGTGAGGGTGTGGGGAAATGGCGAAACACAGGTGGTAAAAATCCTAATCTGTTATGTGCATGTGGAAAGGTTTATTCTATAATGGACTTTGTTCATAGATACAGATTTAAGGAACAACGGAGGAAAAGAAGAGGAGGAAGGAGACACTACCGGTAGCAAAAAAGACAAGCGGGGAAAAGGGAAGCAACAGAAGAAACCACCACTGAAAAATTAAAGGAGGACTTGGTAGTAAACCTTTCAAGTAAGGTACTAACAGAAATGCAGATATCTGTTTTGAACAAGGGATTGGGCTTTGGTCCAAATGCATATACTGATTTTTTTCAACTGTCATTGGACCTGCAATATTTTTTTAGATCATTAAAATTGAAGGAATGGTTTAGTACTAAGGAAAATAAATCAAAAATGGCAACTTGTGATTTTGACATGGCATGTTTGGGTATAAAAAAGAAAAGTAACTTTATGCCTCCAGTTAACTCTACAGTAATTGAGTCATTCATTACAGCTGTTACTAAGGGGGTGGACTTACTTAAAATCAAGAAAAATGGAGGTTTTAAAAAGCCCAATATTAAAACTCAGGAAATAACAGCTCTTAATGACCTTGCCCATGACGACAGCATTATAATAAAGAAAGTTGATAAAGGGGGGGCTTGTTGTCATCATGGACAAGGTCATGTATATTAAAGAGATCAGGAGGCAGTTGGATGACCCGGGGGTCTACCAGAGACTGGATAGGGATCCGAAATTTGAAATAGCTCGTAGGATTGGGGTGATCCTGAAGGAAGCATTGAATAAGGGTCTGATAGATCAGGATCTCCTCGATTTTATGACAATTGAATATCCAACTACGCCAGTACTATATGTACTCCCGAAGATCCATAAGTCTCTGGTGGACCCACCGGGTCGTCCGATAGTTTCTGGTACAAATTCAATTCTTTCCAATATAGGAATTTTCCTTGATAAAGTATTAAATCCTATAGCAAGAGGAGCTGACTCATATGTAAAGGATACGGTGAAGTGATATTGGCGTCGTTTGACGTAGTCTCGCTTTGCACGTCCATAGACAATGATCGAGGGCTGGCAGCTGTAGAGAAGAAATTGAGTGAAACCGAGGTGTCAAATGATGCTTGTCGCCTGGTGCTTGACCTCCTAGAATTAGTTTTGAAGAATAACTATTTCCTATTTGGGGATGATTATTTCCTACAATGCAGAGGTACAGCAATGGGAGCCAATATGGCCCCTGCCTATGCAAATATAGTTATGCGGGTGATTGAGGAGGACCTCGTCTATGTATCCCACCACTATGACTTTGTCGCTACGTGGTGGAGGTACATAGACGATGTCTTCCTCATATGGACAGGAACAGAAGATGCATTACATCAATTCCATGGGTATCTTAATGAGATAGATGAGACGATAAAATTTACTTTAGTCTGGTCAAAATCCTCACTACAATTTTTGGATGTGCAGATTCTGTATCAGGATGATGAATTTATAACTAAACTGTATGTAAAAGAAACAGACAGGAATGACTTGCTACATTTTAGTAGCCAGCACCCTGAGAACACCCTAAAATCTATTCCATTTAGCCAAATGACCAGGGTCAAAAAAATAGTGAATAGAGAGGAAGACCAAGAATTGGCACTTAATGAAATGGTAACTAAATTCTCTGCAAGGGGATACCCGAAAAAATTATTGAGGGAGCAGAAGAATAAAGTGGTAAAATTGGCCAGGTCAGACATCTTGGCAGAAAAAAATCTCATTAAACAGTTGAGAAGGGTTCCATTTGTTTCAACTTATAGTGAGGAGAGTGGAGAGGTTGCCAATATAATACGTAAACACTGGAATATGTTGGGGAGATGTTTGCCTCATGTGAGAGAGTTTAATGAACCACCACTTTGTTCATATAGACGTAACCAATGTATGAGGGATAAACTCATACGTTCTGACATTGGTTCTATGAAAAAGGATGGACAGAGGTATCTGACAGGTACAAGGAGATTGGGATGCTATCCCTGTCTTTCATGTGTATCAATTGCAGATTAATGAACAAAGGTTCATATTTTATACATCCGAAAACTGGGCAGCGTTTTGAAATAAAACATTTTTTGACTTGTTCGTCTGAGTACGTTGTTTACCTCCTTGAGTGTCCCTGTGCTTTGTGGTATGTCGGAGAGACAACGTGGGATTTTAAGACACATATTGCTCATCACCGACATACCATAAAGAAAAAAAGGAAAGATCTACCCGTCCCTAAGCATTTTTTAGATATGGGACATACAGAAAGAGATTTAAGGTTCCATCTGATAGACACAATTCCCATACAAAGACGGGGAGGGGACCGACAGAAATTGTTATTGAAAAGGGAGATGGAATGGATCCATAAACTAAATACATTGAGACCGAATGGCCTAAATGTCGACTACAAAATTCATAGTCTATTGTAATGTATAACTTCTGATGTATTGGTTACTAATCAACTGCTGTGGTAAATTGACAAACATTAATTGAAGTATAATTTTATTCTGGAAGTGTTTTTTGAATAAAAAATATTTTCTTTTAATATTGCAGATCTGGACGGAGGATTCCATATACTGCAACTTGACTGTGAACATACTGTTCCATCTGTAATTGTTTTCTGTTGTGATAGCCAATATCCCTTCTTTGGAATGTATCCCAGTCTACTCAGTAATTGAATAAAAGTACATTTTTCTCTTAGTAGGTCCATTGTATGGTATTTTCTTGGAAATATGGGATTAGTCACCTAAACAGAAGGACACAGTAATGTGTTTATTTGTATGTAATTTAGCATACTTAACTGTATAAAGCCCACCAGGGCGGTGACTATATGTATAATACAAAAAGTAGGTTTTCTTCCCATATATGTATAAAGTTTGTGCTTGGACTATAATCAATTTCCCAGGCTATTATCTATCAATGAATTACCCAATGTGTACACTGATACTTTGCTGTTAAAGTGAGTTGGGTATTCCTGGGAATAATAGATAGTGTATATTATGTCATGTTCTGTAATACAGCTTGTTCCCTGTATCACTGCGTAATTGCAGTTAAGATGCGCTTGTAATTTCTGTGGAATCGGGTAAAAAACGCAGGCAATGGATCGGTATATTCATTACTGCGGAATCGCTAACGATTCTAAGATGGCGCCCGAGATTCCCGGAAGAGAGGGCGCATGCGCGGGAACGAAATAAGGAGTAGAAGCTTCATGTGCACTACTGTGCAACTGCAGTGGGTGTACTGACGATCCCGGTGCGCATAGCACAATCGCGGGATTAGAGACGGGAGTTTGCTGGTTGGGAAAGTGTTTTTTTTTCACAATGAGCATGCGCAGTGGAATAGCTTGGACGCCAGGATCATGATGGCGGAAGTCACAGTGTACAGTTGCAGCGTGGAGTCCTCTGATCATAAGATAAGTGACATCTGTGTCCTGATTGGTGCAATTAAGATATAATGTCGTGTACTATAAAAACCCACATGGATTTTTTGAAGGAAGTGCTGCCTTTCATTTCTTCATCTATGTAAAGTACCAGTGAAGTGGTAGGAGGGCCTTGCACCCGACCGTGTGTGACTGTGCTGTTTCGTTTTTTTTTATTTTTCTAGATAGATAGATAGATAGATATTAGAAGCCTGTACACCAGCTCCAGATGTACTGACTGGCATACAGCCTCTTATGGTACACCGACGTGTACTATATACCCCTCCTGTCTTTATACAGCTAAATTAATTCTTAGATGGACTGTTATTTTGATAGATAGATTGTAATGACCGGTGGCAAGGCCGCGGGTGTGTGTGTATGATCTTTCTCAACAGAATCCCCATACTCAGGTTTAACCGGTAATAACGTTTCTTTACTGTCAAACATGTTTATATCACAGTCAACTGAACTATATGCGCACTTGTATATATTAGAGTCTCTGGATCTTCACTTCTTCCGGGTACGCAGCAAGAAAAAAAAACACAACAATGAAGGTATCTTTTCCTAACTTTCCCTAAAATCACGTACCAGTCTATCACAGAAGAAGATGTCGCTCCCACGTAGCAGGCCTGGGGATCTCACGATGACGGGTCCCGGTGCAGCGCTGAAGGGGGAAACTCCTCAGTCTTCTTCTTTGGTCTCCTTCCGCAGGTAACGGGATTTTTCTTTGTTAGTCTCTCCCAGTCTCAGGGCACACCGAGCAGCAGAAGGGAGCCCACAGCAGCACAGAAGTCTCTCTCAGTCTCGGGGGCACCCCGAGCAGCAGGAGGGAGATCACGGCAGTACAAATGGCTCCCTTATGACGGTCACGGCCCCTGCACATGCACTCCGGGTGCTCGGCGGGCAAGGTTTTGCAGAGCGGCCAGAGTCACAGCACCAAAGTCCAGTGACCCAGGATCAGTCACGGGGGCTCGTCCGGGATGATTTTTCCGGCAAGGTGTAGCAAAGTAGCCCTTTTTCAACAGACATCCACACGCAGGTCTCCCCTGGCTTAGCTCTGGATCTGCACTGACTTCCCGCTCTTTCTCTTCCTGGGTAAACACTTTTGCTGAAAAGGGAATTTCCCACTTCTCTGCGTTTGTTTCAGCACTTGTCCACAAGGGGGCAGTAGCGGACTGTGCACAGTTCATTTCCATATCCATTTCTATGATACAGTCTGAATTGTTCACCTCATTACAAGATAAATTGATAAATAGATAGATAGATAGATAGATAGATAGATAGATAGATAGATAGATAGATAGATAGATATGAAAAAAATGGAACAGCACCAGATATTACCAGACTCGTGCAGCGCTTTCTCAACACCGGTCAAGTGTCCATGTAAACAATCCAAAAAAGGAAAAAGCAGCACCAAATAGATGTCAAGTGAACCTTTATTGCCAATGGCGTGGCGACGTTTCGGCCCGGAGGTCCTTTCTCAAGCAGTGTACAAGTGATATTGCTCCAGTTTATAAAGGTATACACAGGTTCATTCATATCAAATCATTAGTGAAATATCATTATAAAATCAAATTCCCATTGAATCATTTATACATAGTGGTTCTATATATTATAAAGTGCATTTGGTGACTACTAAAATGTTTAATCATCATGATTTACAGGTCTTTAGTGCCCATATACATTAATTAGTTAGTGCATTTGATCATTAAAATCAGGTGTCCGCTATTAGGAATTTGACAATCACTCACATGCATTCTCTATATCCCACTGAGCATGTCAGGAACTGGAAATGACACAATACTCATAGTGCACCGCTTTGCACAGCCTCAGTATGTTGTTATGAAGCCAGTGACTCCATTTCCATTATGGGTCACTGCACTTCCCTATCTCCAGGCAGGATATGACATCATTCCCACAATTCACTTCAGCTATGTCTATATTAAAAAGTGCACTGAGGCTGGTTCCGCCATCTTGAATATGGTCACTGCTATTGATTACCATTATAAAGTGTAGGCAAGTTATATCTGACTGTTTTAAACTCCATCTAACATACTAATTTAAAAGAAAACTTGCCTCAGAGTTACAATAAAACTGTATAATGGCTATTTTAACAAAAGGAACTTTATATCAGAAATATTTGTTTTTTTACTTATTAAATAATTATAAGTGCTCTCGCTGAATGTAGCAAGTAACATAGACCTTATATGTATACTACAGGTCTGGCATCAAAGCCAAAAGTGGTGACACTCGGATTGGGCTCATCCACTTCTGCAAATAAACCCCACACCTCTGTGCAAAAGAGGGCTACATGGGTTTTTAACCCCAGAGCTCCCCACATGTGTATCACCAACCAACCCGCCTCACATCGGTTATTGTTACCACATCAAAAAAATCATACAACTAGATTTACAGTCATATGAAAAAGTTTGGGCACCCCTCTTAATCTTACTCATTTTTTTTTTAAATTGGGTTTTTGCAACAGCTATTTCAGTGTGATATATGTAATAACTGATGGACACAGTAATATTTCAGGATTGAAATGAGGTTTATTGCACTAACCAAAAAAGTGAAATATGCATTATTTCAAAATTTGACAGGTGCAAAAGTATGGGCTCCCTTCTGATTTTCATGATTTGAATACTCCTAACTACTTTTTACTGAGTTACTGAAGCACTAAATTGGTTTGGTAACCTCATTGAGCTTTGTACTTCATAGTCCGGTGCATCCAATCATGAGAAAAGCTATTTCAGGTGTCCACTTGCAAGTTGTTCTCCTAGTTGCATCTTCTCTGAGGAGTGGCATCATGGGCTCCTCAAAACAGCTCTCAAATGATCTGAAAAAAAAGATTCTTTAACATAATTGATCAGGGGAAGGATGTAAAAAGTTGTCTCAGAGATTTAACCTGTCAGTTTCCACTGTGAGGAACATAGTAAGGAAATGGAAGACCACAGGGACAGTTCTTGTAGAGGCCAGAAGTGGCAGGCCAACAAAAATATCAGAAAGGCAGAGAAGAAGAATGGTGAGAACAGTCAAGAACAATCCACAGACCACCTCCAAAGACCTGCAGCATCATCTTGCTGCAGATGGTGTCACTGTGCATCGGTCAACAATACAGCGCACACTAAACAAGGAGAAGCTGTATGGGAGAGTGATGCGAAAGAAGCCGTTTAGGCATGCACGCCACAAACAGAGTTGCCTGAGGCATGCAAAAGCACATTTGGAGAAGCCAGTTTCATTTTGGAAGAAGGTCCTGTGGACTGATGAAACAAAGATAAGGCGTTATGCATGGCGCCACAAAAACACAGCATTCCAAGAAAAACACTTGCTACCCAGTGTCAAATTTGGGGCAGGATCCATCATGCTTTGGGGCTGTGTGGCCAATGACAGCACTGGGCGGGAATCTTGTTAAAGTTGAGGGTCGCATGGATTCCACTCAGTATCAGCAGATTCTTGAGAATAATGTTCAAGAATCAGTGTCAAAGTTGAAGTGATGCTGGGGATGGATCTTTCAGCAAGACAATGATCCAAAACACCGCTCCAAATCTACTCAGGCATTCATACAGTGGAACAATTACAATGTTCTGGAATGGCCATCCCAGTCCCCAGACCTGAATATCATTGAACATCTGTGGGATGTTTTGAAGCGGGCTGTCCATGCTCGGGGGCCATCACCAACCAACCCGCCTCACATCGGTTATTGTTACCACATCAAAAAAATCATACAACTAGATTTACAGTCATATGAAAAAGTTTGGGCACCCCTCTTAATCTTACTCATTTTTTTTTTAAATTGGGTTTTTGCAACAGCTATTTCAGTGTGATATATGTAATAACTGATGGACACAGTAATATTTCAGGATTGAAATGAGGTTTATTGCACTAACCAAAAATGTGAAATATGCATTATTTCAAAATTTGACAGGTGCAAAAGTATGGGCTCCCTTCTGATTTTCATGATTTGAATACTCCTAACTACTTTTTACTGAGTTACTGAAGCACTAAATTGGTTTGGTAACCTCATTGAGCTTTGTACTTCATAGCCCGGTGCATCCAATCATGAGAAAAGCTATTTCAGGTGTCCACTTGCAAGTTGTTCTCCTAGTTGCATCTTCTCTGAGGAGTGGCATCATGGGCTCCTCAAAACAGCTCTCAAATGATCTGAAAAAAAAGATTCTTCAACATAATTGATCAGGGGAAGGATGTAAAAAGTTGTCTCAGAGATTTAACCTGTCAGTTTCCACTGTGAGGAACATAGTAAGGAAATGGAAGACCACAGGGACAGTTCTTGTAGAGGCCAGAAGTGGCAGGCCAACAAAAATATCAGAAAGGCAGAGAAGAAGAATGGTGAGAACAGTCAAGAACAATCCACAGACCACCTCCAAAGACCTGCAGCATCATCTTGCTGCAGATGGTGTCACTGTGCATCGGTCAACAATACAGCGCACACTAAACAAGGAGAAGCTGTATGGGAGAGTGATGCGAAAGAAGCCGTTTAGGCATGCACGCCACAAACAGAGTTGCCTGAGGCATGCAAAAGCACATTTGGAGAAGCCAGTTTCATTTTGGAAGAAGGTCCTGTGGACTGATGAAACAAAGATAAGGCGTTATGCATGGCGCCACAAAAACACAGCATTCCAAGAAAAACACTTGCTACCCAGTGTCAAATTTGGGGCAGGATCCATCATGCTTTGGGGCTGTGTGGCCAATGACAGCACTGGGCGGGAATCTTGTTAAAGTTGAGGGTCGCATGGATTCCACTCAGTATCAGCAGATTCTTGAGAATAATGTTCAAGAATCAGTGTCAAAGTTGAAGTGATGCTGGGGATGGATCTTTCAGCAAGACAATGATCCAAAACACCGCTCCAAATCTACTCAGGCATTCATACAGTGGAACAATTACAATGTTCTGGAATGGCCATCCCAGTCCCCAGACCTGAATATCATTGAACATCTGTGGGATGTTTTGAAGCGGGCTGTCCATGCTCGGGGGCCATCAAACTTAACTGAACTGGAATTGTTTTATAAGGAGGAATAGTCAAAAATACCTTCATCCAGGATCCAGGAACTCATTAACAGCTACAGGAAGCAACTAGAGGCTGTTATTTTCTGCAAAAGGTGGATCTACTAAATATTAATGTCACTTTTCTGTTGAGGTGCCCATACTTTTGCACCTGTCAAATTTTGAAATAATGCATATTTCACGTTTTCGGTTAGTACAATCAACCTCATTTCAATCCTGAAATATTACTGTGTCCATCAGTTATTACATATATCACACTGAAATAGCTGTTGTGAAAAAACAATTTTAAACAAAAAAAATGAGTAAGATTAAGCGGGGTGCCCAAACCTTTTCATATGACTGTATGTCCCTTTATGAATGCTATTTTTATTTAATTTGTTATAAGAATATTATTCTAATCTCAGTAGACCATGCAAATAGTGCGATATACAGAATTATGTCCCATATGACATGTGCAGAAGTGGAATTAAATGATGCACCATGAAAAAGCGAGCAAAGCCATCTTCCCAATAGCAAGACCTAAAAGACACAAAACAAACAATATCAATTAAAATATATCATTCCTTCAAATGTAATACACTTATCACTACCAGTTAGGGCCTTAAAAGTGATAGACAACGTTCAGACTGTTTGGCCTCAACGTGTTCAACTTCATTATCCATTGAAGTTCTTTCCTCTTTAATACGATCTCCCCCTCTCCTCATTACAGGAACAGTATCTATAATCCTAAAGCGAAGTTGTTTTTCACTATGTCCCTTCTCAAGGAAATGTCTAGATACTGGTAGATCCATCCTCTTTTTACTTATACTACTCCTATGCAAATTTATCCTGGTCTTAAATTTGCACGTTGTTTCACCAACGTACCAAAGTAGACAACGACATTGTAAAACGTAGATGACAAACTCTGAGTCACAAGTTAGGTAATGATTGATTTTAAAGACCTCATTAGTCAATGGGTGTTGTAAAGTGTTTCCCTTTATTATTAGACAACAATCAATACAGGACAGACAGGGGTAACAACCTTTCCTATCTGTACCTGTTAGGGACATTTGGCTGGATTTTTTTTCAGGAGCCTATATCAGCTTTTATAAGGCTAGAGCCTATTGTTCTATTACTCTTATAAGAAAAAAGGGGGTGTAGGTTTGAACTCATCAACTTGTGGTAAACATTTATGGAGCATCCCCCTATGTTTCTGCATAATTTTCGCAATTTTGCTTTCTTCACAGAAAGTTGTAACCATTGGGATACGATCCATTAATTTTGGTTCTCTGTCCTGAAACAGTATTGCTTCTCTTGTGAGGTCACCTACTTTGTTTCTCTGTCTCTGCAGCAGTCTATTGGGATACCCTCTCTTCGAGAATTTTTTCAACATCTGTCCCATAGATCCAGTCTCCCCACCCTCCCCACTTTCAATCCTTTTGACTCTAAGAAGTTGACTGTAAGGTATACCTTCTAGAGTCTTCTTAGGGTGTTGACTAGAAAAGAGTATGAGGTTATTCCGGTCTGTAGACTTTAGAGTTTCGTCACTAGCCTATTGTTTCGTCACTAGCCTATTGTTACTCCTAGACACATCCACATCCAAAAATTGGATGTTGGTGTCCGAGTGGACCAATGTAAACTTTATAGTTTTATCTATCAGATTGAGAAACGTATGGAAGTCAAACAACATCGACTCATCTCCAGTCCAAATGAGGAAGATGTCGTCTATGTATCTCCGCCACGCAGCTACATAGCTGAAGTGGTGGGACACATAGACAACATCCTCCTCAAGGACACTCATCACAAGATTTGCGTACGCAGGTGCTATATTGGCGCCCATAGCCGTACCGCGCTTTTGCATAAAAAAATCATCACCAAACAAAAAATAATTCTTTGTAAGTACCAATTCAAGCAGCTGTCTGACAAACATACTTACTTCCTGTGAGAATTTTGCCTCCTGTTCCAATTTCTTCATCACAGCCTCCATGCCTCTGTGATGGTAAATTGATGTGTATAGCGAGACCACATCGAATGAGGCCAAAATAACCTCACCCGATGTGTCCACTCCTTCTATTTTTTGTAAAAAATCTGTAGTATCTTTTACGAATGATTCAGCTTTTTTAGCTATAGGATTTAAGATTTTATCTAACTATACACCTATACAGGGGCGTAACTACCGGCATAGCAGACGTAGCGGTCGCTTTGGGGCCCGGCGCTTGAGGGGGGCCCGGACCCAGCGCCGCTACGCTGCTATCCGGTCAGCTACAGGCCCCCAGTGTGTATATACAGGCCCCCCACTACTCCCTTCCTGCTGCACACGTCACCTGTAAAGGAATACATCAGACTTACTTATCATTGCCGGATGCCGCTCGCCGCTCTGCACCGCGCTCCGTCTTCATCCAGCTTCTTCCTGGTTGTGACGTCATTGCCTGCACCCGCCGGTCAAAACCAGGAAGAAGCTGGATGAAGACGGAGCGCGGTGCAGAGCGGCGAGCGGCAGCCGGCAGGGATAAGTAAGTATGATGTATTCCTTTACAGGTGACGTGTGCAGCAGGAAGGGAGGAGTGGGGGGCCTGTATATAGCCACTGGGGCCCTGTATATAGCCACTGGGGCCCTGTATATAGCCACTGGGGGCCTGTACATAGCCACTGGGGGCCTGTACATAGCCACTGGGGGCCTGTATATAGCCACTGGGGGCCTGCATATAGCCACTGGGGGCCTGTATATAGCCACTGGGGCCCTGTATATAGCTACTGGGGGCCTGTAGAGTCACTGGGGGCCTGTATATACCCACTGGGGGCCTGTATATAGCCACTGGGGCCCTGTACATAGCCACTGGGGGCCTGTACATAGCCACTGGGGGCCTGTACATAGCCACTGGGGGCCTGTATATAGCCACTGGGGGCCTGCATATAGCCACTGGGGGCCTGTATATAGCCACTGGGGCCCTGTATATAGCTACTGGGGGCCTGTAGAGTCACTGGGGGCCTGTATATACCCACTGGGGGCCTGTATATAGCCACTGGAAGCCTGTATATAGCCACTGGGGGCCTGTATATAGCCACTGGGGGCCTGTATATAGCTACTGGGGGCCTGTATAGCCACTGGGGGCCTGTATATACCCACTGGGGCCTGTATATAGCCACTGGAGGCCTGTATATAGCCACTGGAAGCCTGTATATAGCCACTGGGGGCCTGTATATAGCCACTGGGGCCCTGTATATAGCTACTGGGGGCCTGTAGAGTCACTGGGGGCCTGTATATACCCACTGGGGGCCTGTATATACCCACTGGAAGCCTGTATATTGCCACTGGGGGCCTGTATATAGCCACTGGGGGTCTGTATATAGCTACTGGGGGCCTGTATAGCCACTGGGGGCCTGTATATACCCACTGGGGCCTGTATATAGCCACTGGAGGCCTGTATATAGCCACTGGAAGCCTGTATATAGCCACTGGGGGCCTGTATATAGCCACTGGGGGCCTGTATATACCCACTGGGGGCCTGTATATAGCCACTGGAGGCCTGTATATACCCACTAGGGCCCTGTATATACCCACTGGGGCCCTGTATATACCCACTGGGGCCCTGTATATACCCACTTGGGAGGCTGCTGTATACCACTGGGGCTGCTGTATATACTGCTGGGGCCTGTATATACCACTGGGGAGGCTGCTGTATATACCACTGGGGCTGCTGTATATACCACTGGGGAGGCTGCTGTATACCACTGGGGCTACTGTATATACTGCTGGGGCCTGTATATACCACTGGGGAGGCTGCTGTATACCACTGGGGCTGCTGTATATACTGCTGGGGCCTGTATATACCACTGGGGAGGCTGCTGTATACCACTGGGGCTGCTGTATATACTGCTGGGGCCTGTATATACCACTGGGAAGGCTGCTGTATACTACCACTGGGGAGGCCTGTATACCACACTGCTGGGGGCTGTATACCTGTGCTGGGGTCCACCCTCGGCTTATACACGAGTCAATAGGTTTTCTCAGGTTTTGGGGGCAAAAGTAGGGGGGTTGGCTTATACACGAGTATATACGGTAAACTGGGTGGCGTCAGACTGTTAACACTGACTCGGTAAGGGGGTGTGTCTTGAAGGGGGCGTGTCATTGGGGGGCGTGTCTTGGAGGGGGCCCCGTTCAAAAGTTTGCTATGGGGCCCTGCCAGTTCTAGTTACGCCCCTGCACCTATATTAGACAGAATTGACTCACAGCCTGCAACAATAGACCTACCCAGGGGGTCTATGAGAGACTTATGAATCTTCGGGAATACATATATCACCGACATTGTTGGATTTTTCACAGTCAAAAAATCGCAGAGATCCTGATCTATTATTTTGTTCATAACGGTTTTGGCCAGAACAGTCTCTATGTCTCTAGCGATATTACATTTTGGATCATATGTAAGTCTCTAATAATCCCCGGGTTCAGCCAGCTGTCTCCTGATCTCCTCAATGTACTTGTCTTTATCCATAATTACTACCGCGCCGCCCTTATCGGCACTTTTTATCACTATTGTTTTATCATTCACCAAACTATACAAATCTTTTATCTCATACTTGGTTAAATTTGGCGTTTTAAATTCTTTACTCATGCTGTTTCTCAAAATAACCACACCCTTATTCACGGCACTAATAAATGCTTCTATTGCTGGAGGGGAGTTAGGGGGCACAAAATTACTTTTCTTTCTCAAACCTACTTCAGGCAGATTTAGCTCACTGGTCTGAACATTAGTTGTTGGAGATTTACCACAAAAGTATTCTTTTAATTTTATGAGTCTAAAAAAATTAAGCAGATCTAAATTAAGTTGAAACCAATTTACATGGGACGAAATCCCAAAAGATAACCCCTTATTTAGTACAGACTCCTCATCTCTAGACAAAACATGTTTAGAAATATTTACAATCAGACCGCCTCCTTGCTCCTTGTCAAGATCTGTTTCTCTGCTGCAGATTCAAATCAGAAAAAAACAGATTTAGGGCCCTTTCACATCTGCCTTTATTTGAAATCGCGGCAGATGCGGTGAAAAAACCGCATCTGCCGCGATTGCCGCATAACCGATGCACTTGCGGCGCGGTTGCGGTAATACCCATAGAAAGTATAGGGGGACTTGCGGCAGGTGCGGCAAGTGCGGTTTTGCACTTGCGGCAGGTGCGGCTGCGAAAAAAAACGCGGCTGACCGCGGTTTTTTCGCGGCCGCACCTGCCGCAAGTGCAAAACCGCACTTGCCGCACCTGCCGCAAGTCCCCCTATACTTTCTATGGGTATTACCGCAACCGCGCCGCAAGTGCATCGGTTATGCGGCAATCGCGGCAGATGCGGTTTTTTCACCGCATCTGCCGCGATTTCAAATAAAGGCAGATGTGAAAGGGCCCTTAGAGAGATAACAAGATATTTTTTAAAAACGTTGGTGTTGAGACACTACTGTATAATGTTTGAGGGTTGATGCTACAAAGAACCTTGTGTTGATTTCAAATGTGGAACAAACTAACTAAAACCAGTCATAGAAAACACCATCCAAAGGTTTAAAGATAAAATGTACATTTTATAATATATCACAAAAGTGAGTACACCCGTCACATTATTGTAAATATTTTATTATACTTTTCATGGGACAACACTGAGCATATGACATTTTGATACAATGTAAAGTAGTCAGTGTATAACTTGTATAACAATGTAAATTTAGTGTGGCCGCTAAATAAATCAATACACTCAATAATGTCTAAGCTGCTAGCAATAAAAGTGAGTTCTAGGTGAAAATGGCCACATTTTGTACAATGTGTCAATATTTTGGGTGGCCACCATTGTTTTCAAGCACTGCCTTAACTCTCTTGGCATGGAGTTCACTAGAGCTGCATTCCTCCATGTCGACGTCACAGAGCCAAAAGTGACAGACGGGACATATTTTTTTCTCTTTTCCTTCACCAAATTTGGGGGTGCGTCTTATAATCAGTGGCGTCTTATAGCGCGAAAAATACGGTATGTATATAAAAAAAACATATTTTTTTCTACTTTATTTTCTCTACGTATTCAGTTATAATAGATAAAGTATTTACATAGATAGATAGATCCCTGGCTCCTTCATCTGACCCCTGTCTGCTTCATCTGACCCCTGGCCACCTCACCTGACCCCCGGCTTCCTCACCTGACCCCCGGCTGCCTCATCTGACCCCCGGCTGCCCCATCTGACCCCCGGCTGCTTCATCTGACCCCCGGCTGCTCCCTCTGACCCCCGGCTGCTTCATCTGACCCCGCGGCTGCCCCAAGCCGCCCCACCCGGCTGCCTCGACTGATCCCCCAGCTGCCCCATCCGACCCCCGGCCCTTTCATCCGACTCCCTGTATTGCATCTCATCCCTGGACATCATCTTATCCTGGGACTGCTCCCCACTGACAACCATTCATCCATCACCACAGCTTTTCCCCCTCAGCTTCTGACCCCTGCTGCCACACTCACCCCCTGCTCACCATACACAATGTTACCGCTACTCCTCACTCTCACTCCCATCCTTTCCACTTCTTACTACCTCCACTTATCCCCCCTCCCAGCAACGAAATACTTCTCTCACCATCTATCCTATCTAACCACCTCACCCACTTCTCTGACCTATTCATTCACTTCCAATCCTCAACCACCAAACAAGCACGTCCGCCACGTAAGCTCTCCTGCTCCTACCTGCTAACCCTCTGCCTACTCCACCTCCTTCCTGTGACATCTCCCCCAATCCCGGCCCCCCCACCACTTGCCCACAACCACCTACACCCCACACCCACGGCCCATCGCTAACCCTTGCAACCCCACCAACCTTAGACCCATTCCTTCAACCCCTGCCCCCCTACCCTTCTACCTGGCACACTCTGGAATGCCTTCTCAGTCTGTAATGAACTCCCATACATCCACGAACCCTTTATCTCCAAGAAACTATTATTCCTTGGCATCGCTGAGACTTGGCTCACCCCCTCCGACACGGCTTCGCCCGCTGCACTATCTTACGGCGGCTTCAGTCTGTCCCACACCCCCCGTCCCTCTGGCAAACATGGCGGTGGTGTCGGGATACTCTTGTCCAACTCCTGCGCCTTCAGCCCTATTCTCCTGCCCCCCTCCGTGAGTATCCCCTCTTTTGAAGTCCACTTGGACCGAATCTTTTACCCCTGCAAACTTCAGCTGGCCATCATCTACTGCCCCCTGGACCCATCGCCTCCTTCCTTGACCACTTCACCACCTGGCTACTTCACTTTCTTTCCGCTGACATCCCCACCATCATCATGGGCGACGTCAATATCCCCATTGACACTCCCCGCCCTGCCGCCTCTAAACTTCTTTCCCTGACCACTTCCCTAGGGCTTTCCCAATGGTCCTCCTCTGCCACCCATAAAAAAGGCGACACGCTTGACCTCATCTTTACCCACCTCTGCTCCCTCTCTAACCTCACAAACTCAGAACTCTGTCTGACCACCATCTCTTGACCTTCTCCACCCTCTCCTCCCCTGCCACGCTACCCCCTCTCCGCAAACTTGATCACCTCGCCGAAACCTAAAAGATCTAGATCTTCCCTTATTCTCCGAATCCCTTCTTCCTCTCCTCGACATAATCTCCACTTGTGATATAGACACTGCCACCACCCTATACAACACCACAATAACTAACGCCCTTGCCCTAGCCGCCCCCTCACACTCCATGCTCCACGAACTAACAGGCAACCCTGGCACACCACCCTCACTAAAAACTTAAGATGGGTATCCAGGGTCACTGAAAGGAGATGGAAAAGGTCCCGCACCTCTGAGCACTTTGCTTTGTTCAAACAATCCCTCACTGACTTCAAGACAGCACTTGCTACCTCCACACAAGCCTTCTTCTTATCCCTAATAACCTCTCTGGCCTGCAACCCCAAACAGCTCTTCAAAACTTTCAATTCCTTACTCCGCCCATCCGCTCTTCCTCCCTCCCCCCTCATCTCTGCTGAAGACTTTGCAACCTTCTTCAAGGAGAAGATCAACACAATCAAAAGCAGCTTTGGCCCACTGTCCCCACAACTCCCCCCTCTCACCTACATTGCCCTCTTCCTCCATTAGCCACTTCCACCCCATAACTGAAGACCAACTCTCCTCCCTCCTGTCGAAATCACACCTCACCACCAGCGCCCACGACCCGCTCCCATCCCACCTCATTCCCAATCTCACCTTTGTTTTCATCTCAGCCCTCACCCATCTCTTCAACCTATCACTCACCACTGGCACCTTCCCCTAGGCCTTCAAACACGCCCTAATCATGCCCATCCTTAAAAAACCCTCCCTCGACCCCACCTCTGTCTTTAACTATTGCCCCATATTTCTTCTCCCATTCGCCTCTAAGCTGCTTGAACAGCACATCCACTACGAACTGTCCTCTCACCTCTCCTCCTGCTCCCTCTTTGACCGCCTACAATCTGGCTTCCGACCCCACCACTCCACCGAAACAGCCCTAACCAAAGTCACCAACGACCTATTGACTGCCAAGAACAAACACCCCTACTCCATCCTCCTCCTCCTCCTCGACCTGTCTGCTGCTTTTGACACGGTAGACCACTCCCTTCTTCTCCTAATCCTGGAATCCCTCAGCATCATCCACCTTGCCCTCTCTTGGATCTCCTCATACCTAGCGGACCGGACCTTCAGTGTCTCCCACTCCCACACCTCCTCCTCGCCCTACCCCCTATTTGTCGGGGTTCCCCAAGGATCGGTCCTGGGACCGCTACTTTTCTCCATATACACTCTCGGCCTAGGGCAACTCATTGAGTCCCATGGCTTTCAGTACCACCTCTACACCGACGACACCCCAATCTATCTGTCCGGCCCTGACATCACCTCCCTACTTTCCGAAATCCCACAATGCCTTTTCGCCATCTCATCCTTTTTCTCTGCTAGCTTTCTTAAACTCAACATGGACAAAACTGAATTCATTGTCTTTCCCCCAAGAAATTCCCCCCCACTTCCTGACCTATCCATCTGCGTCAATGACTGCGCTCTCTCCCCAGTCCTCCATGCCAAGTGCCTCGGGGTAATCCTCGACTCCTCCCTATCCTTTAAGCCCCACATCGAGGCCCTCACCACGTCCCTCCGGCTCCAGCTTAGAAACACGCTCCTTCCTTAGCCACGACACCGCTAAAACACTTATTCATGCTCTTATCATCTCCCGCCTTGACAACTGCAACCTCCTTCTCACTGGCCTCCCGACTAATTTCCTTACACCCCTCCAATCTATCCTCAACTCTGCTGCCCGACTGATCCATCTGTCTTCCCGCTACTCCCCTGTCTCCCCCCTCTGCCAAGCCCTTCATTGGCTCCCCGCCTCCAAGAGATCCCAGTTCAAAACACTAACCATGGAATACAAAGCCATACACAACCTGTCCCCACCATACATCTCTAACCTGGTCTCCCGATACCTACCCCCATGCAACCTCCGATCCCCTCATCTCCTCTTCACGCAACCACATTCAAGACTTCTCCCGGACATCTGCCATACTCTGGAACTCCCTGCCTCAACAAGTCAGACACTGTCCGACCCTGGGAACCTTCAAGTGTCACCTGAAGACTCACCTCTTCCATCAAGCCTACAACCTGCAATGAGACCCAGGCGACTGCCTGGCATTTCCCCATCCTACTGTATCCCCACCCGCCCCTTGTAGACTGTGAGCCCTTGTGGTCAGGGTCCCCTATCCTCCTGTACCTGTATGTCCTGATCGTCTACATTTAGTGTACTTGTCTTCGTCTTCCTTATCCTCATGTAAAGCGCCATGGAACCTAATGGCGCTATAAAATAAAAATAAATAATAATAATAGATAAATAGACAGATGTAGAATATATATATATATATATATATATATAGATATATAGATATATAGATATGAAAATAACTAAACAGCATTCAAGGTCTAATCTGAACTGGTGCTAGCTGCAATACTGAACAAAACACAGAAAAAAGTTCACAGCAGCACAGAGTCACTGCCAATCATGTGTGTGTGGTGCTCTTGCGACCAAGGTGGCCACATAGGGAACTGCAGCCAGGCAGGAAGATAGACAGTTTGTGCAACAAACACCCTCATAGCACACACACCACTAGAGGCAGCACCCAACCTGGAGCCCGGAGCTCTAGGCGGGCAAGGGGTGGTGGATTTAGAGGAAAGTAGGTGGGAAGCATGTAGATCAGATGACAGAAAGCACATATAGAGGAGAAAGAGGAGGAGGTAGTTAGTAGGCCAGAGTGAGCCGAGAGGTAAATACCAGCAGAAGGTGACACATCCCGGTAGGATTGGGCTCCCTGGAGACGCAGAATCCACAGAGTCAGAGAAACCATGGAGAGAAAGCTCATCCATACCCAGCATCCCAGGGGAGTGTGAGGACAGAGACTGGACCGGTAACACTGGGTCCGAGGAACACGGCAGCACTGACCAACTACAGGCGGAGTAGTTTTCCCTGATTTGTGCTCGAGTCACACAGACTAGATGGAGTCTGGTAATGCCTTGCAAGAAAGGGTTACTGCAGACTAGGCACCCAGCAGAGTGTCGGCTCTGGAGGGAACCGATGATTCACCCGGCTTCCCAGATTAACTGACAGGGAGCTTTAATTCCACGTTGGAGTTCCCACGAAAAGGGTTGAAGGCACAGCAGCAACCACGAGGACCCACAAGGGTCCGAGCTGCCGCCATACAACCCGGGGAGACAACAGAGAGAGAAACAACAGCCTGGATGGACTTAGAAGGAGTGAGGGGGTCTCAGAGTGACAGCCTGGCTGCAGAGGGTTCGAGTGTTAGCTGCACTGTGAACTGTTAAGAACTGAACTGTACTGAGAACTGCTGTAAACTGTCTGAAGAGCTGACAAGTAAACCCGATGAACCCTGCCTGGGTGTCCATGTTTGATTCCAGGTATAAAGAACTATTTAATACCTCTTATCCTGCCAGGAGCAGCCCGACCCGCGGCGGTCTCATTCATCTGGCTGCAGCCCCATCATCCATCCATCCTCCTGGCAGAGCAGCGCTGCAGCAGTGGTCCCATCATTGACCACAACCCGTGGTTGGCGTCACGGCAAACTAATCCCTGTAAATACCCCTTTACTTGTGAGAACCCAGGACATGGTCCGGACCATGACCTCCGTGACATCTCCAGCAGTACCCCGGTCCGGTACCGAGTACCCCATCCCAGTGGGCTCCACATGTGTATACATACATATATATAGAAGTCAAAAGAAAAGTAGAAAACTGGGCACCAACAGGTTAATGTGATTGCTGTGTAGTGCATCTATAAACACCTCCAACTCAGCAGGTGTTCCACGCTTCAAAAGCATTCAATATTATCCAAGTGTAGATAGAAAGGGAAGCGGCACTCACCATTAGCTGATAATGTCCTTTATTTCATCTTATTTGTCTTATTGCATCAATAAGGATGAATACAGCAGTATTCATCCTTATTGATGCAATAAGACGAAATAAGATGAAATAAAGGACATTATCAGCTAATGGTGAGTGCCGCTTCCCTTTCTATCTACACTTGGATAATATACAGTTAGGGCCAGAAATATTTGGACAGTGACACAATTTTCGCGAGTTGGGCTCTGCATGCCACCACATTGGATTTGAAATGAAACCTCTACAACAGAATTCAAGTGCAGATTGTAACGTTTAATTTGAAGGGTTGAACAAAAATACTGATAAAAAATGTAGGAATTGTACACATTTCTTTACAAACACTCCACATTTTAGGAGGTCAAAAGTAATTGGACAAATAAACATAACACAAACAAAATATTTTATTTTCAATATTTTGTTGCGAATCCTTTGGAGGCAATCACTGCCTTAAGTCTGGAACCCATGGACATCACCAAATGCTGGGTTTCCTCCTTCTTAATGCTTTGCCAGGCCTTTACAGCCGCAGCCTTCAGGTCTTGCTTGTTTGTGGGTCTTTCCGTCTTAAGTCTAGATTTGAGCAAGTGAAATGCATGCTCAATTGTGTTAAGATCTGGTGATTGACTTGGCCATTGCAGAATGTTCCACTTTTTTGCACTCATGAACTCCTGGGTAGCTTTGGCTGTATGCTTGGGGTCATTGTCCATCTGTACTATGAAGCGCCGTCCAATCAACTTTGCAGCATTTGGCTGAATCTGGGCTGACAGTATATCCTGGTACACTTCAGAATTCATCTGGCTACTCTTGTCTGCTGTTATGTCATCAATAAACACAAGTGACCCAGTGCCATTGAAAGCCATGCATGCCCATGCCATCACGTTGCCTCCACCATGTTTTACAGAGGATGTGGTGTGCCTTGGATCATGTGCCGTTCCCTTTCTTCTCCAAACTTTTTTCTTCCCATCATTCTGGTACAGGTTGATCTTTGTCTCATTTGTCCATAGAATACTTTTCCAGAACTGAGCTGGCTTCTTGAGGTGTTTTTCAGCAAATTTAACTCTGGCCTGTCTATTTTTGGAATTGATGAATGGTTTGCATCTAGATGTGAACCCTTTGTATTTACTGTCATGGAGTCTTCTCTTTACTGTTGACTTAGAGACAGATACACCTACTTCACTGAGAGTGTTCTGGACTTCAGTTGATGTTGTGAACGGGTTCTTCTTCACCAAATAAAGTATGCGGCGATCATCCACCACTGTTGTCATCCGTGGACGCCCAGGCCTTTTAGAGTTCCCAAGCTCACCAGTCAATTCCTTTTTTCTCAGAATGTACCCAACTGTTGATTTTGCTACTCCAAGCATGTCTGCTATCTCTCTGATGGATTTTTTCTTTTTTTTCAGCCTCAGGATGTTCTGCTTCACCTCAATTGAGAGTTCCTTTGACTGCATGTTATCTGGTCACAGCAACAGCTTCCAAATGCAAAACCACACACCTGGAATCCACCCCTGACCTTTTAACTACTTCATTGATTACAGGTTAACGAGGAAGACGCCTTCAGAGTCAGGGCCGCACCGTCCATTGGACAAGGTGAGCCCTGTCATTCAGGCGGCAGCCGGCAGGGGGAGCGGCAGTGCAGAAGGGGGCGGCGCCTCATGCACGCAGCCTCCCCCTGTCATGGCGCCGGCCGCTCACCCCGTGCGCACCGCAGGTAAGCGGCGCGACCCGGGGAGAGGGTCAGAAGGGGCGGCAGAGCGCCCACGGCTCAACAGAACAGCCCCCCCCCCCGGTACTCACGGCCGCGGCCGGCAATGACTGCCGGTGCCGCGGCTCAGGCGGCTCAGGCGGCAGAGGGGGCGGCAGTGCCGGGCTCCACCAGCACCCCCCCCCACCTCCGCCCCCCCCCCCCCCCCGTAATCGGTGCCGCGGCTCAGGCGGCAGAGGGGCTTGGTGCACCCCTGTTCAGAGTTAATTGCAGCCCTTAGAGTCCACTGTCCAATTACTTTTGGTCCCTTGAAAAAGAGGAGGCTATGCATTACAGAGCTATAATTCCTAAACCCTTTCTTTTGGATGTGGAAACTCTCATATTGCAGCTGGGAGTGTGCACTTTCAGCCCATATTATATATATAATTGTATTAATGAACATGTTTTTGTAAACAGCTAAAATAACAAAACTTGTGTCACTGTCCAAATATTTCTGGCCCTAACTGTATATGGAAGTGTAACACCTATGCATTTGAGAAAAAATATAAAAGCATGTTTTTTTAAAAAAACTCAATTTTTGGATTTTTTTGGGATATTTTATCTTTGTAAACTAAGGTTCTTGGTACATACATATATATAGAAGTGTAACACCTATGCATTTGAGAAAAAAATGTGTTTTTTTCAAAAAAACTAAATTTTTGGATTTTTTTGGGGATATTTTATCTTTTCTTTGTAAACTAAGGTTATTGGTACACATATATATATATATATATATATATATACTAGATGGCAGCCCGATTCTAAAGAATCGGGTAGTCTAGAATCCAGATATAGTTTATTTACGAATAGTTAGGGGAGTGCGGTGAAATTAATTGTGTGTATACAGGCGGCTTAGTGGCTAGCACTGCGCGCAGTCGCTCAGTGGCTAGCAGTGAGTGTGGTCAGAGTGGTCAGCGCAGCGGCGTGGGCAGAGTGGTCAGGACATACACACACATACATATACACACACACACACACACATACTCCGCTATACTTACCACCGACCCTGCGTCTTCTCCAGCGCCTGGATCCTGAGTCAACATGTGGCCACCCCCGGACGACCGGAGAGGGCAGAGGACGGCCGGAGGCTGGAGAGGGCAGAGGAAGGCCGGAGGCTGGAGAGGGCATAGGACGGCCGGAGGCTGGAGAGGGGGGGCTAGACGGACGGCCGGAGGCTGGAGAGGGCAGAGGACGGCCGGAGGCTGGAGAGGGCAGAGGACGGCCGGAGGCTGGAGAGGGCAGAGGACGGCCGGAGGCTGGAGAGGGCAGAGGACGGCCGGAGGCTGGAGAGGGCAGAGGACGGCCGGAGGCTGGAGAGGGCAGAGGACGGCCGGAGGCTGGAGAGGGCAGAGGACGGCCGGAGGCTGGAGAGGGCAGAGGACGGCCGGAGGCTGGAGAGGGCAGAGGACGGCTGGAGGCTGGAGAGGGCAGAGGACGGCTGGAGGCGGCAGAGGACGGCCGGAGGCTGAAGAGGGCAGAGGACGGCCGGAGGCTGGAGAGGGCAGAGGACAGCCGGAGGCTGGAGAGGGCAGAGGACGGCCGGAGGCTGGAGAGGGCAAGAGGACGGCCGGAGGCTGGAGAGGGCAGAGGACGGCCGGAGGCTGGAGAGGGCAGAGGACGGCCGCAGGCTGGAGGGGGCAGAGGACGGCCGGAGGCTGGAGAGGGCAGAGGATGGCCGGAAGCTGGAGAGGGCAGAGGACGGCCGGAGGCTGGAGAGGGCAGAGGACAGCCGGAGGGGGGCAGAGGATGGCTGGAGGGGCAGAGGGCAGTGGGGGCACACAGGCTGGAGGGCAGAGGGCAGTGGGGCACACAGGCTGGAGGGCAGAAGGGGCACACAGGCTGGAGGGCAGAGGGGGCACACAGGCTGGAGGGCAGTGGGGGCACACAGGCTGGAGGGCAGAGGGCAGTGGGGGCACACAGGCTGGAGGGCAGAGGGGGCACACAGGCTGGAGGGCAGAGGGCAGTGGGGGCACACAGGCTGGAGGGCAGAGGGTAGTGGGGGCACACAGGCTGGAGGGCAGAGGGGCACACAGGCTGGAGGGCAGAGGGGGCACACAGGCTGGAGGGCAGAGGGGGCACACAGGCTTGAGGGCAGAGGGGGCACACAGGTTGGAGGGCAGAGGGCAGTGGGGGCACACAGGCTGGAGGGCAGAGGGCAGTGGGGGCACACAGGCTGGAGGGCAGAGGGCAGTGGGGGCACACAGGCTGGAGGGCAGAGGGCAGTGGGGGCACACAGGCTGGAGGGCAGAGGGGGCACACAGGCTGGAGGGCAGAGGGCAGTGGGGGCACACAGGCTGGAGGGCAGAGGGTAGTGGGGCACACAGGCTGGAGGGCAGAGGGGGCACACAGGCTGGAGGGCAGAGGGGGCACACAGGCTTGAGGGCAGAGGGGGCACACAGGCTGGAGGGCAGAGGGCAGTGGGGGCACACAGGCTGGAGGGCAGAGGGCAGTGGGGGCACACAGGCTGGAGGGCAGAGGGCAGTGGGGGCACACAGGCTGGAGGGCAGAGGGCAGTGGGGGCACACAGGCTGGAGGGCAGAGGGGGCACACAGGCTGGAGGGCAGAGGGCAGTTGGGGCACACAGGCTGGAGGGCAGAGGGCAGTGGGGGCACACAGGCTGGAGGGCAGAGGGCAGTGGGGGCAGACAGGCTGGAGGGCAGAGGGCAGTGGGGGCACACAGGCTGGAGGGCAGAGGGGGCACACAGGCTGGAGGGCAGAGGGCAGTGGGGGCACACAGGCTGGAGGGCAGAGGGCAGTGGGGGCACACAGGCTGGAGGGCAGAGGGCAGTGGGGCACACAGGCAGGAGGGCAGAGGGCAGTGGGGGCACACAGGCTGGAGGGCAGAGGGCAGTGGGGGCATACAGGCTGGAGGGCAGAGGGCAGTGGGGGCACACAGGCTGGAGGGCAGAGGGCAGTGGGGGCACACAGGCTGGAGGGCAGAGCAGCGTGTATGGCTGCAGACTTACCGGTGGCCGGGCGTCGGGTGTAGGAGGAGAGGAGGGGCGGGCAGAGCTGCAGGAGAGGAAGTCCCGCCCTCCCTCCTCTCCAGGCACACGGCAGGGAGCACAGGTACCCCCAGGGTGTGTGTGGCCCTCCAAGGTGGCGGGCAATGGGCCGCCCCGGTATGTAGCTACTGGCTGGAGGGCAGAGGGTGGAGGGGAGTGGCTGGAGGGCACACGGAACTTCCGAGATTGGAACGTTCCGTGTGCCGGTGCCTGTAGCCGGGGGCAGCCCGGCTACAGTGCACTGGATGAGCCTGGGCGAAGACCATCACGGAAGTGGGCGTGGCCTTTTCCGGAAGTGGCCTTCGGGTTTTATATATAAGATATATATATATATATATATATGTATGTATCTACTTATATAATCCGCAGTTGGGAATTCAGGCACTGTAGCCGAATCCCAACATGCTTTGCGGGACTGCGAGTGATGACGCGCAGCGTCATCACGAGCCGCAGACCCGCACTACTGTAAAAAAACAAAAAAAAAAAGTTAATGCTCACCTCTCCCCGAGCCCCCGCCGTCTCCTGCCGTCTTCCTCCAAGCTTCCGGTGGCTGCTGCAGGCTCCGAGTGTCTGCAGAGCTCTTCTACTGCAGTCAAGGACCTGTGGTGATGTCACAGTCACGTGACACCAGGTTACTCCATGGTAACCTGGTGTCACGTGACTGTGACATCACCGCAGGTCCTGAACTGCACTAGAACAGCTCTGCAGACACTGGGAGCCTGCGGCAGCCACCGGAAGCTTGGAGGAAGACGGCAGGAGACGGCGGGGGCTCGGGGACAGGTGAGCATTAACTTTTTTTTTTTTTTTAACCCCTGCCTTCCTGTTTGGAGACCTTTTACTGTACTGAGCATGCTCAGTACAGTAAATGTCTCCTCCAGCCTCACAGCCTCCCCATCCTCACTGCCTCCTCCAGCCTCAGTCTCCTCCAGCCTCACAGTCTCCTCCAGCCTCACAGCCTCCCCATCCTCACAGCCTTCTCCAGCCTCACAGCCTCCTCCAGCCTCACTGCCTCCCCATCCTCACACCCTCCTCCAGCCTCACACCCTCCTCCAGCCTCACAGCCTCCTCCAGCCTCACAGCCCCCTTCCTCCCATGCCTCACTGCCTCCTCCAGCCTCACAGTCCTCCTCCTGCCTCCACAGCCTCCCCAGCCTCACAGCCTCCTCCAGCCTCACAGCCTCCCCATCCTCACAGCCTCCTCCAGCCTCACACCCTCCTCCAGCCTCACAGCCTCCCCATCCTCACAGAGCCTTCTCCAGCCTCACAGCCTCCTCCAGCCTCACTGCCTCCCCATCCTCACACCCTCCTCCAGCCTCACACCCTCCTCCAGCCTCACAGCCTCCTCCAGCCTCACAGCCTCCCCATCCTCACTGCCTCCTCCAGCCTCACAGTTCTCCTCCTGCCTCACAGCCTCCCCATCCTCACAGCCTCCTCCAGCCTCACAGCCTCCCCATCCTCACTGCCTCCTCCAGCCTCACAGTCTCCTCCAGCCTCACAGCCTCCCCATCCTCACTGCCTCCTCCAGCCTCCTCCAGCCTCACAGCCTCCCATCCTCACAGCCTCCTACAGCCTCACACCCTCCTCCAGCCTCACAGCCTCCCCATCCTCACAGCCTCCTCCAGCCTCAAACCCTCCTCCAGCCTCACAGCCTCCCCATCCTCACAGCATCCTCCAGCCTCACAGCCTCCTCCAGCCTCACAGCCTCCCCATCCTCACACCCTCCTCCAGCCTCACACCCTCCTCCAGCCTCACAGCCTCCTCCAGCCTCACAGCCTCCCCATCCTCACTGCCTCCTCCAGCCTCACAGTCTCCTCCAGCCTCACACCCTCCCCAGCCTCACAGCCTCCTCCAGCCTCACAGCCTCCCCATCCTCACAGCCTCCTCCAGCCTCACAGCTTCCTCCAGCCTCACCATCCTCACAGCCTCCTCCAGCCTCACAGCCTCCTCCAGCCTCACAGCCTCCTCCATCCTCACATCCTCCTCCAGCCTCACAGCCTCCCCATCCTCACAGCCTCACAGCCTCCTCCAGCCTCACAGCCTCCCCATCCTCACTGCCTCCTCCAGCCTCACAGTCTCCTCCAGCCTCACATCCTCCTCCAGCCTCATAGCCTCCCCATCTTCACAGCCTCCTCCAGCCTCACAGCCTCCTCCAGCCTCACAGCCTCCCCATCCTCACAGCCTCCTCCAGCCTCACAGCCTCCTCCAGCCTCACAGCCTCCCCAGCCTCACAGCCTCCTACAGCCTCACCATCCTCACAGCCTCCTCCAGCCTCACATCCTCCTCCAGCCTCACAGCCTCCCCATCCTCACAGCCTCCTCCAGCCTCTCACCCTCCTCCATCCTCAGCCGCACTACCTGACACCGCTGCCATCCTGCCAACCGTCGGCCCCGCTCCATCGCCACCGCCCTCGCGCCCTCCGCGAGGTCCATGCTGCCCGGATGCCGCCGGAGCCTTCCGCCCCTCGCCACTCTCTCACCGCTGGGCTCTCAATGTCGCCATGCTGGTGGAGTAGCGGTCTACGGGCTGTGGCCGGGTGCCGGGAGCCAGGGACGTCGTCTTGTGGCCGGCAACAGCCAATGGGAGTGAGCGGACCGTGTCAGCCTGCAAAGCCTGACACGCCCCGCTCACTCCCATTGCCTGCCCCTGCAAGCGGATTGGGCGCTGTGTTGTACACACAGGACGCCCATCCCATTGCCCAGGACTTGGCGTCCTAGACCAATCGGATGACCGTCCTGTCTTTACCACACACCGCCCAATCCGCTCCTTCTGCTCAGGTCACATGTGTGACCTGAGGGCAAGAACTGATCCCTCTCTGCATCACCCAACCCGCCGCAGACGACAATGCCGTGTGACTGGGGCTGCGATCAGCCCCAGCACGCAGCCACGTCCTGCCGCCGAGCGGTGATGTAACCCCTCCAGCTGCATCTCTCCTCACCCCTCCATCCAGACCTCTCCTCACCCCTCCATCTGGACCTCTCCTCACCACTCCAGCCTCTGCTCTCCTCACCCCTCCAGCCTCTGCTCCCCTCACTCCTCCAGCCTCCCGCCACATCATACTCTGCTATCCACAGAGCCCCCTCTATACTCTGACACCCACAGAGCCGCCTGTATACTCTCCTACCCACACAGCCGCCTGTATACTCTGCTACCCACAGAGCTGCCTCTATACTCTGCTACCCACAGAGCCGCCTGTATACTCTGCTACCCACACAGCCGCCTGTATACTCTGCTACCCACAGAGCTGCCTCTATACTCTGCTACCCACAGAGCTGCCTCTATACTCTGCTACCCACAGAGCCGCCTGTATTCTCTGCTACCCACAGAGCCGTTTCTATATTCTGCTACCCACACAGCCGTCTCTATGCTCTGCTACCCACAGAGCCTTCTCTATACTCTGCTACCCACAGAGCCGCCTGTATACTTTTCTACCCAGAGAGCCGCCTGTATAATCTGCTACCCTCAGAGCAGTCTGTATACTCTGCTACCCACAGAGCCGCCTGTATACTTTTCTACCCAGAGAGCCGCCTGTATAATCTGCTACCCTCAGAGCAGTCTGTATACTCTGCTACCCACAGAGCCGCCTCTATACTCTGCTACCCACAGACCCGCCTGTATAGTCTGCTACCCACAGAGCCCCATGTATACTCTGCTAGCCACTCACTCGCCTGTATACACACAATTCATTTCACCACGCTCCCGATGCAATTGCATCTGGCCTTTTTACTAGTACACACATAATTGGCAGTGACTGTGCTGCTGTGAACTTTTTTCTGTGTATTGCTCAGTATTGAAGCTTGCACCAGTTCAGATTAGACCTTGAGTGCTGTTTAGCTTTTTTATTTATATATAATTGTTGGAGTTATTGCTCCACAGCTTTACTCTGCACCCCCATCAACCCCAGGTGGTCTTTGATTGAAGTGAGTCTTCCCACTTCTCAAAGAAATTTTAAAAATGGAGGTTTAGCTAAGCCCAAGGAAAGAGTGACATGGTAGGATAGGGACCCATCATACTAAGGTCACCTTGAAGCTGGTTGATGGGCAAACAGGTATTGACCAATATGTGTACTAAGAACCTTAGTTTACAAACATAAATTATCCAAAAAAATCCCAAAAATTTAGTTTTTTTTTAAAAAACGCATGTTTTTATATTTTTTCTCAAATGCATAGGTGTTACACTTCTATATATATGTATGTATACACACATGATTGGCAGTGACTGTGTGCTACTGTGAACTTTTTTCTGTATATAAAGATAGATAGATAGATAGATAGATAGATAGATAGATAGATAGATAGATAGACAGACATATTATGTTATGTATTGTGACATTTAATACGTGTAGTATATTTTTTAGCAAGAAAAAAGCTAGACCTTTTATGTCTGGATGTTAAATCCTAATGGTGAGCTATCCTTTTAATATAAAGTGCAGCTTTAGTTTGTCACTTGAGAGGACAAGTTTAGACTATTTTCAGTATTATAAAAGAAAGAAAAGGTCAATTATATAACAGTAAATTTTGCCTTTAATTCAGTCACATGCCGTTGGCTTTGATGCATAAAATAATTTAGATAATTATATTTTCAGCCTCTGACAGCTTTCAGAGATTTTCTTCCATTAATTGAAAAGTTGAGAGGTGATTAATGTGATCAGACAACAACTATTATAATCACTAATAGAATATTTAAAATGTCAGATGATTACAGTTTCTTTGATCCAGGAAATCTTTCAAAAGTTTATGAAGGTGACTATGTAAAGCATCAATCAGTTCTTGTGTCCCTTCTTTGTTATTGTTATTATGTTAACACAGGTCAGGATAAAACCAAAGTTGTGCATTGTAGTTCTAATCCACAAGAGTGCTTTTTATTATGTTAAGGTTTATTACCATCTTGTAAAAATATAGTAAATTGATAGGATATGCAGTAAAGTCCTGAAAAACTGGAGATTGAAATTCCTATAGTCCATATTCTCATCCAGAAAAGTGGGACAATGTTATTCTCCATGTGAGGTATGTCTTTTCATATCAATTAAGGTATCTTCAAAACCAGTACCAGACCACCAATCAAAGGACAATACAACTATCACAATTCTTATCTATGAAGTGCTCAGATATTTATTGCCCCAGCTGCTTTCCCCCTCCCAACATTGACAATTCTGTGTTCTGCTTCAGGTCACTTGTCTTATGTACTGCATTAATCTATCCCCCTTTTTTGACTTCACATTTTTGTGTTAGTATGAGCCTGATGAAGTGGCCTTAGACTTGTTATTTATTACCATCTTTTCAGTTAGCCATTAAAAGGTATCAACCATTAAGGACTCTCAGATTTTAATATTTTTCTATCTACTCACTAACACGGTACAAACATATATTTGTAACATATATTACCTTATCCATACATCCCAGCTTCGCTCAAATTTTGCTGAAATAGTTTTTGGTGGATGCAGCATTTGTTATTTGTGGTGAATTCCCCAAGTAAGACCCAGGAAAAGATTGAGCTTTTTTTCAAAATAAAATTCCTCATCTTTCATGACTCAAATTTTTGGTACTGATAATTTTCCTTCTTTTCTTACTGACATTAATGTGGGCAACATCTGAAATTAATTCTGCAGATAAGATCCTGCACAGGATTGGAGGAGCAGGAATTGTCACAAAGGACCTGAAATTAATTATGGGTGAACCCGCCGATGTTCAGGTCTGGTGAACTCACACAGATTTTTTTTAAAGTTCGGGTTCGGGGCCAAAAGTGGCTCAAACTTGAGTCTGAACCCCAAACTCGGACTGTAAAGTTATGGGATGGGGGCTAGGAGGCTGTAAAAGAAAGAAGGTAGTTATTAAATAGCATTATACTTTCTGGCATCCACCCATTTGTACTTCTGGAGCCACTCAATAACTATTCACTGCAGAGGGACCCAACAGCCAATCACAGATGTTGTCACAGAGAATTGGCGAACCAAAACCAGGATGCAGTTTTTGCCATGGACTTCATGTTCTTTTGGTGCACTTTAGGCACCGAACTGCACGCATTCTGTTCAAATGTGTTCATCTGCATCTCCTGGCCAAAAGAAGCACCAAAAGCGCAACATGGTTTTTGCTGCTGATTTCATGATTCTTTTGGTGCATTGTGTTAAATGTGTTCATCTGAATATTCTGATTCTCCTGAACCACAACACAGGTGAGCCCTTTTTTATAAAATTATTCTTTTAAATATTTTTTTTAAAAATGACATGGGGCTTTGCCATATTTTTGTATGCCAGCCAGGTACAGCAGACAGGTACGGGTTGCCCCATAGCCCTGGCTGCTTATATTTTGCTTATATTTACCTGGCTGGAAACCAAAAATATAGGGTTGTCCTTCTTTTAATTATTTCATGAATTTCATGAAATGGTTAAAGATAATGACATGGAGTTTCAGCGTATTTTTTATTTCAAGACAGGTACTACTAGGCAGCTGGGGGCTTGAATCCTTAGCACAGGGTGGCCCAAGCTTTCTGGGCCCCCCCCCCCCCACTGTGAATTGCAGCTCACATCAGCCCCAGAAAATGGCACATTCATAGAAGCAACATTTTATGGCGCTGTACCCTGATTGGTAATACCCTGGTAATAAAGGAGTTAATGACAGCTTTGTATTGGCAGCTAGCACTAAGCCTGAAATTCATAGTATCAAGCCAATATTAAACCCATCCCCTATGAATTTCTATTAAGCAGTAAAAAATCACAACACCAAAAAAAATGTAGAAATAAAACACAAGACAACCCTGTTTCCCATCTTTAATTAACAAAAAAACCCTCCCTCCAACATAATCCACAGGGAACATCTTCAGCTGTGCTGCATATCTCTGTGAGCAGAAGCCCATTCTCTGTGAAAGCGTCTGTGATTGGCTGTTGGGCCCCTCTGCAGTGAATATCTTGGAAGTTAATGAGCAGCACCGTAAGCAGTCACAGCGAGGCGTTGGAACAGGGTTAGTATAATGCTGTTTAATAAATATTTTCTTTATTTTTACAGCTTCCTCACCCCTGAACCCATACCCGAACTGTAACTCAGACTTCCCAGAAAAGTTTGTGTTCAGGATCTATGCCCAAATACTAGGTGTTCGGTACGGATCCCATCACTACCTAAAATGTCTAAAAAAAATTTTGGGCTTCTATAATTTTCTCTCTTCTTTAGACATCTACTTTGCCATCATTTAATCAAAACAATTTGCAAGCAATTTGCAGGTGAATTCTCCAGATGGGACCCTAGAACCTTGGAAAAGATCGGTTCACTGCACAGAAATAGCCACAAATGGCAAATATTTTAGTAAATTTGCAAAGAAAAAATTCTTTGTATTCTATTAATGCATTTTTTTTTAACAAAATACTGAATGTTTGCATATATATTTAATGATTTGTTTAGGTTGGGTGAATTTGGCTAGTACAGCCTTGTGCATGATTTGTTCTGAGCAGAGATAGGCACAAAAGAAAAACATTGCCCTTAAAAAATTTTTGGGTTTCGATGACACCTGATTTTCTGTTGATCTTCATCTCTTACTCATTGTTGATGAAATTATTAGCCTTTGGGGGGCAATAAACTGTGGTGAATTTGCACAGAAGGACTCTGCAGATTTAGGCTCTTGCACAGGGCACAAATAGAAAACAAAATGAACGTAGAAGAGTTCTTCATATTCGGTTAATGCAATTTCCTTAAAAAAGAAAAAAGATTTTTCTATTAATAATTTTTCTTTGGTTAAGGTAAAGTTACCTGGTATAAAACTTTGGAGTATTTTCTCAGGATTGAGAATATATGAGGCACTCATAGTGTTTCGTCACTTAAACTCCCAGAAAAGTTTGTGAAATAAACTCAGAGTTTTAAAGACATTTATTAAGAGACGAAAAGGAAAAAGTAACATGCAATATACTAGAATGATAACCAAAATAAAAAAAAATATTCTTTATTAAATTTTAGTAAACACAGAAAACACCAATTGAAAACAATTAAAAATGCTGACAAGCAAGGCCTCGACAGATGTAGTATAGACAGCACGGAGAAGATTATTTATTTAGTTTGTGGCACAAAAAATAAAAGAGGGTATGAAAAAGAAATAATCAAAAAAAAATGTGTTTTTGTAATAACACATGGATATGCCACATACTTAAAGGTTGTTTAAAAACACCCTCGAATCTGATAAAATTCTAGTGTGTTCTAGGTATGTAAACAAGCACACATGTGACTGCCCAATCTGCAAATATCCCTGCAATTGTATCACAAAAAATAAATCAAAGAAAAGAAGGTACACAGAACAGAACTCCAACAAAGGAGATCAGGATCAAAACCCTCACACGAGGGGTAGTCCCACCGTTCTGAAGAAATGTGACTATCAGGTGCAAACGATCCGTTGGAAACAGAACTCAAATAGACATACCATATCTTAGAAATTGCAGGAGCACAAATAGATCAATGGAGTCCAATGAGAAATAGAGAGTATCAAAGCAGGATGAAAATGTGAAGCAAATCGCAATAAACTGCAAAAAGCAAGTGTCCAGAGGGACAATATAATCCCAAAGGGGGAATATGAATGAGATATTACCAGAAAGGTGTAAGACCGGCCACGTCTGGGAGACCCTGAAGAGAAATCCCCACGCGTTTCGTTACAAAAGTAACTTCCTGAGGGGAAATAGAGGGTGGTGCCATAACTGTGTTAAAGCATGCATTTATATGTATCAATTAGTTTAGAAAATGAGTGTCACCTATCAGGAGCTGAGTAGCAGGTTATGAGTCAGCTGGGTGCATGCCACTCTCTGAGCACCGTTCTGGAAGTATCTGGAAGGCAGCAGAGCAGAGGAACTAGAAAAGAGGGTTCGAGTAGAGTGTGCATGCAAAGTAGGGATGTATGACTTCAATATGGAAGTACCAACATGGTTCCTGGGACCGGAAACGAGGGTGCACGTACAGCATGCATGCTCAGTTGATATAAGGGCTTCAATTGGCCTCAATGCGGGAGACTAAAATGCGGGAACCAAACTTAGAAATATACAGATACTGACACCACAAATGCCCCATATAATACAGACAATGTTATGTTGCACAAGGAAGAGGTATATATAGAGATATATAGAGAGATATACATCTAGAAAACTTAAAATTTAATTCAATAGTAGATCTAGATATACAAAGGCAGTATCATAGTGGGCATGTTTTCCACTATGATCAAAGCAAGATCCTGCTTAGTAAGATGTCTTATGTTTAAAAAAAAAAGAGGAAAGGGGTTAGACTGAATAAAGTACCCAATGCTTTCATAAATAATGTTATTTTATTTTGTTCAAGAAAATGTAAAAAAAATTTTGTTTGAAGAAGAATTTAAATAAACCCCCCCCATCCCTACCAACAAGCAAATTATCAAAAAAATTGACTAGCACTACACAACATCCTATAGCGAAAAATATAGGACAATAATAGAGACCAGTAGTGAACTAACAGACAAAAAGTGGTTCAGTTTCCAAGGTATCATGCAATCATTTAGAAAGAGAATTGTAGGAAAAGCAGAGCAAAGAAGCCAACAAAGCATCATATACAGTATTTGGTAGGCAATAAAGTGCATAATTACATAGAACATATCTGGAAGAATTGTAAAATATAGACCATAAAAGGTCCATATAGAGTTCCAAAATTTTGATCAGAGGAAAATCCAGGGTTCACCGTATCCCCATGGCCAGTGGATTAACGGTCCCGATGAGGCTCCCGAATCGCGTTCATGACCCAGTCATCATCAATATACAAAGTTCTAAAATCCTGAAATGGAGAAACAAAACATAAGTATTCATGGTGAGGAGGGATATCACTGCACCACTCAATATGGGTCTCCATTTTTTTCTCTCTTTTAATATATATATTTTTATACTCTAATATCCCATCCTGATGTATTCAGATAACCAAACTTAGGTCTGCTAAAACCCATTGAAGAGGAGCTCCTTATTCAGGCCGTGAGGTGTTGAACACTGCAAATCATAAATCCATCTTGATTCTTGTTTCAGTAGCTGACTTTCTCAGACCATTCATTCTCCATACTTTAGTTTTCTGATATAATGTCCTATGGGTTTTCATTTGCTGTAAGCTATAATCATAAACTGTAAAAGAAATAAACACTTGAAATAGATCACTGTTTGTAATGTCTCTATTTAATATATGCGTTTCACTTTATATATTGAATTACTGAAATAAATTAACTTTCTGATGATATTCTAATTCATTGAGAGCCACCTATATATAGTAAAAAATTAAACAAATTTGCACCATTGTTAACTGTGAAGAGATATTTCCAAAATGCTAACAAAAGGCTGGCTAATATATCAGATACAAATATTCAAGAGGAGAAAGGAGGGAAGAAGACCCCCTTACACTATGGTCAATATATTTCAAGATCAATGCAGCTTAATACATTTACTACATTTAGAAAACAGGTGACAAATGACACTATACAATTGGATCAAAGATTTACTATAAAGAATACATAATTTTACACCTGCAGCAAGCTAGTTTTATTAGGATGGGATGGCTCATACTTATTGGACAATCAAGGGCCAAAGAATATCAGCTGTCAGCCACCCCAGAATTAGTGCATCACATTAGATGCACTCTACATTGCCCTGGTGTGGCAATCTGGGTAATATATAGGGTTGAAGAGAGCTGTGAATTGTCAAAAATAAAAGCTGTCATCAAGCTCTAGATTAGTAATTGAGAGATGTCTATGTGATACCCCTCTTACTGATCCTATAAGTCAAAAAATATACACAAAACCAGAAAAATCCTTTACTTGAAATAATAAACACAGACAACCTCTTTTACCAATTTATTAAACGCCCAAACACCACGGCAGTTCCAACGTAATCCACACGATGTCCCATGATGATCCTTCACTCTGTTACATCCAGAGGTTGCAGTGAATGTTGACATTAGGAGATGTGGCCATTTACCGCAGCTTTCAGGTCACACTGACGGCATTGTAAGCAGTGATGTCAGTAGACATGAGCAAACCTGCTCCAAACAAGTTGGCCTGTTTCAAATTCAGCACAAACATTGCAGATTTGACTCTGAAATCCAAACAATTGTCCCAAAATTCCCCGATGTAGCTTTGTATGGAAAAGAAGTTTGAAATTTAAAATGGCCCTGAAACTTTCCCTGTTTGGTTTGGGACAAAACGCTCAACGGGAGACCTGATGGCTGGGGACAACACCTAATCTTATGTGAAGTGTCAGCTGGCATCAAACCCATGGGTTACTAATGGAGAGCCATGTATCATACACCCCTATTACTAACTCAGTAAGTGTAAAGTTAAAAAAAATATAATTATACACATATAGGAAAATGTAGCTTCAGTGACTTTGAATAGCGGTAAAGTACAGCTATTTGTAGGTGTTGGGTACTGACTACAACTCTCATCAGAGACACCAGTTCAAAGCTCCTCTAAGTGAGATCCAGCACCAATATTGGTGCATCAAATGTGATACACAACTTCTAAGGCAGCTGCCGACTTTTATAGTTAGGCTGCAGAGGGCAAAATAACCAGAGGACTACCCAACCTGGTAATACCAATCCACAGCTGTCTGTTTTACCTTGGCGGGTTATCAAAAATAGGGGGGAGCCACTTCTTTTTTTTTTATTTATTTACTTCCGAGCAGTGACCTGGTGGTCAAAGATGCACCCAGGCATTTTCCCCATGCAGTTCTCATTCCACTTGAATGTTGTTTTTATTCATTTCAGTGACTTTCTTGCCCCACTAGCAATTCTAGGGTAGTCTGCCAGAAAAATGCTCGCGTTTCCCCTTAACTTCCTTATACTTGTTACTGGTATGGAACCCATCCAAGTGTACTTTCTTGATTTGAGTAATGAGCACCCGAACAGTTTAGTCCTTGCTCATCAGTACTCCTAAGTAGTGATGAGCGATTGTAATCGTTACTATTCGCTACTTACACAGATAGTACGGTATTCGCGACACTCATTGCTCGGCAAGTATTGCTGGTGCCGATCGTTATCGATCTGACACAAATTGACAGCTTCCTTCAGTGCACAAATTGAGCTGGCACCTCAGGGAGAGTAGATTGAATGTTAAGGTCTCTCTGGGGGCAAGGCAAGGTGTTTTATGCAGGGAAATCTTAAAAAAGTCCACCCTCCCGCCCTGTTCCAGAATGACTCGCTTTATATACAGGTGTGTAGACGGAGCTTATCACTAATTGACCAACATTGGACTCACTATTTGGACGAATATGCGAATATTAAAAACTACTGGTTATGAGTATAGCGAGTGCGAATATTACGTTACTCTCTCATACTACTCCTAACCCAATAGCAGACTGAGTATAGAGGGAGAAAGACCTGTCCCTGTTTATGGCACAGAGGAACCCTAAGATGTGACCTGTTTAGTATGGCACACTGATGTATTGTGTCCTCAGATGCATCCAACCTAATCTATTATGGTACCTTTACACGTGGCAACATTTCTAGGGTTTCCACAGGTAACTTACTGGCTGCAGTGAAATCATGGAGCCATGATTCCATTTGTACACAGCAACAAGATAGAACCATGTCTCCATGATTTCACTGCAGCCAGTAAGTTACCTGTGGAAACCCTAGAAATGTTGCCGCGTGTAAAGGTACCATTACAGGGCGCTCTTGGGTCTCTGTAGTAAAAGGACTAGAAACCCATTATATATCTGATTATCTGACAGCTCAGACTCTATTACCACAGGAGTCATTAACCGGACTATATCCTGATATTTAATATAATTATCTACATTTCTGGACGGACCTTGCTGAAACAGTAGCAACCGAATAAAAAGCTATTTGGAGGAATATGCTACACTACTCAGTAACTATATAAAGTCGATTTGAGATTTACCTTGGGATTCATTTTTGGACACTGGAAGATTTACCACCATCTTAGAGCTTCCAGGAATCTGAATGGCCTTGCAAATTTGAATATTTCTATCAGAAGAAGCTAAGGGTCACTAAAGCCTATAACCAATTGTTCAACAATTGACCTTTAATTCAATATGAGGACCACCAGAGAGAAGTTGATCAGACAAACCACTATATAAAGGATAGACATTATCCCAATTAGAAAAAATACCTACTATATTCTACTTTTATATTAGTCATACTAATATGGTACAAGGAGGAGATCAAAGAGCATATCAAGGTAATAAAAATAGGAGTCAGCCATATATTAATGAGTCTAAGTAGCTCAATCCTCACCTCTAAACAGGACATCATCTCCCTCTGTGCAATTTACATCCCTCCATCAAAATCCCCATACTTTAATCCATACATCTATGAGGTCCTACAGAGGGAGGCAGCCTAATTCCAGTCAAAGGTTAGGGTTCTCATCTGTGGAGACTTCACTGCCAGGACAGGTTCAGAAAAGGACTACCAGAAGGAAACACATACGTACTGGGAGATGAGTCCTTTTAGAGTGAATCAATACAGACAACAAGAAACAGCTATGACAAAGTTGTGAACAAAAGCGTCAGAACACTGCTGAACCTGTGCTGAAAGCTGCGGCTCTATATCCCTGTTTGGGCTCACAAAGGAAGGAGCGACATTTCATGCGTCAAGCAAGAAATTAGCTTGAATGGTTAGCTTACACTATGTCACGTTTGAAGAGCCGCTGATGTGACTAAAAAGTGGAAACCCCTCCACATGTGATCCCATTTTGGAAACTAGATTCACAAGGGATTTATTTGGATGTGTGGTGAGCACCTTGAATTTCTAGGTGCCTTACAGATTTTAATAATATTGAGCTGTTAAAATGGAAATATGAAAGCTAAAAGAACATTTTTTTTTTTAAAAAAAGTATTTTTTCATTTTGACACAGGTAATATGATAAAGTGGATTCCAAAATATGTTGGGTTATTTCATCTGGTTTGCAGACACTATATCTGTGAGAAAACAATGTTTGGGCGCACAGCTGGGCTCGGAAGGGAAGGACTAACATTTTTGAGTGGGCATCTGGTATGTGAATTTTAGGCAATGTGCTGACAATGTGGTTGCCCATGTTTTTCCACACTTTTTTGGTGTATTTTTGACAACTACACAATACGGCTCCTTCCATGCAAAGTGTATGAGAAATTAGCTGCAGCTGCAGATTTTCCCGGAGCAGAAATTGCGCACA
Organism: Allobates femoralis; assembly: GCA_033576535.1. Taxonomy (NCBI): domain Eukaryota; kingdom Metazoa; phylum Chordata; class Amphibia; order Anura; family Aromobatidae; genus Allobates; species Allobates femoralis. The sequence continues at coordinate 500,356,261 of JARQOC010000003.1, forward strand.
TTTTCCCACAGAAAAATCTGCAGCATATCAATTCTTTCAGCATATTTTGCCACAATTTTTACTAATGGAATTCAATTTCGGCTCAAAAACACTCAGTAAATTGCAGCACTGCTCACACAGTGATAATTTTTTGTTTACATCAGGCAGGTACAGGCTGCCAATAATCTCCAGCTGCCTAGTTTTGCTTATCTGGTAAACAAAAATACAGCTGAATTCTTTTTTTTAAATATTTCCAGAAATAACTTTTAAAAAAATGACGTGTGGCTTCGCTGTATTTTTGTTTGCCAGACAGGTACAACTAGGTAGTTTCAGCATGCCACCCATTAGAGCTGCCTAATTGTACGTTCCTGGCAACCAAAAATACAGTTTGGGGCTTTGCTGTATTTTTGGTTGTTAGCTAGGTAGAAGTAGGCATCTGGAAGATGGAATCCTCAGCGTGGGTTAGCCCAAGTGTTCTGGGCCCCTCATGCTGCAAGTTGCAGCCCACATCTGCCCCAGAAAATTGCATATTCATTGAAGTGCCATTTTCTGGTGCTGTACCCAACTCTTCCAGCTGCCCTGTGGTGATGGCTGACTGGGTAATAAAGAGGTTAATGCCATCTTGTAGTGCCAGCTGGCAGCTGGCGCTATGCCCAAGGTTCCTAATGTCAGGTCAATGTTAGTCCTGGCCATTAGGAACCTTTAAGTAAATATTAAACAATACAACCCTCATTATCCAATTTATTACCCCAGCATACCTTCCGACGGTAATCTACCACAATGGTCCCATAAAGATCAATCGCCTCTTCTACATCCAGAGAGTGAAGCAATGAAAAAAGTGTCCTCTTGCTGCTGTCTCTGTGGTCACACTGATTGCAGCTGCACTGTAAGGCAATAATTTGATTTCCACACAGTACAGCTGTCAGTGCTGCAGAAAAGCTTTCCAGAGATCACATGTTCTCTGAGGTTTAAGTCAGCTCACCAGATGTCACCATGGCAATGACAGGTGGCATCGCAATTACATTATGGTGGACAAATCAGAGCAGTGCGAGGTGGGTGACCATGCACTCCCTCCACCCTGGACCCAAACTGCTGTGATCATTAACAATCACAGCAGTTAGGGAGTTATACATACAGGGACAAACAGCAATCAAGTACCAGGCTGTATCACAATCCTCAGCCTCCAATCTCCTTCATGTAGGCAATTAGTCCAAGGAGGAGCGGGTAGTGCAGGCACAGGCGGCACGGGCCACCACCATGCTGATGGAAGTGATCACTCCCATCAGGGCTGGAGAGGGTAATACCACTCCCTCTAGTGCTCCAGCCTATTGAAGAAGCTATTACAGCCCCAACCATAGCTGGATAGTAATGATCAGGCAATATTGTTAACTGATCTTTACAGTCCCTGGGATTAGCTGTTCAGAATTGAGTAGCCAATCACAGCAATAGTGGATGCAGAATAGGGAATCCACTCTCCTCCGAGATTAATCTACATTATTCTGTGTAAAGAATCACGGGATATTGCAGCTTGATTGGCGTTACTCCGGCCAGGGTGCCGTATTTGTGCCAGGACGAACCACTAGGTCCTTAGTTGGGTATGACGTGGCTTTTAGGATGAATAGGTTTGTCCTTGGTTATGAAGGGATTACTATATAAATGTATATGAGCCTAAAATCCAAGGTTTAATAAGGAATCAAATGAGATAAGGCATCAGAAAAAAACATAATACAGTCATAAAATGCAGAATGTTTATACGCAAAATCTCTCAATAATTGTGAATGTAAAAGGTCAGAGACTTCATTCAGGTCAATAGCCTTAAGTGTATTGAGTTTGCAAATCCTATAGGTTTCTTTCCTGTTAAGGTGTTTCCATCCTATTGGATATATGATAAGGTATATGTTGAATGGTGGTAATCTTTAAATCCTTTGAGTCGTTGTTATGAATTGCAGTGTAATGTCTGGAAAGGCTATGCAGAAAGGAAGCCTTTAAGAATATTGTGCCTGTGGGAATTCAACCTAGAGTGTAAAGGTGGGGTCACACGTGGCGATTCTGGCCTGCGATGTCGGAAGCGATGTGCAGGTGCACGCTCGCTTCCGACATCGCAGGCCAGCTGTCACACGGCACGACGTTGCCGGTGACGCGGCGACGATGTGGGCGGAGCCGTCGCTCGCTGGGCTGGGCTCAGCCCAGCGAGCGATCCTCAGCAACATTGCGATATAGGCTGGATCGCGCCACCAACAGTGTCAGACGGCGCGATCCAGCCTAATCGCTGGTCACAGGTTGACAGTTTATGAACATGTTCATAAACCTGTCAACCTGTGAACAGCGATAATTTGCAGTTGCGTCGCGCTGTCACACAGCGCGACACACTTGTGATATCGCCCGCGACATCGCTGTGACGTCACTTTTCGGCGATGTCGCGGGCGAAATCGCCACGTATGACCCCACCTTAAAGCTTGGATGGTGGAAGCCACGTACTGTTTGTTTCAGGATAACTGTATCAGATAGATAACATGATTCGATTGACAAATTATCCTACAGTCAGGAATGGTAATAGGAAGGCAATGGAGCTGATTTTCTTCTAGTGCTATAGTGGCACTTGAATCTGAAATGTGAGATAATGCGCAATAGGGTCTTATCTCTCGGACAAGAGGTGAAATAAAACTTAATGAAATCTGCTCACCTGATATGGTTGTGCAACCCACAACCAAGTATGATAGCTCGAAAAGACAGCTACTGCACAGTCCACACCTCCACGGATAACCGCGGTAAAGATAAACTCTAAATTAGACAAAGTGCCGCTCGACCTGCGCTGCTGCCAAAGACCACCAGAAAGTCGGGATATCTGGGATAAGATATTGCTTTAATTCCGACACGTTTAGGAGCTGCTACCGCAGGTCGAGCGGCACTTCGTCCAATTTATAGTGGCACTTGAATCTTACATAATGTAAAGGGATAACTAAATTCAATTCAATAAATTCAATCAAGCAGTAGGAAATCCTATGAAAAAGCAGCATGCCTTCTGAGGGGAAGCTAAAGCTTGCACACTATTGGATGTTTGAACAGGTAAATTATCCCATCTATAACTCAAAGTCCCCCAAGACTTGGCTTCTTAAATAGTAATGGAAGAGTCGTCTGGTGTGATCTCTGTAGAAAATCTTTGGTTACATTTTAAGAAAGCAGCAAGCAAATCCAAGAATATTAGTTAGCTTGGTTAGCTTGAGGCCATGCCCATGAGCAAGGATCTAATTTTTTCAGCAATACTGGCAGAAGTTGACATCTAACTATATATCAATTTCAACTTGTCATAATAGGCAAAGGATGCTTTAATATACACTAAAATGCTTGTCATAAATGGATTAGATGATTCTTATACTGTTGTAGTGATTAAAAGTTTTTTAATTTGGAGAAATCACGTTGTGTTAAGGTGTCTAAATTGTCTTGTTTTATTAGTCCAATGCACCAGCTTAGAGTTTGAAAATGTTGCTAATAATCCCAATTACCATGGGGGGTTTAATTATTTTGATTAAATATGTGTCACAAGTCACTAAGAGGTTAACGTTTTCTCTACCATTCTAATACGTTTTATTTTTATTTCTGAATGTGTCAAATGTGAAATTTCATAATATTATAATTTGCTCACAGCAATTTACTTGTAATAAGGGATCTAAAAGCAAATATTTAAAGGTTAAAACAATGTTATGTTCACATACATAATAGTAATAGCGAAAGCACGAAACCTAGGTTAGTCAAGACTTTCGAAATGAAATGAACTAGTGTCAAAATAAATTGCAACTGGAACACAATTTCAGCACGCTGCATTATAAAAGCAAATTGGATGACCTTCAGTTCTCAACAAAATAAAACGTAAGCAAAATATCTATTCCAGCAAAAATTCCTACTTCAACGCTTTTCTTCTACAGTGTTTTCTGCCGAAGCATCAGAACATTCCTGATAGACCAAGTGACAATAATTTCATTTGTCTAAGCAGATAAATCATCTATATTGAACTTGTCTTGACTTAAAAGACAGTACCTGCAGCTGATTCAATTTGCATGTTCTACCTTTATATTGAATATCCAAAGATAACACGCGGCCAAGTTCAAGGTTAGCTGGGGAGTGCAGTTTTTTTACTGGACTAAATTAATACTCAATTCGAGGAGATGTTGTACCATTTTTTATTGACTCTAGTCAATTACTGTGAAGATGGTATTTTCTTAACTTCATTTATAAACTTAATTTTAAAGTTGTGATTAAAGTATTTGAATTTAAAATTAATTAGCAAATTATGTAAATCGTTTGTCATGATTCCAAAAGCCAGTGGGATGCAAATTGTTCAAGGCACGTTCCAAGTTTTACTAAATGTGTATTAGATACGTGCTATAATGTGTGATAGCCACATATTGCACACACTATTTTCCTCATTTGTAACAAAAAGCTAAAAGAGGCCAAAAGTTACTATTTTTGCTATTCTTACTATCACAAACAACTACACTGTGTGCAGAATTATTAGGCAAATGAGTATTTTGATCACATGATACTTTTTATACATGTAGTCCTATTCCAAGCTGTATAGGCTTGAAAGCCAACTACCAATTAAGTAATTCAGGTGATGTGCATCTCTGTAATGAGGAGAGATGTGGGGTGATGACATCTACACCCTATTTAGGTGTGCTTAATTATAAGGCAAATGCCTTTCCTTAGGCAAAATGGGTCAGAAGAGAGATTTGACAGGCTCTGAAAAGTCCAAAATTGTGAGATGTCTTGCAGAGGGATGCAGCAGTCTTAAAATTGCAGAGGGATGCAGGGTCACAAGAAGCATATTGGGCAAAAAGGCCTGCCCATGAATTGAGGAAAATCAAGATGCCAAGATGCCATTTGCATCAGTTTTGCCATATTTCAGAGCTGCAACGTTACTGGAGTATCAATAAGCAGAAAGGTGTGCTATACTCAGGGACATGGCCACGGTAAGGAAGGCTGAAAAACGACCACCTTTGAACAAGAAACATAAGATAAAACGTCAAGACTGGGCCAAGAAATATCTTAAGACTGATTTTTCAAAGGTTTTATGGACTGATGAAATGTGAGTGACTCTTGATGGGCCAAATGGATGGGCCAGAGAATGGATCAGTAAAGAGCAGAGAGCTCCACTCCGACTCAGACGCCAGCAAGGTAGCAGTGGGGTACTGGCATGGGCTGGTATCATCAAAGATGAACTTGTGGGACCTTTTTGGATTGAGGATGGAGTGAAGCTCAACTCCCGGACCTACTGCCAGTTTCTGGAAGACAACGTCTTCAAACAGTGGCACAGGAAGAAGTCAGTATCGTTCAAGAAAAACATGATTTTCATGTAGGACAATGCTCCATCACATGCACCCAACTACTCCACAGCGTGGCTGGCCAGTAAAGGTCTAAAAGAAGAAAAAATAATGACATGGCCCCCTTGTTCACCTGATCTAAACCCATATAGAACCTGTGGTCCCTCCTAAAATGTGAGATCTACAAGGAGGGAAAATAGTACACCTCTCGGAACAGTGTCTGGGAGCCTGTTGTGGCTGCTGCATGCAATGTTGATCGTAAACAGATTAAGCAACTGATAGAATTTATAGATGGAAAGCTGTACCGGACCAGGGTATCACAGGGGTTATCATGGCGGTTTTGGTTCGGACTGTGTCCCGAGCCCTCAAGTAAAGGGGGTATTTACAGGGATTGTCGTGACCCAACCCATGGGTTGTGGTCAGTGAAGGGACCACTGTTGCTGCTTACTTCTGCCAGGAGGATGGATGGGGCTGCAGCCGGATGTATGAGCCCGCCGTGGGTCAGGCTGCTCCTGACAGAGTGCAATATGTATATATCAGTTCAACGTGCAAGGAATCACATAAGGGAGACTTTAGCAGGGTTTTACTTGCAGTTTCCTTCAGTACAGTTCACAAGTACAGTTCATTCACCAAGTTCATTCTGTGCTTTCAGTTAACCCTTCTGCAGCCAGGTTTTCCTTCTGAGACCCTTCTCTTTCTTAATACCTTTCAGGCTTTCTCCCTCTGTTCTTCCCTCGTGTCTGTATGCTGGGTGACTCGGGTTCCTATTTGGGCTTCTCCTATGTCCGGGTAGCAAGCTCTGAGCCCTTATGTGTCACTGCAGCTTCTGCACTTGTTAGGAGGTCAGACTTGGAATCTGAGCTCCCCGTCGGTGTATCTGTGATCTGGCATGTAGCTACGATCACCTCAGAGCTGACTCTTGGGTGTCCTTGCCTTAAGTGTCCCTTTGTTGCAGGGGATCACCGGGCTCTTTCCTACCCGTGTAACTACGGTGTACATAAGGGGATCCCTCTCGTCAGTTGTCCTCTGTCACCGCTGACAGTTTCCTTGGACCCAGCTGCACTGGTCCGGTCTTTTTCATTCCCTTGGGTTACAGTCTGTGGCGCAGGCTTTCTCTCCAGGGGACCATGCCTCGCAGGATTCTGCACTTCCAGGGAGCCCGAAACCTTCAGGGATGTCTCTCTCTTTACTCTTGATTTTTACTGCTCAGCACCCTCTGGCCTACTCAGTCTTTACTGTTCAGCTCACTTTGGCCTACTAACTACTACTTCCTGGTGTTCCCCTTATGTACCCGGTCCGTCACCTTGACTACGTCCCACCCACTTGTGACTGGCCCTCCCACCCCTTGCCTGCCTAGAGTCCCGGGCTCCGTGTTGTGTCTTGTGTCTGTGGGTTTATTTATGAAGGTGTTCCTAAAGAACTCTCACTGACTCCTGGCTGCAGTTCTTACCTGTGGCCACCCTGGTCGCAGGGGTGCCACAGTGGCTATATTGGTCACTAATTTTTTTGTGTTTTCTTTTTGCATGTCAGAAATGTTTTTTTCTAAATTTTGTGCAGTTATATTAGTTTACCTGGTGAAAATAAACAGATGAGATGGGAATATATTTGGTTTTTATTAAGTTGCCTAATAATTCTGCACAGTATTAGTTACCTGCACAAACAGATATTCTCCTAAGATAACCAAATCTAAAAAAAAAACACTTCAACTTCCAAAAATATTAAGCTTTGATATTTATGAGTCTTTTGGGTTGATTGAGAGCATGGTTGTTGTTCAATAATAAAAATAATCATCTACAATACAGCTTTCCTAATAAGTCTGCACACAGTGTAGTAAATTTTATTGAACCACATAATTACTAGTTTTTCATGTTAATATTTTTTTTTGTAGCTGATTTATTTATACAGAAATTCTATTAATAATTGAATAATTTTAAGATAAATACTTAAAGAAACAATACCTATGACAATCCATTGAAGTATAGTCATGGCCAAAGCTTTTGAGACTTTTGTCACTACAGATCTCAGTATCTCTACACTACCATAGACAGGGGCTTGGGCCGGTTGCTCCTATCGGCTGACATATCAGCTGGTGGTATATTTCAGGGTGGACAATGTTCCAAATCACCAGTTGGCTTGCTCCCCCATTATGCATTGGATCATCAGCTTCCCTCGTCGATATTGGCAGGTTTAGCTGACATTTATTTTATATATATGGGCCCTTAAATTAGAGATGGGCAAATTGATCCACTGAAGATCAAATTTGGGATAGATTTACTCAAATTTGCAGGTTTCCATACATTTTGCTATTCGATTTGTAAGACTCACAAGAAAAAATGCTTATCATATTACTCTCTGAAGACTACAATAGCTACATAAAGAATTGTAGTTTTCAAATTATGTGGTCTATCAAGTGGAACTATCACAGCAATTAAAGAAGATGAGCGATGGCAAAGCAGCACCAATTTAGGGGCCTAGAGACATGAAGTCAGAATGCACAGCTTCTCATATTGATTAAAAAAAAGCCCTAAATCTGATTATGGTATACTATTGCTGTGCTGAAGTACATTGAAAATAGGAGCCACAGCCTCAGTCTTTGTATAGTAAACTGAAGATTCAAATAATATAGGTTGGTCCTGTACCTACATAGTCAGTTCAACTGAAAATAGATTGATATGTGATATGATGCAGTAGCAACATTAAAAACAGCTTTAGTTTTTAATTCTTCATACACTGCGAACAATAATTGTACTTTAATGCACCTCTATCCTAATTTTGCTACTGAACCAAAATCCTGAGGTCAAAGTGTATGTTTTATCAAAAAAGTGTTACATAGCTTGTGAGACAGGCAAGCCATTTTTTTCCCTTGTTGTAATAGTCTAAAATTAATCCCATGCTGTTGCAGGTGTTCACATTTCTGGCATGAACTCATCTTTTAATATTCTAATTTTGCCCAGGGTGCAGAAAAATCTTGATTTGCCTATGCCAAACCACAATATATAAATTTGTTCAATCAGTTAATATTTTAATTACGCTCATAATAAAGATAAATACAAATGTTTTCATTTAAAGATGGGTTTTTGTGCTTTAAATTCATATTTTCCCTTTTATTTGGATTCTGCTTTAAGTAAACAGTTGTTCCTAAAAGGCACTTCAGTAAGTAAACGTGAAAAATTATTATTTAGGGTGCTTTCACATTGGCGTTTTTGCCCGGATCCAGCCGATCCGGACAAAAAAACGCGTATGCCGCAAGTGCCGCCTAACGGCAGCATTTGTGGCAAGCCCCATGCATTGTGTATGGGTCTTGCGGTAAGTGTGCGGCAGACGCGGCAAGTGCAGTTTCAGCAGATGCGGCCGCGAAAAAAACGCGGTCAGCGGCAGTTTTTTTTGCGACCGCATCTGCCGCAACTGCCGAAACAGTACTTGTCGCATCTGCCGCACACTTACCGCAAGACCCATACACAATGCATGGGGCTTGCCACAAGTGTGCCGCAAGTGCTGCTATTAGGTGGCATTTGTGGCAGATGCGTTTTTTGTCCAAATCCGCCGGATCTGGGCAAAAACGCCATTGTGAAAGCACATTTAACGCCATTTCACACTCTAGGATCTCGTTAACGACATCGTTGAAACGTCACGGATTTGTGATCGTTCAAACGATATCGTTAGTGCGTCGTTGCGTGTAAACGAATGATGTAGAAAGGAAAATTTGTTGGAACAGTCATCAAAAATTTAAGATCCGGACCTCAAATCTATCGTTTGTCGTCCAAATAACGTTCTGGGGATCAGCAACATCGTTCAGTGTGACACCTTTTTGAACGATGTTAGTCATATTTCTCCTTTTCCTGCCACTGTTTTACATCGTTCAATCGTTCTTCTCCAAATAGCTGGCGCATTGCCAAATTTAAGATCATTAATGATATCCTTGCGTGTGACAACGCACTAACGATGTCGGAAGGATTGCGGTCACGTGACATAGCTAACAATCTCGTTCACCTATATCCTAGCGCGTGAAGTGGCCTTTATAAAGATAAAAAGCTAAATGGAAATACAATAGATTGTTACTTCACCAGTTTCAAATATGTTAACAATTTAACATTAATTGTAAAAAACTTAAATTGACTTGACTATCTTTTTTTTCTAACTGTAGCACAAAACTTGAATGAAAGATGGCAAAAATGGTTTTAGAATTGGAAGTTACTACATTCAAAAGGAAACAGTTATCCAAATGACCATGAAATCCCAAAAGAGAAGCTTCTATCAGATAAGGCATTGCAATAACAAAAGAAATGTGCCTTCTACTGAAACTAACACAAACATAGGAGAACATTTAATTGTAGTTTTGGGACTCTTTTCATCCTATAAAAAGCAATGCATTTGATAACACTTTCTTTCCATCTTTGTACTCTTCCATTCTCCAAAGTACTGTGCTATCAACCTGTTGCCAAGCAACCATGATAGTTTTGTATCATATGTGTACTGAATGAACTCGTGTTATTTTGGCATGTTATTTTACAAAATATCACAAGTCCCCAAAAAATAAAAATCTTTTCTGCATTTGTAACCTTGCATACTCTTAAAAGATTCTTTTTTTGTTTTGAGGAAAGGGGAAAAATAGCTTTGTTGCATATTTTTACAGCTCTTTAATAATTACCATGAGTGCGGATCACAAAATTCCATCTAGCCCTGTTCTCAGTATTCGGGAATAATTTACTCATTCTAATAGTGTACAATGCCTAATATCGATCATATTTTCTTACCTCCTTTTCAGAAGGGAATATTCCCCTCCTGTTTCCTGTTTGTCCGGACTACACGAATATATTGAACTTGTCCTTGTCTACCCCCTTACGATGTAAAGCGCCATGGAATCTAATGGTACTATGTAAATAATTATTAATAATAATAATAATAATAATAATAATAATAATAATAATAATAGTAATGTGCATGATAATTTGACTTGTGCAAGTTGTTAACTTTCTCTGTGATAGACCTTACAATGTTTTATATCATTAACCACAATTTGGTCGAACTCCACATTAAACTTTGTTCATGATACAAATGAACCATGGAAGCTGAAACCTATCGAGGGATTTGGCTACTAAAAGCATTTGAAAGAGATCGTAAGAAGGCAAAAAAGAAGTGTTCTATGGATTACACTACCTTTTGCCTCCAATGGAATAGTAACCTGCTTTCTGCCAGTTCCATACTTCACATGTCCTAATCTGCAGACTTTCCTGGTCCCACATCATAGAACAGGCACAATGTGAATAATTTCTTTCTAAGACACAGAAATGAACACAACATATACACTATACAGCCAGGTAATAAAAACCTACACATCAAGGTTGGTGCCCTTCATTTATGTTCTACATAGCTACACTAGTGATCAAAATTAGAGAACACCAAATTTTCTTAATGTAAAGGTCATTGTGTTGTCTTATGTGGAAATATCTTAACATGAATAAGATCGCAGTATTTTAAGCTTATTTCATAAGATTAATATATTCTTAAGCACAGAACAAAAATTTAAATGAGATAAATGAAAAATGAAAAATGATAAATGAAAAAGAACACTGATTTGAGAACACTTTCAGATACCTGCAAATTGGTGTTAATTTTGCATCTGGTGCTAATTTCCTTATCTGACAAACCCTATTTAACTGACAGTCTAACTTTCCTGTTTGCACTTACTTTGCAAAAATGGTGTGCTGTTCCAAAGTGACTGAAACCCTCCAGCATCAAGTTGTCCAGATGAAGGCCAAAAGGATCACTCTATGAGCCATAGCAACAGAAGTTGGTCATTCCAAGTCCATGATTTCTAGAATATTGCAAACATGACAAACTTTTTTTATTCCCCCAAAAGGCTGGACACCCTCAAAAGACTAATGCAAAAGAGGACAGGATAAAGTGAAGAATCTCCATGGGTAATCGTTTCAACACTGTAGCTGGAATAGCTCACCAGTTTAACACTGAACAGGGTAAGGATCTGTCTCGTCATTTAGTGTCACAACGTTTAAGAGCATTTGGATTGAAAGCCCACTTTGCAGTGACCAATCCTCTCATTAGCAGAAAGAATCAAAAGGCTAAACTCATCTTTGGTGGGGAGCATGTTGTGTGGACAGAGGAGAAGTGGTCCACAGTTAATTTAGCTACCGAAAGCAAGTTTCATTTATTTGGGTCTTAAGGAAACATTATGTTTGTCGACAAACTGGGGAAAGACTTAACCCACAGTGTGTAAAGAAGTCAATGAAAGGTGGTAAAGGAAATGTCATGATTTGGGGAATGTTTTAATTTCTGCTGCAGAAGTTGGACCATTCTTACAGCTACATGGCAGAATGAATGCAAGAGTGTATCAGAACCACCTTCAACAACATGTGGTTCCTTACTTGCCTTCAGCACTCATTTAGCCCGCAGTTTCCATGCAGGACAATGCCCCCTATCATACAGCAAAATGGGTAAAGCAGCTTCATGAAACAGAAAACATTGAAACAATGAAATGGCCAGCCCAAAGTTCTGATCTAAACCCAACTGAAAACCTCTGGAAAATCCTTGGTGACAAAGTTATGGCCAAGAAACCAACAATAGTCACAGAATTGGGGAAGAGACTGGAAGAAGAGTGGCTAAAATCACACCAGAGCAGTGTGAGAGACTGGTTATGTCCTGTGGCTGCAGATGTGCTGAAGTCATTCACAGCAAATGCCTGTACACTTCCTACTGATTAGTGACTGTTGTAACCATCACAAAATTTATTCATTATGATCAGCACATTTTGTGTAATATAAAGGTTTTAAATTGACAAACTTTGGTTAATTTGGAAAACACTATTTTAGTGGCATGGTTTACCCCTTACACAAAAAACTTCAAATGTTGATCAATGTAGATTATATTCTGTCTGAAAAAATCAAGTGGACATACATTGTTCTCAAATTTTGATCACCATATGTTATATAATTATACACATATTTTGCTCTGTTTTCCAACCTTTAGGTATATAATGTATTTCTATATGACAGATTAAGGGGCGGAACTACCAGGGCCCCGACCGGCTGGAGGCCCCTTCAAGCCTGGAGGGGGCCCCCAGCCGACCCCCGCAAGCCGCCGCCAGAGGAGAGGAGGGTCAGGCAAGGGAAGCAGAGAGCTTCCTGCTTCCCTTGCCTGATCCCGCCCCTCCTCTGCACCTCCGCCCCTAGCATACATCCGGCGCGGCTCCCAGGTAGGAGAGCATCGCGCCTGCGGCTCCCAGCAGCACCCACCCCCCCCTTTCCGGGACGCGCAGACGGCCAGCGGCACCCCTCCCCCCCGGGCCGCGCCGACGGCCAGTAGCCCCGCCCCCCCCAGTCCTCTCCTGCACCAGGGCCCCCGGGGGTGACGGTCCGCCCCTGGACAGATTAACCCTCATGCTTCTGTTCATCCAGATATAGGGTGGCCCAAAAGTGTACTTAAACTTAAACAAAGTATAACTGGAAATCATATTTGACTTCTGCAATTAAATTAGCTGCTCAAAATGGTCAATATTGACATCCAGACAGTTCTGATTTTGGCAAACTACTGTATGAACAAATTTAGTTTCAATGTCCCAAAAATTGCTTTGCATGATATTTCAATTTTGTACTCTAATGCAGCCAGTGGAGATGGTTTTCTGCAGTATATATCATCCTTTAAGGTTCCCTACAGGTACTGGTGCATCTCAATGTATTAGAATATTATCAAAAAGTTAAGTTATTTTAGTAATTCAATACATCAAGTGAAACTCATATATTATATAGAGTCTTAAGAAACAAAGTGATAAAGTGTTTCAAGTATTTATTTCTGTAAATGTTGATGATTATGGTTTACAGCCAATGAAAACACAAAGGTCATTATCTCAGAAAATTAAAGCAGGGAGGACGAAGAGCCTGAGAGATAACATAATGCCTAAATAGGTATCAAAGGTTCACCTTGTGTGATTGTGAGAGTCACAACCACTATAAATCCATATCACGACTGCTGCAGTCCCCAGCGTGGCGCTTGTAGAGTAGGGAGGATGAAGGGCTAAAACCGCACTGTCATATTCCACAAGACATCAAAGGGTGAATATAATATTGATTTATTAGTCAACATGTTTCACGGCTCCCTGGCCCTTCCTCAGGACAAATCAATGCTATATTGCCATGTTTCGGGGCATTTCAGGGAGCCCCGACACATGTTGACTAATAAATCCATGTTATATTCACTATTTGATGTCTCAAGGGAGTGTGCTTTATAAGGCTTCATTCTCCCTACTTAAATTTTCATTCATATTGATAATGCACCCCAGGGCCATAGGGTACTCAGAACCAGGCTGTTAAGCAGTTTTAAGGAGTCACAAAGGTCGAGACCCGGCTTCCGTGACCCTGGGTTAAGTTGTAAAGGGAGTTCTTGGCTTGATAGGGAAGAGGGTGAAGAGAGGGAAGGCTAGATGTGACACCACCCGTGGTTTGTGGCTATTAGTGACCACCGCTGCTGCAGAACCTCTAAGGACGATGGATAAGCAGCTGGGATGGAGTGGCTCCCCATGGGCGGAGCGGATCCCCAAGGCAGTGGATGTGGTAAAGGTGTAGGGTGCAGAATGGCGGGCGCAAAGCGACAGACAGACTCACGGTTTGTTGGTTCCTCAGTCCATGTACTGGTGCAACTGGAATACCAACAGACGTTGTTATGCTGAGTCTGTGCACCTGGAAGCAACTCGGGATTTTCCTCACCCAACAGGTTCTGAGGCCTCCTTGCTATGCCTTGTTAGCGGGTCCCTGCTGCTGCTTAAGCTGTGCTGCTGGCCCTCTCTCCCTCCTGCTTGGTGCCAGTATGGAAGGCAACTCGAGTCCTTCTCTAGTAGCACGTCTCAGGCAGCTGTTCCTGGGCTCTTTATGTTGCTTTGCCTTCGGGCACAGTGTGGCTGGGGAACTTGGAATTCCTCACCTACTGGTATTGGCTGCCGGGCAGCTAGGCCCTGCACAGCCTCGGGCTCCAGTGTCTGTTTCTGTGGCACTTCTCCTCTGGGGTGAGCATGACACTGCTTCGCTCCCCAGGCTCTCCTCTCCTTCCTCAGACCCCTGCTTTGGGTCCCTCACGCTATCCTAGGATGAGCTTAGCATTGCTTCAGTCCACAGGATGTCTTCTTCAGTCCTCCTAGGAACTGAACTCATTAACTCCACCCCAGACCAGAATTTATAGGGTAGCTTACCCTGAACCTGGGTTAAAGTCTCCCCCTTCAGTCCTGGAGGCAGAAAGATGTTAAGTGCAGTTTCTGTCTGTTGGGGATACCCTCTGTTGTTCTCAAGTGTGACACTAGCACCCGGGGGCAATAATGACACTGTGGCACTTGGACTCTGGGGTAGCACGAAGACCTTTAGGTTTTTATTGGCTGTGAGCCATAATCATCACCATTGACAGTAATAATCACTTGAAATAACTACTCCGTTTGTAATGACTCTATATGACGTATGCGTTTCACTTGATGTACTGAATAGTTGGAAAAAAAATCTTACTTTTTCAAGATATTCTAATTTATTGAGATGGACCTGTGGAAGTTAAGGGGTTTAAAACAAGGGAAACAATGTGAAAGTTTGCCGTTGTTGTACTTACACACATTCTCAAATTTCCAATACCATATCAAATTGGTCTTGCCTTGCTTGAATTTCAAGCTTGACTGTTATTTTTTTCAACTTTCCTGAAGGTCATATAGGGCAGAGGTCCCCAACTCCAGTCTTCAAGGCCCATCAACAGTGCATTTTTTCAATATCTCCTTAGTTTTGCCCAGGGGATAATATAATCACCTGCACTGGTGATGATTCCAATACCTTGGACTTGAGGACTGGAGTTGGGGACCTCTGACATAAGGGAATTAGAAATCTTGCAGCTACATTAATCTTAAGAGACATACTAATTCTAAATATTGCCAAAATAATTAAATTCAGGGTATAAAAAACACTATTGAAGTCTTTCTAGATTTGTTGTGTTCCAAAAACTGAAGCTTTGCACCTTGTAAATGACCTATTCTGACATCAGATAACGATCATAGGACCTTACACAAAGGAGATTACTTTTCTGACGATAAACTAAACAATAAATGAGGGAAAAGTTAAGATGTTTGGATGTAAACAGAAGATTTTAAGATTTTGCTTATTTTAAAAGAAGCCAGTGGGGTATTGTGTTTTTTTATGTGTATAATTAGTTTTACTGGTATTTTTTTATCTAGTGAAATAAATGTAATGAACTTACAATACAAATGACTCCTGTGCCTCTTTTTGTTGTTAACATCTAATTTGCAAATACTTTTTAATTATATCTCAAGCTCCATTTTATGTTGTCTAGAATAAAGTCATTTACTTTTTAAAATTAAATGAGCACCTTTTAAGCAGAGCGTCGAAAGGCACAGATGTTAAATTTGATTTTATTTCTAAGCCAAAGATTGAAATTCTGTGTTAATATGCATAAGTACAGTCTGGGGAGCCATAAAATATAGGAGTATTTTCATTAGATGATAGCTCTGTAACTTTGGTTCAGTGTAAGCATAATTTATCAAACAGCAGCAACATACCTAGGCGTACCAACTCAGCTCTTACAAGATGAAAGAAAGTTAAAAAAAGGCTCCTAAACTTTTAATCTTTAAGCATTTGAAAGGGAAAAGATGATTATTACACGTATCCTCACTGGACTGTAACCACAAAGACAGCAACTTTTGCTCATAATAATCATGTTTTATTTATACAGTTTGTTACTGCTTAAATACATTTGCTTTAATTATTTGATTCTGTTCGTTAGAGTCTGTTGTCAGAACAAACAATAACAGTGCATTAACCCTTTAACGACTTATGACGTACTAAGTAAGGGCCGCTTCACACTGCGGCATGATCCGGTCCGGTTGTGTCCGGGAGGAACCAGACAGCTGCAGACCGGATCATCACACAGGACTGGGGGGCTATTGTGACCTCCGGTCCTGTGTGCAGCGCACGCAGCTGGAGCCGCTGACAGGTCAGGACCGCGGTCCTGACTTATCAGCAGCGGGAACTGCGTGCACTGCACACCAGACCGGAGGGCATAATAGCCCCCCAGTCCTTTGTGATGATCCGGTCCGCAGCTGTCTGGGTCCTCCCGGACAGAAACGGACCAGATCATGCCGCAGTGTGAAGCGGTCCTTAGTTATAAGTTGGCTCCCTGATTTGAATGCGGGCGCGGAAGCTGAGCCCTCATCATCTTGGCAGATGGCAGCTGTAATATTTAGTCATTATAAGCCTCTAATAGCTACAGCTGGAGAAGAGCTTCTCACCTGTTAAATACCGCTATCAATCTGTGACAGCAGCATTTAACGTGCACTGGCACATGGGGTACACTGTTCTACCTTTTCATTTGAACTGCTGTGATGTGATTGTTAGATGCAGATTGCTTGCCAGGGGTTTTGGATGATCATAGGTTCAAGTCCCTGAAAAAATTAACAAATACAGTGAAGAGTAAAGAAATCTGTTGGATGAAAAGTAAAACATAAATTTTAAATACCCTTCAGTTAAAAATTAAGATTATATATATATTTGATATTGCTGCATTTGTGAAAGTATGATTTATTAAAGAAATTGTTGGCACCATTGAATATGTTACTGAAAATGAAGTATCTCTCCTTGGACGTTATTGCAATTACAATTGTTTTGTTATACACATGTTTATTTCCATTGTGTGTACATCATGTCAAACATATTCCCACTTTCGGTTCTCCATCGTTAGCGATGTCCATTGTCCTCCTGTCTGAGGCCGAACGCAGTGGTCAGTGTGTACAGTGAGCGCCGGACAGTGACATCATCACTGTGCACACACTCTTCACACTGATAACAGCATTCAGCATCAGACAGGTGGACATCGCAGACAGTTCTGTGGGACTCAGGAGGGAGCAATGGAGAGGTTGAGTATGATAAATTTATTTTTTTAAGTGATGGTGGCCCCAATTGCCAGGATGGGGGTGGGGTCAATCATATACTGCTAGGATGGGGGATCATTCATATCTACCAGCATGGGGAGATTATAGATTACTAGTATGGGTGGTCATATACTACCAGAATGGGGGATCATGTAAATGTACCAGTATGGGGGGAACATATGTACCAGAAAGGAGTTCATATAATACCAGGATGGAGGTTTCATATGTACCAGCATGGGGGATCATATGTTAGCATGGTGGAAATCATATGTGCCCGCAGCAGGGGAATCATATGTACCAGCATGGGGGAAGCATATGTACCAGCGTGAAGGGAAATCATATGTACCAGCAACAAGGGAATCATATGTACCAGCATGGGGGGGGGGGGTCAATTGAACCATCAGCAGGGGAAAATCATATATACCAGCAGCAGGGAAATCTATGTACCAGCATGGGAGGAATCATATGTACCAGCATAGAAGGATCATATATTTCCAGGATAGGGAAACATATATACCAGGATGGGGGCCATATGTACTATACCAGAATGGGAGACTATATATACCAGGATAGGGGACATGTACTATAATGGGGATCATATATACCAGGATTGGGGGGCATATACCAGGTTGGGGGACCATATATACAGTACCACCATTGCTGCTGGGAAATCAATGGCACCTGAACTTCTCTGCCATGACACCCCTTCCTCCCATGATCGCAGCCTCACTGACCCAGCCTTCTGTGACTCCGTTCAACTGACACCGCTGCTTCCCCCCTATTGACTTTATATACATATTGTAAGACTGTCACTGGTATAAGTCCCCCATTTAACATTAAAAATAACTTTTTCCTCTTTTTATTGTCTAAAGTTGGGAGTACATTTTATAATCTGGTGCATTTTATAAAGCGAAAAATATGTAAATATGTAAATATGGTAATCCAACAGTTTTACAAATAATGAGTACAAAAACACCCTATATAATATATGGGATATATGGGACTGCAAAAAAATATCACTTCCACTATACATTGCTGTGGAAATTAATTGGGACAAAGCAAGTTTTTCTTGCATTAATTTTACTATTTCTGATAAGTGTTCTATCAGTTCTTGGTGTCGTTTTCCATTTTCTTCCACATTTCCCTTTTCGTTTTGGAGAAAATGATCCAGTTTCATTGTGTGTGCGAATTATTCTTGAAATGGTAGATTTTCCAATACCAACAGTGGAAGCGATTTCTCCTACAGTCAGACTTGTATGTTCATTAAGAGTAATAATTCTAGACCTCTTCCGTGGAGTAACATCCATTTTTACAGGCACGAATCACACAGAGAGAAAAAGTACACTAAACCACTCCTCACAGAAACAAGCTCTCAACTGAAGCTGAGGGGGCAGATAGCTGTTATTTTCTGACTAAAACCAGTCAAATCACATTTTGTTACTCAAGGTTGTACACTAACACCTGTTCAAAGCAGTTAAAACTGGTTTGAATCACTGACTGGTAACCCCAACTTACGATTTTACTTAAAAAAATGCTTTGTCCCAATTGATTTGCACAGCACTGTATAGTCCGTTTTTAAGTAGAAACAATACACAAAGTATATTTGAGGATTCTCAGGAGAAAAAATGCTCACTGAATTTTTGCTGTTTAGAGAAACTGCATTTTTAGTAAATTACATGTTCAACAATCATAGTGATTTTTCACAAAGTTAACTTTGCACAGTGGTAATATTGTAGCCCATGAAGTTTAACTAAGGCATTTTTATGCTTGTTAAAAACTTTTCACATTGGCACCTCCCCAGCCTTTTAGTAGCAGTGCTGTCTATCAACTCTTCTTGCAACATGTGTACACTTTTTTGGGACTATGAAATTAAATCTCTCTCTGTGAAACATCGCTGTGATGGTTGAACATTTAAACTACAACAAAAGCAGTTTCCTCAAACTGCAAAAATTCAGTGAGCATTTTTTTTTCCTTCTTGGAATCCTCAAGGACACTTTTTTTGTATTGTCTCTACTTAAAAAAGTGCTATGTAGTGGAAGTGATATTTTTTGCAGTCCCATATATAACTAAATAGGATGTTTTTGTATTCTATTTTTAAAACTGTTGGATTAATCGAATGTTACGGATTAAAAGTGTATATTTGTAGGAAAAGAGCAATTACCATATATACGCGAGTATAAGCCGACCCGAGTATAAGCCGAGGCCACTAAATTTACCCCAAAAACTGGGGAAACCTATTGACTTGAGTATAAGCCTAGGGTGGGAAGTGCAGCAGACCACCATCCTGGCATATTGCCCCTCACCACTGGTATGTAGCCCCCCATCCCTGGTATATAGCCCCCAATCATTGTACACCCCCATCACAGTTTATGGCCCCCATGCTGGGGCTCACTATAACATAATAAAGCATTGAACTCACCCTCCGACACTTCTATGCTGGCAGCATGCATTCTCCCTCCGGTCTTCCTGCTTCTAATAAGCATGGAGGTCATAAACTGTAATGGGGGGACTCTCTAATGTAATATGCGCTGCACCCCCTGCCACTGATGGACAGGGGGATGCAGTGCATATTACTTTACACTAATGAGCAGGGGCACAAGACCTCCCGCTCCTTCTGCAGCCTTCCCCTTCCTCCTCCAGCCCCTGGTCATCGCCGCCCTTACTGACATGACACTGACTCGAGTATAAAACGAGGGGGGCACTTTTCAGCACAACAATTGTGCTGAAAAACTCGGCTTATACCAGAGGTGTATCTAGGTTTTCTGGCACCCAGGGCAAGAGTTCGGTTTGGCGCCCACACCAGTGGTCTCAGGAGATGTCATGTGACCAATCATCCATACATATGCAATTTTTACACTTACAAGTACAGTGATGCTGGAACCAGCAAGAACTGTTTCTGGCAGTGAATATATTACACGTTGTTAGGAGTGGATTAAGGTGTTTAATGTCATAATTAAAATGCTTGTCCAGGTTTGAGATGAAATTCTAGGAGACTGCAGGCCTCCAAATTCTCATGGCGCGTGCACTGCACACTTTCAGTATTCTCCCATGTCAATGGTAAGATTGGATTGTCATGTGAACACAAGTATGCGATTTATATACTTCTGGCCACATCGTGACTAGACATGTTCGGTCTCACTCAATTTATTTTCATTGATTGAGGCCGAACATGTCTAGTCAGCACGTGACTGCATGTATGTAAATTGCATACCTATGGTTACGTGACCTTCCACTCTCACTGCCGGCACCAGACAATCCTGACAGCAGGCAGTGTGCGCTTTGTGAGAATTCAGAAGTCTGCAGTCACATAGAAACTTATAGAGTGACTGCAGACTCCTCACAAGCTTGGGACAACCCCTTTAATACTTCTAACAAATAAATACATAGAGCCCTTAACTACTTCTTAGAATGCACAATACATTAGGGTCATTCCATGTCAAGTGATCCAAAAATGAATATTTTTTTTCCCTGACGTCCTCAGATTTTTTAAATTTTTTTTCTATATGAAGAACAACTTTATCTAATTACAAAAAAAAAGTTTTGAATTTTTTTCTTTATCAGTTAATTTTTTACAGATTTTTAAAGTTTTAAAAAAGTGCGAATTTTGGCCTGGTATGGCTTTACATTTTCTATCATATCTCGGGCTAGAAATAAGATAGAGAAACAAAATAAACACCAATCTACTCAGAACTGTCCAGGCTTTCATCAGATATGTCACAAGAGGATCTTTGTTAATATTTTACCCATGTGATCGCAAGCGCAAAACTTTAAAACGCATTTCCGAAAAATCGGCGCGCTTTAAATATTTCAAAAACTGCCCATGTGTCTGCTTTGCTCTTAGCCACATCTGTACCAAATTTCAAGTTGGGATCGCAATGGGATCATATTTTAACATATTTTACTAGTAATAGCGTCAATGGGTCATTCCATATCAAGTGATCTAAATATGAATTTTTTTTTTTACCTGACGTCTTTAGATTTTTTTTTTTTTTTCCTTTAGGAAGTACTACTTTAGTTAATTACAAATTAAAAGTTTGGAATTTTTTTCTTCATCAGTTAATTTTTTACAGATTTTTAAAGTTTAAAAAAAGGGTGAATTTTGGCCTGGTATGACTTTACATTTTTTTATCTCAGGCTAGAAATAAGATAATGAAGTGGGAGAGGCATCATTTTACTCAGAACGGTAACAGCTTTCATTTGAGATGTTACAAGACTATGTTTCTTTATATCAAATTCAAACTATTGACGGGCAATTGTGAAAAAATGACTGATTGTGTTCTTGGTGATTTTTGAATTGACACTATAATAGTTAAATATTTTGCACTTAGGTCCAATGAATGCGTCCATGGGGTCAAGCTGGGACAGAGTCATCACAAATTAGCCTTATTTGCAGATGACCTGCTACTTTACATCTCCCAGCCCCTGGTCTCCATCCCTTCGGTCTTAATGGAGTTTGAACGGTTCGGACAATTGAGCAACTTTAAAGTGAATTGCTCCAAAACCGAGGCACTCAATATTTCTTTGCCTGGAGAATTGGTTTCTCATCTATCTAAACAGTTCCCATTTAAATGGAAAGTAGAAGCCATTAAGTACTTGGGAGTCCTTATACCAAAAGATCTTAAACAAATATTCAATTTAAATTATCAACCCCTTTTGACTAACGCGGAATCGGCATTTACCTCCTATAGACAATTAAAGCTATCCTGGTTCGGGAGAATAAACGTAGTCAAGATGGATGTCTTGCCCCGACTCTTATATACTTTTCAGACAGTTCCTGTTCTATTGGATAGAGGCTTCCTCTCCAAAATGCAATCTATGATCCTTAGATTTGTCTGGGGGGGCAAGAGGTCCAGATTGCGAATGAATATCCTATCCTTGCCCAAGACCAGAGGAGGGGTTGGACTACCCAACATACGAGCGTACTTTGTGGCTTCCTCTCTTGTTAGAGCTCTAGATTGGCATTATCATGCGTCCTCCAAGAAATGGGTAGGGGTGGAGCAAGAGGGTTTGGGATTCCGCTGAAACACCTGCTTTGGATTTCCCCTAAAGACTCCACAGACCTAGTACCTTTGACAGACATGACCAGAAACACCTTGAAGGTATGGCACCTAGTGACGAAAACACTCCGCTTAAACGACAGACTTAGCCCTTTGACTCCCCTTTTTTCCAATTCATCTTTCCCACCCAGATTTGACAGGCAGAGATTTTTATGTTGGCGGATTGTGGATGACACCCGAGTAGGACAGACTCTGTCCAGTGGTGGTTTGCCCCCGATGGCAGAGCTACAACTCAAAGAACCTACGAGACCTCTTAAGTGATTCGAATTTCTCCAATACAGAGCATACTTATATTCAGCTGACCACTCTTGCAGGGTAAGATTGACGCCCGACGTATTGGAGAGGTTATTCCAACTGGAGGCTCCACCGAGGCGCAAAATATCAGTTCTATACCAGGCCTTAGGGTCCATGAGAGAGCAGGGCACCCTTTACTTCCAACGTGCTTGGGAGAGGGAATTGGGGTGTAGCATTTCAGAAGCTAATTGGCAGAAATGCTTTATATTTACTCACTAGCTAGCGCTTGTTCTGCACAAGAAAGAAGCTATAAGCTGCTCACTAGATGGTACTTGTGCCCGACGACACTCAAGAACATGTTCCCTGGAACCCCTGATACCTGCTGGCGCTGTGGGGAAGAGAAGGGTACAATGATACATATTTGGTGGAGTTGTGGGGAAATCCGGCGGTTCTGGTCTGAGGTTTTCAATGCATACGCCCGGATAACAGGTAAACAAGCCGAATGCTGCCCAGAATCGGCAATGTTATCCATTTTTCCAGGTCCTATTGGGCTACAGAAGAGGGATATTCTCCGCTTTTGCATCTCGGCTGCTCGTGCTGTGATCCCGAGGTTCTGGAAATCAAGCCGGGCTCCATCTCTACTTGATTGGTTCAAAGAATTGATGGACATATATCGAATGGAGGAGCTCGCAGCTGATGCGTCGGGATCTCGGAACAAATTCTTAGGGATTTGGGTTGAATGGATTCTTTTTCACGATTCTGCAGAATGTAGGAGTATCTTTTCCAGCACAGATAATATGGCTCGACCTCTGGCTGATGGGAGCCAGTGGGATGAGTACCCTTTCTCCTTCCCATACCTCACCCGTCCACCCCCCCTCCTTTTTTTCTTTTTTTCTTACATAGCTTTTCTTTCCCAGTATAACTTTTTCTAATGGTTTTTGTTTCTCTTCTCTCTCTCTTCTTTTCTATCTCTCTTTTCTTCCCATCTGATACATTGAGTCTAGGTATTTCCTTTCTACACCTATACCTTCAGAATTCTAGTGAACATTAGACAGGTATCGGAAACTCTGAGCTGTGAGTAGATCATTAATATTTCGGCCTTCCTTTCCGGTATACCAGTCGATAGACTATTCCAACTAGGCCTCAACGGTAATGACCCACTTACGTGGTCAACCTGTTAGAAGGGGCCAAGTGATAAAAATCATTCTGCTGGGGCTGCTTGTCCCCTTGACATCAGAACATCTCAAAACCCTGAGAAAGGTTGTATACTTGAGTGTTTGGAATTATATTTAGATTGTAGTATATATTGCACCAGAGATAAGCGCAAAAGTAAATTTGCAGCTTATCTTAAAGTTACTAATAACTTTGTGAATTCTCTTTTTGTATATTTTATATGTCTCAAGATTTTGTTAAAAGATTGAATGTATGTCTTTCATATGTTTTTTCAAAATTTAATAAAAATGAGATTAACCATAGTTAAATATTTTAAAATATGATCCCATCACGATCCCAACTTGAAATTTGGTACAGATGTGGCTAAGAGCATAAAAGACACATAGGCAGTTTTGGAAAATTTTTATTAAAACGTTTTTTTCGGAAATGCGTTTCAAAATGTTGCGTTTGCATTCGCATGGGTAAAAAATTTAAATTAACAAATATACTCTTGTGACATATCTGGTAAAAGCCTGGACAGTTCTGAGTAGAATGGTGTTTATTTTGTTTCTCTATCTTATTTCTAGCCCGAGATAAAAAAATGTAAAGTCATACCAGGCCAAAATTCACCCTTTTTTTAAACTTTAAAAATCTGTAAAAAATTAACTGATGAAAAAAATTCCAAACTTTTAATTTGTAATTAACTAAAGTAGTACTTCATAAAGGAAAAGAAATAAAAAAAATCTAAAGACGTCAGGTAAAAAA
The DNA here is from genome assembly GCA_033576535.1 of Allobates femoralis. Lineage (NCBI taxonomy): Eukaryota > Metazoa > Chordata > Amphibia > Anura > Aromobatidae > Allobates > Allobates femoralis. The sequence continues at coordinate 500,380,686 of JARQOC010000003.1, forward strand.
AAATATTCATATTTAGATCACTTGATATGGAATGACCCATTGGCGCTATTAATAGTAAAATATGTTAAAATATGATCCCATTGCGATCCCAACTTGAAATTTGGTACAGATGTGGCTAAGAGCAAAGCAGACACATGGGCAGTTTTTGAAATATTTAAAGCGCGCCGATTTTTCGGAAATACGTTTTGAAGTTTTGCGCTTGCGATCACATGGGTAAAATATTAACAAAGATCCTCTTGTGACATATCTGATGAAAGCCTGTATAGTTCTGAGTAGATTGGTGTTTATTTTGTCTCTCTATCTTATTCCTAGCCTGAGTTATGAGGAGAAACGTAAAGGCAGGCAACAGCGAAATTCACACTTTTTTCCGAACTTTGAAAATCATTTAAAAAAAAAAAAATTTTTTTTTAAATTTTTCTCTTCACATTTTGCATTGTCTGACATGTTATTATCAAATAACAAAATCTCAAAAGAATTAAAAATATAGAGGTAATAATCATTGGTTCACTTGACATGGAATGACCCATTATTAACATAGCCATGTATCAAAAAGCTCACAAGTTATGGATTGTTAAATGTGTACAGGATCAGAACAATTAACACAAAACTACATCACCAGAACCAATAGAGTTACTGAAATACATCCATATAACCCCCATCAGAACAGAAATACATCACGAGACCCACCAGAGGTACAGAAATACATCCATATAATCCCCATCAGTACAGAAATATATCACCAGACCCACCAGAGGTACAGAAACACTATGCCAAAACCTTTATCAGTACAGAAATACATAACCAGACCCATCAGAGGTACAGAAATACATAAATAGAACCCCGATCATTACAGAAATTACAACCCTCATCAGTGCCAAAATTCAACATCAGAACTGCCATCAGTACATGGTAAAACAATTGTAATATCAGGTCAGACTCATACACATTTGTACTGCATGAACCTACAACTCCTACTACATAATTAGCAATGGTTAGGATATACTGAGAGTTGTTGTTAGCAGCCGTCAATAAAAGCATACAGGAATCAGAGCACTGATGCGAATTAGTTATTATCACAAATAATCATTTAGATCCTGGTACCTTATAGATGACGGGGTCGTCTTTTTCTTTTCTTCATCCTGTCCAGACACCATCATGACTTTTCACATCCACAACTTGCCTCTGCAGATTTCCATCTTCTACAGTCTTCTGCAGCACATCCTGGCACGATACCCTTAAAAAAAGCAGAATGATCAACCTTTTCCTGAGTAAAAATATCTGCCCTACACTGTGCCCCGGAATAAATAATTGCTCATTCTCACTGTTCCCTACACAAAATATGATTTATACACTGTACCTCTTCAGGTGCATGCCCTCCACACTGCCCTCTCCTTGCCAAACTGGGCTCCCTAGTCACACTATCCTCTACACTGTATCTTCCTATACTGTCCATGGTTTATACTGTTCTCCCTCATCAAACTCCCCAAACTTGACATACTGTCCCAGCATGCTGCCCCCTCTCCATTCATCTCCACACATGCTCAGTCTCTAATTTGTGCCCCTTTACATTTTTCCACCTAGTGAAGCCCCTTGATTCCCCTTTCTTTACAGCCATAATGTGTGATGCCAACAATAGTGCCCCCCAAACACTATATCATGCCCCGCAGTGAATTCCTCCATATGCACAGTATGATGACCCTACTGTAATCGCCTCAACTACACTGGCACAGTATGATCTCCAACTGTGACCTCCATACCACCATCCATACAATATAATGAACCTACATACAATATAATGGCCCCTACACCTCTTCACCTGTATAATGGCCCTCAACACAACCCTTAAACAGCCCTGCATAACGTATAAAGGCTCTTCACATCCCTCCAAGTATTATCATGCCCCCCCACAGAGCCCTCAATATATTATAATGGCTTGCATATAGTATAATTGAGTCCATATAATATAATACGTCATCCATAGTTCTCCATATAGTATAATGCACCCCATAACCCTTCATATATAATCATGCACCCCCATAGTCCTCCATATAGTATAATGGGCCCCCATAGTCCTCCAGATTGTATATTGCACCCCATATTCCTCCATATAGTATAATGCAACCCTATAGTCCTCCATAGCTCCATATAGTATAATACACCCTCATAGTACTCCATATAGTAGAATGCACCCCATAGTCCTCCATATAGTATAATGTATCCCCTATAGCCTTCCTTATAGTATAATGCACCCCCATAGTCCCTCCATATAGTATATTGGGCACCAATAATCCTCCATATAGTATATTGTACCCTCACTGTCTTCCTATATTATATTACACATTACATAGTTTCCCATCAGTGTACTCACTGATTTTTTTAAAAAAAAGTAAATACTGACCTCTCTTCTCGCTGCTCTGGTCTCCTACTCCGGTCGCCTCAGCATCTGCTCTGCTGCTCTGCATGTCTCAGCTCAGTGATGACATCATTGTGCCCCACTGTGCTGAGCTGCAGAGGGTGGACAGCGGTGGCCGGGACTCGTGAGAAGAATGCTGCAGGCAGAGGCATCTGGAACTATACAAATGCAAGTGGCATCCGCGGGGAGCTACCACTGGTAGACATACCTTGTACACACTCGGCTCTGCATGCCCCGTACACACGTCTCTGCTCCGTACACCTAGTACACACTCAACACTGCTCCGTACACCTAGTACAAACGCAGCTGTGCTCCATACGCCCCATACACACTCGGCTCCACTTCGTACACCTTGTACATACAGCTTTGCTCCGTTACACCTCGTACACACTCAGCTCTGCTTCATACACCTCATACACTCAGCTCTGCTCTGTATGCCTCGTACACACTCGGCTCCGTACACCTCATACACACTCAGCTCTGCTCTATACACCTCATACACACGGCTCTGCTACATACAACTAGTACACTCCTGGCTCTGCTACATCCACACTGTAAATCCCTCCCGGCCCCACACATAACCTTCACCTCATCCAGCATCATGATGACCTGCATGGTGGAATATCCTGCATACACTGAGGAGCTTATCATGTGACCCCTCACTCCTCCCATCCACTGACATCATCACAGGTCCTGTAAGCATTGAGTGTGCTGCTGTCTGTGCAGGTGGAGAGGAAAAGAAATCTGGCTCACACTGCAGGTGGTGGGGGGGAGGGCGCAACATGCGGCTGGCGGGGAGTGAGAGACTGCAGATGCTGAAGCAGGAGGCCCAGCAGCGCCCCCCCATGCCTGCTGTGCCCGGGGCACATGCCCTGCCAGCTCCCCTCCAGCTACAGTCCTGGTTTATACTCGAATATATCCGGTATTTATCTCTGTAATTGTTTTGATCATCTACACATTTTATTACTGTCCTATTCATTTTCTTCTGTGATGCATATCTCATAGTAGTTTTATTTGATTTAATTTTCTTGTTAGTCATCTCTAAGGGTTGAGCCGAGAGATCTTGCAGCCTCATAGACACAGGACAAAAGCACTAAAAGCCTATTATTTTAATCACTACAAGCATAACTTGGTAATGACTAATTTCTGATTTTTTGTTTAACCACTTAGGCCATGTTCACACTGTGTATTTTTGATCTGTTTTTTGTGATCTGTTTTTGCATGGAAAACGGATGACTTTCTGCGATACGTTTTTTACGGGTGCATTTATTGGGCAGAAAATGCATCTAGTAAAAGAATGAGCCTGTTAATTAGTGATCCGTTTTTCTCTTCCGTTTTCTCCATTGATTCCATTGCAAGAGAAAAAAACAGATCAAAAATGTGTCAAAAAATAATGGGTTTTTGGTGCATTTTATTCAAAAACGGATCCAAAATATGGGTAAAAAATTCACTGTGTGAATATAGTCATAAATACGGTATAACAAAACTATGCAAGTTTTTTTTTCCTGTAATCATAATGTTTTGGAGAATCATATTGCCAGGTCAATTTAGCCATAATTCTGTAAATAAAGAAACAATTGCAGAATTGAGCTTGTTTTGCTATGTTGCCCACACTATGGATTTTTATCCTGCTTTTCAATACATCATATTATAAAATAAATAGTGTCTTTCAAAAATATGACTCATCCTACAAAACACAAGCTGTACCAACTATATGTCTATATCGATGGAAAAATACAAAGATGGTGACTCTTGGAATAAAGGGAAGAAAAAACTAATGGGTAAAAATGAAGAATTGTTTGATCCTAAGGACCCGTTCGCACGCTGAATTTGTGGTGCAGATTTTGAACTTCCAAAGTCTGCACCTACTGTCTGAAAAACGCACCAAAATGATTTCTGTCCACACTGTGCATTTTTTATGCGTTTTTGGTGCGGATTTGATGTGGACTTGAAGGTGCTTTGTGTGTATTTCAATAAAGATTGGATACTTTGGTCAAAGAAGTGAAAAAAAAGATTTCAAATCCTGCCCCCCTTCAACGCTATCAATTGCGCTTAAAACTTAGAACTTTTCTCAGAAGCGCATAGCGTTAAGGCTATGCGCTGCGGGAGAATGCTGCCCCTAGTTACCCGATATTACCTTACCAACCAGCCACACACAAAGCTGCTGGGAGTGTGCTTTAGCAGATTGTACAGGAAACGTTGCAGACAACGTTTCCTGTGCGCTGTTGTAAAGCGCATTCCCAGAAGCTTTGTGTGTGGCTGGTTGGGAAGGTAATATCGGGTAACTAGGGGCAGCATTCTCCCGCAGCACATAGCGTTAACGCTATGCGCGTCTGGGAAAAGTTCTACATTTTAAGCGCTTGTGTCAGCCGCAAGGGCTGACGCAAGTGTGACCCTAGCCTTACTGTTCTTAGAAGGCATATAATCACAGTGTTCATCAACTGGTCGGTCAATTGTCTGAGCAATAAATGAGCAATTATCAAGATGGCTGTTGCTTTTATTCTGAGGATTATTTTTGGGCTATTTGTTAGATTTTAATTCCATAAAATTTTCAGCAATACAGTTCTATCTTACCTTCTGCATTTTTGCACTCAACAGCTCCTTCTGGACTTACTACAAATAGCCAAAGGAAAAAGTTTGGATGTGTTTTATAGAAAAAAAGGCAAACCGTATTACCAATAATGGCTAATTAAATTAGAGGAGTTGTTCGAGAGTAAACTATTGCAATCATTTTTAAACAATGATTGAAACTGTAAAGACATATTTTTTGTTCATTTTGTTTCCAACATTTTACTTTGAAAATTCTCAAACAGCATTGCTTTAAGTCTTCAGTATTGGAACTTTACCATTTTTACATACCTATTGTTAAAAATGACTTAGCAATTTACATTTGATAATTTATTCTTATTCATGTGCTTTTTGATCTGGTAATTACCTGCCAAAAATCATCTTTCTTACTCTTGAATATATAATATGCACATATTTTACCATAAAAGCTTAAGCCAGCAATAAAAACATACCGTTTTTTTAAACTAAATCATTAGTTTGTATTTTTTGTCATTTCAATTATAGGCTTCCAATAACATAACATTTTAGAAACCTTTTAAACCATTTTAAGATACTGTTCAACCCTTCCTGACATGCCAACTTTCTGTTTGTGCTTTTAGATTTTTGCTCACATTATTCCAGAAGCCATACATTTTTATTTTTCTGTTGATATAGACATATGTAGGCTTGTGTTTGGGGGGATATGTTGCAATTTTAAATGACTTCACTGATTTTATTATGAGATGTCAAATAAAATGGAAAACAATTTCCAAATGAAAAAAAAATTGCAAAAAAAAAGCAAAATTCTATAGTTTTGGGATTTTATTTTTACACTGCTCATTATATAGCAAAATCATAAATATTACTTGTCTTCCATATAATCCATATAATTCCATATAATGCTGTTGGGATGCAAAAGAGGGTGTTGACAATTAATTTTAAGGAATTTTTGGTTTTGATTAGATTTTGTACTGCTTGTCTGAAAAAAAGGTATGGCATAAAGCAGAACTGAGAAACCCCGGGCCCCAGGGCCGCGGCCCTGGATTACCTTTCTGGGGCCCCACAGAGATTCCTGGGGACCACAGTACTTGGGTTGGCAGACACGTTTTGCTGGCTGTTACCTAAATCCAGTTCCCCAGTGATCTCTATGCCCCCAGCCTCAGCCTCAGTCAGGTATACAGCCTCTCCTGTGATGTCTATAGCATTAGCAAACCTGGAAAAACTGTTGTAAAGCAACATGATCAATATCATCCACACCAAAGAGAAGCAGCTCCAGCCACCAATGTAGGGTGAGTTATTAGTTTAACCAAATATATCAGGGTCATTTTCAAGTTGACAATTTTGTACGGGTCCCAAAGGATAGTAGAAATTTCCAAATGTCTTCCAGCAGAAAAAAGTTCCCCACCCTTGGTATAAAGTCTATGTTTAAGAACAAATTTTTTCCTTTGATGCGTGGAAAGAGATACAATCACAGAACAATCATGAACGTCCTTTATTTAATTTTAAGCCTGTCTTTCCATAGTAGAGGGATTTTGATGTCAATATATTCTTCTACAAATTGTAGGGAGAATTCTTTAATTTCTTCAAACTTAGATATTTTGTTTTTGGTCTGCATTTTATTACATTTTTCAATGCAATAATGGTAGCTAATAGAGTTGGATGACTGGGGAGTGGCTGAGACAGATTGGTGATATGTAATAGAATAAGCGTGCAAAGAGAGAATATTTGTTAAAGGATAACTCGAGATCTACCCATGCTGAGGAAACATTATTAGTGATCCAGTTTTGGCTTTGCTTAATTAGGTTAGTGTAGTAATACGACATTTGGTTGGGCATGGTGAAAAGTTCTCTTGCTCTCCTTTTTGTCAAAATGTTCTTTGAAATTGTCTTTTTTTTCTAGCACCATATGTAATTATTCATCAGGTTTTTGAGCTTATTTAAATACTTTGGGTGGGATAATTGTTGGAATTGCTTTAAATATATAATATATAAGATCTTGGAAAGAGTAACCATTTGGAATGACATTATTTTACCTAGCCAAGTGAGATCCTTTCTGGAGAAGTTTCTTTATGTCACTTTGGATTATTTTGGTGACTTTTTCAATGTTCAAATTAATTAAGATTTGATTATTATTAGTGATAGAATTGCCTAAAGTTAGAGTGTCGTCTATCCATTTGAATGAAGAAATAATTTTAATGTTGTTCAGTCATTGCTGATTTAGATTAAATGGTAATATTTTAGATTTTTAAATATTTAACATTCAATTTGTAATAAGTTACCACTAAAAATGATTGAGTACTTTTAAGGATTCTCCAATAGATTTGTATGGGTCTGAAAGAGAAAGTATTATGTCTTCAAAAAGACCTATCTTGAAATTTCTTTTTCTTATGCAAATACCTTTTATTTTTATGTTGCTTCTCAAACACTTGGCTAGGGGTTCCATTTTAAGCACAAACATTGGGGGAGATAGTGGACACCCCTTGCCTAGTGCCTTTGGTGAGTATTGAAGGTTTTGAAAGATGGTTATTGGCATACATTCTTGCCGAGGGACAAATATATGAATATGGAGAGGGGGCGTGGCCTTATGGTAATGACGTAGGGTTTTACCTATGCTCTCCCCACAACAATAAGCAACTGGGCTAAATGACCTCAAAATGACTTTGACAACTGAAAAAAGATCTACTATCAAGCTGGTAATCACCTTGGGAACATTTTGTTTGGGTCAGTGGTCGCTTTTAAGAAGAATTCTCCTCAGAGTCAAGTCATCAATTTTGCCTGAGGTAAAGGATTGTGCTGTCACCTCATGAATAATGGCTGCCTAGTCACCTCATAATATCTTCATTGCCTAATACTCCCCAAATTTTATATAATTAGGCTTCAAATCTCTCAGTATACTGAAAGAAACTTTGAGAGATAGTCTGTGTGACTTTTCCATTGATTTCCATGATTTGGGCACATCTGACAGACATCTGACAGGCATCTGACAGACATCTGACAGACATCTGACAGGCTTCCATTGGCAGCAATATTGTACCTCTTAATTTCTAGGGTGTGCCTCTACAGGAGATTACCCTGGGATAGTCTGAACCCTCCTAACCTATTTTTGTATTGGCACCTATGATTTTGGACTTTTCCTGTCAAAAAATCCAAGATTCCGCATTTCTCTTAGAGCTTTGTGCTTTGCTGTGCAACCTAATTTCTTCTCAGAACCCTTTGGAGAGTTATCCTGGGTCTCCCCAGACCCCCCTGAACTATTTTTGGACTAGTATTGTTTGTTTTGTGATTGTTATTACCAGAAACCTACAGCCTCAGTGCTTCTGTGGATAAAACCGATACTTAAGAACTTTACTTATGCATATTGCGTAGCTCCTGTTTAATCTATTGGAGCTTACGTTGGAATTTACACCACAATTATGTCATAGCTTTCAGAGCTTTGTGCTTTGCTGTGCCACCCTAATTTCTTCTCAAAACCCTTTGGAGAGTTGTCCTGGGTCTCTCCAGACCCCTCAGAACTATTTTTGGACTAGTATTGTTTGTTTTGTGGTTTTTATTAACAGAAACCTACAGCCTCAGTGCTCCTGTGGATAAAACCGATACTTAAGAACTTTACTCACGTATATTGCATAGCGTCTATAATATCTATTGGTACTTGCACCGGAGTTGATATGATGCTGTGCAGCTCACATAGTAATTGCTGCTTACCACTCTGACTTTGCTTCTCTCACTATTTACGTAGTGCTGGCCCCCCACAGCACTATACATGTGGATTGCAATTCTTGGTCCATTTTAAATAAAGTAGACCTGCTTTTCTCTATATATCCCACAATTTCCTACTGCACCTTTGTCCTGCATTGTCATCTAAGGAGAAGTGTAGCAGCTATTGTACTATTTTTATACTCATACAATTTTTTTTTTATTTTAATTTTTTAAATTTTTTTTAAAAAAATTTAATTTATTTATTTATTTATTTTTATTTTTATTCTTTTGAGGATTTTCTGCGGAAGTTACAAATAAACACTTCTATTACTCTTCACATGAAGATTATATTGTCTTTCTCTTTTCACCTGGATCCTATTTTCATCAACTAGTGACGATTATACTATATTGGACAAATTTGGATTTGTTACTAGTTCATTCACGATATTAAGCCATTGTAGTGGTCCAGTATATCTGACATATACATATTACTGGTGACTTTTCTGCAATATTCAAGACTCATAACATCTGAGGATTCTGCGTGGGCAAGTGAGGTCGGAGGGCCTCCAGCGATCGCAAGCTTCGCAGACCCTGCGATTTCCGGAGTGTGAAGCAGATCTCAAGAATATGTATATGTTTATTTAAGTTAACTGTTTTCTTATTTGTGTGGGTGGCGTTACAGTGTACTGGTGCTGCTGGGATTTAGGCATTGTTTCAATTAGCTTTGACCAGATTCTAACATTGAGGTTGAATATATAGCCACACTGATATTTTTATATTAAGCTTTATAATCCTGATACTGTTTAGACACCTTCCTTTTATTTACTATGTCTCGTAGGCAGACAGATCTTCATAAGGTCACTATGAATCCTACGGGTAGGTCCACTAAACCCCATCTTAAATGCACTCCATCTACAACTAGACTGATTTTGGATAGCGAACACAAAGAGAAGGTGGATAAAATAGATTCTCACATACGGGGCTCAGATATGGACACCCTAGTTAATAAGGGTGGTGACAGCTTGAAGCAGACCTCAAAACATAAGGACACAAGCCCCCCTGGCAGTTCTGCTTTGGTTGGATCTACTTTGGAGGAATTGGAATCGGGAAGGGGTGACAGTCCTGGTTCCCCCCATGGTAAACAAAGACCTAGAGTCACTTCCTCTCCCTTATCTATTAAAATGAGGGGTCAGGCTGGACCAGTAGATAGGGACTTTTTGCTTGACCTCTTCCACAGCTTCGCTGATCAGATGAAAATGGAGTTCTCTGATATTAAAGAAACACTCTCCACCCTAACTACCAGAGCTGGCGATATGGAGGTAATAAACAGACTATCTGAAATTAATGAAAGGCAGTAATTCTGGTATTATTTAGGAGCGCTCAGTAAAGAGAAGCAGATACCAATAATTAAAGTAGACCTGTTTATTCTGGTTTGTCCACTACGCGCGTTTCAACAGCGACCTGCTGTCTTCCTCAGGTGACGCTGACACCGTGGTTGTGCACGGACAGCACAACCAGTCCAGGTGAGTGGTGATTACCGCCACTAACAATATATCCCCATTAGACCACCGGGTATTATTCAAGATTGCGCCTCTCAATTTTTGTTATTTCATATCTAAAATTAATAGCTCTCTTAGAAAAGAATTGGACAAAACTAAACAGGTTTATAAAACATTGTCCAGTAAATTGTATTATTTTGACAATACTAATAGACAGTCCAATTTAAAATTAAGGGAAATTCCTGAGACAACCACAAGGTCTGAAATACTGCCTTACATTAAAAAATGATTAAAACAGTGTTGCCCTCACTGTCTGATGTAGAGTGTTTGCTGGATAAAGCGTTTCACCTTCCTAAACCCACATCTGTCCTGGAGATGTTGCCTAGAGACACTCTGGTTACTTTTAGCTTTAAAAACACAAAAAATCTCCTCACCACCTACATGCAGAAGCATGAGGCCTTACCTAGACCATTTCATGATATTAAAATTTTTTCAGACCTCTCTAAGGAAACATTGTCCAAACGTAGAATTCTGACACCTGTCACCAAGATATTGAGGGCTAATGGTATTACGCATAGATGGCTCTCCCCGACCAGACTTAACTTTAAGCGGGGTCCTACTTCTCATGTGATAGACGGATTGGAGGAGGGTCTTCAACTTTTAAGAGAGCTTGGCATTGCTGACCCGCCAGTAACCTGAATACTTATATTGGGTTAAACAGAACTTAATTTTGAAACACTGAGGTGATTACACTTAGATGTATATAATACATTATTAATTGTTGTGGGTGAGAGGCCTTTTTTCTCCCCAAGGAGCTTTTTCCATCAGTTAGTTGTAACTGAGCCATATAGTCCGCTAGTCCGTTATCTAATATATAAAACCCCAAGCCCATTTCCTGCAAAAAATAAGAGGGTGGGGGACAAGAGACGCAATAGTGCCCTATCACTAGTGACACTAGAAAGAGTGATGCTGAGGAACCACTCACCTGATTCAGTTGTGGGCCCCACAACTGGTTTGAAGGCATTTTGAGAAGAATCTCTCAGCTGCTGCAGGACCTCCACCAACTACTGACCAGTAGTGAAATTTAAGGAGATGATGGTAGTACAGGTGTGACACGGTCCGCGCTGCTCCAATGTAAAAACTCACCAAAAGAATATCCCTGAGGAAGGTGCCAGGTGGGGCGCCGAAACGCGTAGGAGGAAGGAGGATTAAAAAGATAAAACCTACTGATGACTTTGTGACTCTTTTGGTGAGTTTTTACATTGGAGCAGCGCGGACCGTGTCACACCTGTACTACCATCATCTCCTCAAGCCCATTTCCGTTACTTTGTCCAGCACTTTGTCATTGGCTACATGACGTCACCACAGTGCTATACCCTGAACGGGTGGACCGGCATGGCGGCCCTAAGCGGAGCGGGACTCAGGCAGCCTCGCCACGCTTACGGCTGCCCGTATAGTGCCCCAAACCCACACATAACGGGCGGGAGACGACCGGCTTTAGCCGGTTGTCTCCCGCCCACGGGCCGCCGGCCGGAGCCAGCGTGAGCCAGACAGGAGATGACCGCCTTTAGCCGGTCGTCTCCCGCCCGCCACACGCCATGGTCCCGTGGCCGGAGCGAGCGTGAGCCTACCGAGAGACTGGCTCGTGGATGCCCGGAGCTCAGCCGCGGCTACCTATGGCACAGAGGTCCGCGGCGAGTCAGCCGGGAGATGACCGGCTTTAGCTGGTCATTTCCCGGCTGACGAGCCGCTTTGCTCCGTGCCGTACATAGCCGTGGCTGAGCTCCACCCAGCCGCAAGCCAGCCGCAATTTTCCGCTGTACCACGAGCCACGATTGTGATTGGTCGCCGCCGGGTGCAAGCGACCAGTCAGGATAGCGGCGCGCTATGCCGCAATATTTGCAATACACTGAGTACAGTGTATTTGAAGTATGGCGCCATACAGCGCACCGCTATTTTGATTGGTCGCCGCGCTGAATGCAGTACTCAGTGTATTTCAAATATGGTGGCATAGCGCGCGCCGCTATTCTGATTGGCCGCCGCTCTGAACGCGGCGACCAATCAGAATAGTGGTGCGCTCTATGCCGCCATATTTGAAATACACTGTGTCAGTGTATTTGAAGTATGGCGCCATAGAGCACGCCGCTATTCTGATTGGTCGCCGCGCTGAACGCGGTGACCAATCAGAATAGCGGCGCGCGCTATGCCGCCATATTTGAAATACACTGAGTACAGTGTATTTGAAGTATGGCCCCATAGAGCACGCTGCTATTCTGATTGGTCGCCGCACTGAACATAGCGACCAATCAGAATAGCGGCGCGCTCTATGGCGCAATACTTCAAATACACGGAGTACAGTGTATTTCAAATATGGCGGCACAGCGCTGAACGCGGCGAGCAATCATAATAGCGGCGCGCTCTATGGCGCCATACTTCAAATACACTTAGTACAGTGTATTTGAAGTGTGGCGCCATAGAGTGCGCCACCATTCTGATTGGTAGCCGCGCTGAACGCAGCGACCAATCAAGTATTAGCCAGTAGGTGTACTAAGAGCCTTACCACAGAACAATGAAATTTTCAAATATTACATTCACCATACAAACATAGGTAGTTGATGGATAGATATCATGTTTTAATTGCGTTATTGTTAATTCTTACTAAATAAACTGTATATTGATTCTAGACCACCCGATTCCTTAGAATCGGGCTGCCAGCTAGTTGTATATATTTCTTGATATTATTCTGTTCTTGTTTTATTCTATTTTTTTTCTTTTAGTACTTATTGACATGATGAATGTTTTATATTTCATTCCAGAAATCTCTTGGCTGCATGGTTTAGTAAGTCTTTTCTCTACTGACTTAACTTCGTTTACTTGCTTTTATGGCCATTTATTTCATGTCCCTGAATGTACATGGCCTAAATTCCCCTCATAAGAGGTATCTACTGTGGAGAGACATATTTAGATTTAAAATAGATATTGCGGGGTTGCAGGAGACTAAGTTTTCTAATGATAATCCTCCGAAATTTGAAAATAAGTTATTTTCATCTATTATCTTAGCCTCTCAGAAAAAAAAGAAGGCGGGTGTCGCCTTTTTGATTAGAAATAACATCCAGTTTGAACAGGAGACTGTTATTGCAGATACAGAGCGAAGATATATAATTTTAATATGTGGGCTTAGTGGTGTCTATTATACATTAGTTACTCTGTATGCCCCTAATAAGGGTCAGATTAGATTTTTGAAAGAGTTAATGATTTTAATTTCGGAAAATCGTAAGGGTTCTTTGATTCTCTTTGGGGATTTTAATGTAATACCTGATGCATTTTTGGATTCCTCTGGAACTCGTGGAATTTCTAATTTAACCTTGAATCCTTGGATTGATAGAGAGAGCTTATATGACGTATTTCGATGTATTCATTCCACTTCTAGAGAATACACATTCTACTCGGATTCCCAGCTTTCCTTATCTAGAACAGATCTAGTTCTAGCTGATAGTGTCTCTATATATGAAATTAAAAAGATCAATATCCTGCCAAAGACTTGGTCTGATCATTCCCCGATAGTTTTTGAGTTGGTCCCTAGAGGGGGTGCTTCATCCACTAGGATTTGGAGGGCCAATACCTTTCTTTATTCTTATCCCAACTCAAGAAAGGAATTGATAGACACTCTAAATTATTACTTAAAGAGAACGATGGTGATGCAGTTAGTATTGAGACATTGTGGTTAGCCCATAAAACAGTAGTTAGGGGCAAGTTGATTGAACTAAATTCACGTCTCAAAAAACAATCTAATGCCAAACTTGCATCTCTAGTTGCTGACATTCGTACCCTAGAAGAATCACAAATAGCGTCTCCTTCTCCGTCTACCCAGCTTAAAATCTTAAAGCTTAGAATAGAATTAAGGTCCCTTTTAATTTCTGACTATAACAAAATGATTCAGTCTTCTAAACTAAATTACTATATTTGTCACAATAAATGTAATACATTTTTCACCCATCGAATAAAACTGATGAGACAAAAGAGGAGGATTCTACTAATCAAAAACAAGCAGGGGTTGACTTACAGACACCCAGAGGATATTTCAAGTGAATTCCTGCACTTTTATAAAAACCTTTATAATTTAAATTTAAGTCCAGGGACTGTACAACCCTCTCTGTTGGATATTAACTCTTTTCTGGGTTCCTTGAGCCTTCCCTCTCTGCCTACTGAAGAGGTGGATCTTCTTAATTGTCCCTTTCAGAATTCTGAGATTACAGAAGCAGTGAAATCCCTCAAAACTGGGAAATCGCCTGGGCCCGATGGATTATCTGATGAATATTTCAAAAATTTTGCTGACATCCTGACACCTTATTTAACTAGACTTCTTAATTCGGCCTAAATGTCATCCCTTCTTCCTGCAGAAATGCTGGAAGCATTAATTACAGTCATTCCCAAGGTTAAAGGGGATGCCCTAAATGTCAGAGATTATAGGCCCATTTCGCTCTTAAACACTGATGCTAAAATTATAGCCAAAGTTGTTGTTAATAGATTATCTAAGTATTCAACTCGCTTAATTCATACTGACCAAACGGGTTTTGTCAGTGGCAGAAGTACTATGGACGCCACGAGAAGATTATTCCATATTATATCATATGTAGAAAGGTCAAATCTTCCCACTTTGCTGATTTCTCTAGACGCCGAAAAGGCTTTTGACCGAGTAAATTGGCTGTTTTTATTTGAGTCCTTTAAAAAATTTGTTTTTCTGGTCCCATATTTAATATTATTAGAGCTTTGTATTCCCATCCATCCGCCAAAACTCTAACAAATAATGTTGTGTCTGACTCCTTTAGAATTACCAATGGAACTCGACAGGGATGCCCTCTGTCCCCTACTTTATTTAATTTCTTTTTAGAACCCTTGGTGGAGGCAATACGGTCACATGAGGGGATCCGGGGATGTCCATTACATGGGCGTCAACACGTTGCAGCTCTATTTGCAGACGATTTACTGATTATTCTATCAGATCCTCTGGTGTCTCTTAGGAATCTGATGGACATTGTTGAGAGATTCTCTGGAGTCTCTTATTATAAATTGAATACTAATAAGACACAGGTTTTACCCTATCATATTGAAAATCACCTATTAGATATACTAAAAACTGAATTTAATTTCTCCTGGTCACTGTCAGAAATTCCCTATTTGGGAATCATTATTACTAAACCTCTATCTAACATGATTGATAAGAATATTTCAGATATTGTTAAATCCCTTTCGAAAGATGTGTCTAATCTGTCTAATTTAGAGGTTTCCTGGACGGGACGTATTGCGGCCTATAAAATGTTGCTACTTCCCAAAATTCTATACCTCTTCCATTCCCTCCCTGTGGTCATCCCTCAGAAATATTTTAAACGTCTCCAGACACAACTTAGCCAATTTATTTGGCGAGGGAAATTTCCTAGAATTGCAGCTACCACTCTTGAAAAACATAAATTACATGCAGGTTTAGGTATCCCCAATCTTAGGGCCTATTATATAGCTATCATAACTCAAATTAGTTCACGATGGTGGAGTACTGAATACTCACCATCCTGGGTAAATATAGAACGATCCATCATGAAGCAACAGAATCCTGCATTGTTTATTATTTTATACCGCCTTAGTCTAAAAAAGAGACTTACCCTAGAAACCCCTCTTAAGGCCACTATCAAGGCTTAGAGGACATTTAATCAGATCTCTAATACCATCTTCTCTCCAGTTTCTCCTGTTTGGCTCCCAATAGATATTTTATCCTGGTCGTGCCCATCTCTTAATTTGGCTATCTGGAAGAGTATGAATATGAGGTATGTGTCTGACGTGTTTGATGGTGAGAGGTTGGCCTCTTTTGAGGTTGTCTCTTCTCGTTTCAGCCTACCTGAATCTGACAGACCTACTTGGACTTTACTGAATTAGACTTTAAACAACCCACGTCTAGATTTTACACTACCTAACAATATTGACCTCCTACTTCGTCACACTGGAAGCCAACTTGTGTGAAAAACTAATAATATCTATAAAACTTTTAATATGGATGTGACTTTTAATAATTATAGATTCTGTACAGTATGGAATCACCAACTTGACATCGATAATCATACTTTACATAACCAGTTGCCCATCATTTTAAAAACTATTTACTCCTCTGTCCCCTGCTCAACACTTCTGGAAACTCAATATAAAGTATATACCAAGTGGTATTTTACACCATTGAAATTGCATAAGATAGACCCTACTGTTTCTAATTTATGTTGGAGAAAATGTGGACTAGTGGGATCTGTCCGTCATATTTTTTGGTCATGCTCAAAGTTACGTTCCTTTTGGTTAGATGTCCAGTCCCTGATCAATTTAGTTTTAGATTTAGACATGGTCTTAACTTTTGACTCTGCTGTATTGTTGATTGGGATATGCGATCTCCCAAAATGTGAAAGATTCTTGGCCTTACATATCCTATTAGTAGCTAAACATTTTATCGCCTCTAGGTGGAGGAGTGATTGTGTTCCATCCATAGAGGACTTTATGGATTGCATAGCATTGCACAACTCATTTGAATTCACGTTTGCTCTTAGAGGGGGTATGCATGCTAGATTTAAGTACATGACGAAATGGGCGAGTTGGGTTCGAATGTATATACCGACTCTTACATTTTGTCTACCCTAATTTGGCCTGAATTTCTCCATTTTGATTGTACTTACAATTGTTTGCTAAGAGCTATTTAGTTGTTTTTTTTTTAGATACTCAGAATCGTCGTGTCAGTTGTAAATATTTGGTTATTTTATTTCTTTTACTTATGTCTTTTGTCTTTATTGTTTTTCTCCTTGTTGACTAATAAATATATCTTTAAACAAATATATGAATACATAAGGGTTTTAATGATTTGATTATCAAATCCAAATTTCTATAGTGTAGCGCTTAAGAAAGCCCAATTAATCCTATCGAAAGCCTTTTCAGCATCTAAGGCCAATAGTAAGGAAGGTGGCTTTGAATTGTTTATAATGTTTATCAGACTTCTAGTACCACCTGTAGTTTGGCACCCTTCGATGAACCCCACTTAGTCTTTGTAGATGATTACTGGAAGAATTTTTTGTAATCTGTTTGCAATTACCTTGGAATATATATTTTATATCCAAATTACTCAGTGAAATTTGTTTATAGTTAGTTACTGATTCAAAATTGTCCGATGGTTTGGGATTAAGCGTGATGATTACTTGTAGCATTTCTTCTGGGAATTATCCAGTTAAATATGCTTTGTTAAAGGGAACCTGTCAGGTGGTGTGTCCCCCCCCAGCTATCACTGTCTGTAGCTGTAGCTGTATAATAGGTGTCTAATCATCCTTGTCTGAGCTCGAGATGTGAAAGGTAAAAAAAAAGCATTTATACACTTACATTTCCTTATGTAATGAGGCAGTCAGTCTCCAGCTTGGAGGATGGGGGACTGTTTGGCAGGTTAATAGTTAACATTTCAGCCTTATGTTAAAACATGTTGGGAGACCTGATGTGATGTCATAACCATGTGACTACAATAGGCGGAGCTAAGTCCCCATGGAACATAAGTTTACTCACTTAGCTCTGCCCACTGTGCTCACATGATCGTTACATAACACAGGTCCTTTAGCCATGCAAGTTAATAGTGAGTTAACTATTATCCTGCCAGACAGTCTCCCTCCTCCAAGGTGTAGACTGAAATGTAAGTGTATAAATGCTTTTTTCACCTATCACATTACACAATGAGCTCAGACAGGGATGATTAGAATAGTATTATAAAGCTACAGGTACAGATAGTGATAGCTGGGGGGGCATAACCCACCTGACAGGTTCCCTTTAAAGATCTTTACCATGTGGGGTAGTAGTAGATTAAAAAATTGTCTGAAATATTCACTGGAGAATCCATGAGGACCAGTTGATTTATTTAATTTATTGATAACTCCTAGAATTTCCTCTCTGGTAAATGGGGAATTTCAGCAGTCAAGCTGCAACTGGGAGATTGTTGGTAGTTTTCTGTTGGATAGAAAGTTATTAATTAAACTTTTGTTGGGCTGTGCTGTAGAGACATCATTCTTGAGATTGTACAGGCTAGAGTCATATTAATAATAATTTGCCACACTATAAAGACTTTATATCTTTTGTCTTTAATCTGTGGCGTTGAAAGAGGAAGTGGTTCTTATTCATTTAATTTTTTCTATTTTTTTCTTGTTGGTTTTTCATTTTCATTTTATTTTTCCAATTTTTCTATCTTTTTATATTTACTTCTTTCTTTACATCTGGGATTTGTGCAATAATATGTAACGTTTTACTGGTAATACATAGGAAGTGTGCTTCTTCATCCTAGCACCATATATCACATTTTGTGTCACTATATCACATGAAGGAATGTTCTCACAGGTTTTAGATGCTCTTAAGGGTATATATATTTGCCTTTTAATCTGTTATTGCCACTTACTTTTGTTGTTTTTCTTTCTCTGAACACCTGAATATTTTTGCAACAGTCTCCCATTTGTATTTCTTTTAATACTTTCTTTCATATGTACCATTATCTATACCTTTCTTAGTGTATTTTCTCTTATGTCCAAGTGCTCAAATAGTGGGTTCTGGTACCCCTTAATGTATTGTCACGGTGTTTCTTTGTTTTGTAACTATTTATTAAATATAATTTAAAAAAAAACTATGCTTTAATAAAGAATTTATTATACCATACATTTTGGCTAAAAACCCTTTTCAGTTTATCGCTTTTTTGTAGTGTGGAGTTTGGCTTTGAAATATTGGTTATACAGTTGTGGCCAAAAGTATTGACACTCAGTTTCTTCCTGAAAATGATTGCAATCACAAATTCTTTGGTATTACTATCTTCATTTAATTTGTCTTCAATGAAAAAACACAAAAGAGAATGAAGCAAAAAGCAAAACATGATCATTTCACACAAAACTCCAAAAATGGGACAGACAAAAGTATTGGCACCCTCAGTCTAATACTTGGTTGCACAACCTTTAGCCAAAATAAGTGCGATCAACCTCTTCCAGTAACCATCAATGAGTTTCTTACAATGCTCTGCTGGAATTTTAGACCATTCTTCTTTGGCAAACTGCTCCAGGAAGAAACTGAGTATTATCTGACAGAATTGCAGGGGTGTCAATACTTTTGGCCACAACTGTAAATAAACACTTGAAATAGATCACTCTGTTTGTAATGACTTCATGTATGTGTTTCAGTATTGAATTACTTAAATAATCTAACTTTTTGATGATATTCTAATTCATTGAGATGCACCTGTACATTCACTTTAGTACTGATTTGATTCTTTAAATAACTAACTAATATATGGTACCTTCCAGATTCATCCTTGAGTTCTTATACCAATTCGAAAGACAAAGAGCTCTTTATATTAGTAGAGAGGCCAGCTGTTTTGTTTTGTTTTTTTGTTTTTTTTTTTAATTAAAAGCATTGAAAATGTGTGAGAAATTTCTGTGTTCGAATTTGGATGGTTGTTTTTAGCAGGTTTTGTCTCTTGTAAGCAGATGATATCACATTTGCTGTTTTCAATCTCTAACCATAATAGGTGTCTTTTTGCAGGGCGATTGAGACCTTTGACATTAAAGGAAAAGGATTTGGTGTTCATTGGTGTAGGTTTTCTAAGGGAGGGAGTGAAAAAAAAGAAGGGAATAAGAAGAGTGAGAAAAGTAAAGGTCGGAGGTGAATTTCTTATAATAAAGAATTTCTTATAATAAAGAAAATCTTGTCATCTGATCAAAATGAACTTATCCTATATTTCCCTGAGACAAAAGAAATAACCCAGGGATGCACTGAGTATTATTATTCTGTCCAGATCTGCGAAGCCTGTTAGTGGCAACAGTTCATGCTGTAAAAAAAAATCAAAAGTCCACCATCACAGCACTAAAGAAAACTTTATTAACAATTTTCAACTATAGTGAAAGTCACATATTCCTCAAAACCCCTCTAACAGTGCAGGCAACTAAAGATTATCTGTCTACTGTTAGCGGACCGACCTTAATCTGCAGAGAACAATTTCGAATATACAGCCCCTCAGCAAATGCCGATCTTACAGACACATTGTATAGTGGCTTCTAATAGAAGAGGAAGATAGAAAGTAGAAGATCATTTAATTAACCATCCTGCAATTCTACAATTGCCACTGTCTTTCATCAACACTCAGCTATTCCTGTAATCCTCTGTGCTGTACTGTCAGAGATGCTCGCAGTGCTGACAACTGAGCTGCTCTGAAAGAAAAAGAAAAGATTCTGAGTCTTGTGCTTGTCATAAAAATTACCAATGAACAATATTAATAATTATATGTAATAACTAATTGCCAATACCCTGTGCTTAGATCAGTGCTTCCCCTGACAGTCTATTCAGTCCAACCTCACTATTTCTGTAGAGCAGCCTGACTTTAGCCGAGCATTGTGCTGTCTCTGACAGTGGTACTTATCCATTATATTTATAGCTGAATAATATGCATTGAGAGAGAGGCTGTCTACAGCCCTGCATTACGCAACTTTTGTCAGTGCAGGACAGCAGGACAGGGCTTCCTGTAAGGGAACCTACTGTATTATTTCTGACATTACAAAATTCTTGCACATAAGCGATGAATAGGAACTTTATAAATTGCAAAATAAACGTATCCCTGCCACATAACAAACTACAAGTTCAAGATGCCAAATCGCATGGGGCAAACAAATCCCAAATTAAATCCCCACATTCTCATCATAGCAAAAATAACTTACTCAGATGCCTATGTCCTCTGGGATGTAAATCCCAAGACAAAAAGTATATGAAATTGTTCAGTACAGACAAAGTAATGCCCGGGCCAGAACATCATATCTTTGTGGGCCTAATCACGTGATTGGCCCGGCTTCAATGTGCGCATTGCGCATGAGCCGGACCGGGCGGATTATGTGATTAGGTCCACAATTCATCATATCCGGCCCTGGCATTACAGCTGCAGAGAGGGCAGGAGATTCCAAAAGGAAAAGCACCAGGAAGGATAACGCCCAGCGGGGCATGCTAGGACACAAACAGGATTGGATCATGGAGCACGGATCTCGCCTATCCAGCTTCCTAGATGGAGACCATAAGTGAGTTGAAATTCATTTTTCAAAATCGTTATAGAGCCCCTTTAGGTCAGAGAGGGATGGTTAGGGAAATGCTAGGAAGGTGCAGGGATAGCTAGTGATAGGAAAGAGGGGTAGATCGAGGTGACAGGTTCCCTTTAAAACAAAATCAAAATGACTTTAAAGGCCACGTCACACACACAGATATCTGAGTCCAATATCTGAACAGATCTCTGGTTGCAGTGAAATCATGGATACATTGTTCCATTTTGTGGCTGTGTACAACATGGAGCAATGTATCCATGATTTCACTGCAACCAGAGATCTGTTCAGACATTGGACTCATATCTGTGTGTGTGAAGTGGCCTTAAGACTAGTACTTTGCTGTTGATCTCTCTTTTTTTTTATCTCTTTTGAAATTTGAGGATGCTTCATCGGATGGACGCTCCACAAACTTTTTAGCCTGAAAAAGGAGGTTAACTCAGAATTCTGTTTTAACCCCTTCCCGACCCAGGACGCAGCATATGCGTCATCAAAACAAGTTGGTTCCCGACCTTGGACGCATATGCTGCGTCCTGGTGTAATCGCGCTCCTGCAGCTCTAGTGAGAGGTGTCACTGACCTCTCACTTGAGCTGCAGGTAGCTGGGGACCTGTGCTACACCCCAGGGGGGGTGGATTTGCCCCCCCGAGGCTACAGTCGCGGTAATTGGGGGGTTAAAAATGAAAACCGCAATTACCGCGACTGTATTGATTTTGCGGTCTCCGTCTTTTTTTGCTTCCCTGCCTGGCTCCTCCTGTTCCCCCATGTCTCTTCCTGTTCCTCCCCCAGATCATCTCTGCTCTGTCCCTCTCTGTTTCCGCCCCCCCCCAGCTCATCTGCTCTAATCCCCGGTGTTTCCGGCCCCCCCTCTGATCTGCCCCATCCCCCGCTGTCTCCGGACCCCCAGCTCATCTGCCTTGTCACCCGCTGATCTGCCCTGTCCCCCTCTGTCTCCGGACCCCCAGCTCATCTGACCTGTCCTCTGCCTGTCTGCCGTGTCCCCCATTGTCTCCGGCCCCCCACCGCTCATCCCCAGTCTAGTGCCACCGCCGGTGATCGGCAGGAGGAGGTGTTCACCGGACATGTGATCACCTCCTCCTGCCGCCTCTTCCGCTCACCTCCGGCTCTCTGCTCCCCGCCAGCCGGGTCTTCCTCCTCCGGCGCTAGGCTCCCCGCCAGCCGGTTCTTCCTCCTCCGGCGCTCTGCTCCCCGCCAGCCGGGTCTTCCTCCTCCGGCGCTCTGCTCCCCGCCAGCCGGGTCTTCCTCCTCCGGCGCTCTGCTCCCCGCTGCTGCAGTCTTCCTCCTTCGGTGCCCGTCATCCTGTGGGATCCATTCTCTGCACTTGATCCACCTTGGGGGGGATCCCCCTGCAAGGGGGATCCTCCTGTATGGGGATTGAGCTGCAGAAAGCAATCTGACAGCTTGGATGCAGTGATCCAGTGGATCACTGCACCCAAACTGTCAGATTGCTTTCTGCAGCTTGATCCCTATTCAGGGGGATATCCTTGCATGGGGATCGAGCTGCAGAAAGTCATCTGACAGCTCAGGTGCAGTGATCCAGTGGATCACTGCACTCAAGCGGTCAGATCGCTTTCTGCAGCTCAATCCGCATGCAGGGGGATCCCCCTATATGGGGATTGAGCTGCAGAAAGCAATCTGACAGCTCAGACGCAGTGATCCAGTGGATCACTGCACCCAAACTGTCAGATTGCTTTCTGCAGCTTGATCCCTATTCAGGGGGATACCCTTGCATGGGGATCGAGCTGCAGAAAGTCATCTGACAGCTCAGGTGCAGTGATCCAGTGGATCACTGCACCCAAGCTGTCAGATCGCTTTCTGCAGCTCAATCCGCATGCAGGGGGATCCCCCTATATGGGGATTGAGCTGCAGAAAGCAATCTGACAGCTCAGACGCAGTGATCCAGTGGATCACTGCACCCAAACTGTCAGATTGCTTTCTGCAGCTTCATCCCTACTCGGGGATACCCTTGCATGGGGATCGAGCTGCAAAAAGTGATCTGACAGCTCAGGTGCAGTGATCCAGTGAATCACTGCACCCAAGGTGTCAGATCGCTTTCTGCAGCTCAATCCGCATGCAGGGGGATCCCCCTGCATGGGGATCAAGCTGCAGAAAGTGATCTGACAGCTCGGACACAGTGATCCAGTGGATCACTGCAGATTGCTTTCTGCAGCTCAATCCGCATGCAGGGGGATCAGGCTGCAGAGTAGCAATCTGACAGCCCACACTGCGCCCGTGCTGTCAGATCGCTTTCTGCATCTTGATCCTCATGCAGGGGCATCGGGCTGCAGAGTAGCAATCTGACAGCCTAGACGAAGTGATCCACTATGAGGATCACTGTGCCCGGGCTGTCAGATCACTTTCTACAGCTAGATTCCCATGCAAGGGGATCAGGCGCAGTGATCCACTATGTGGATGCAGGGGGAACATGCTGCAGTGAATAATCTGACCGCCCTGGTGCAGTGATCCATTATGTGATCACTCTGCCAGGGCTGTCAGATCACTTCAATGCAACGTCGAGTCACCTGACCCAAGCCTCAGAGATCATGTGATCTCTGAGACTTGGGTTTGCACAGTGATGCTGCACTGTATGGCAATGATCTGCCATACAGTGCATCATCACTATGACACCAGAGACTGCAACAAGAGGACACTTGATTCCTTTGCTGCAGTCTCTGGATGTAGCAGAGGTGATTGAGCGTCGTGGGACCTTCGTTGTGGACTACGTTGGAGACAATCGAACGTCGTGGGACCTTCGTTGTGGACTACGTCGGATCTTTTTATAATAAAGATGGAGTCCGAATTGTGTCTGTGTTTTTTTTTTCAAATAAAAAGATTTTTCTGTGTGTATTTATTGACTATTTACCGTACTAGAGATTCCTAATGGCGGGTCTAACATTGGCCCTATATTAAGAATCTCGGGCTTAGTGCCAGCTGCCAATAAAAAGCTGGCATTAACCCCTTTATTACCCAGTTAGCCACCGGCACCAGGGCAACTGGAAGAGCGTGGGTACAGCGCCAGAAAATGGCGCTTCAATGAATGTGCCATTTTCTGGGTCGGCTGCGGGCTGCAATTCGCAGCATGGGGGGCCCAGAACGCTTGGGCCTCTCTATGCTGAGGATTCCAGCCCCCAGCTGCCTAGTTGTACCTGGCTGGACCAAAAATATGGCGGAGCCCCACGTAATTTTTTTTCTAGAATTAGTTCTAGAAATTAAAAAAAAAATGGGCTTCGCTGTATTTTTGGTTCCAGCCAGGTATGACGAGGCAGCTGGGGGTGGGTGGCAGTCCGTAGCTGCCAAGTTGTACCTGGCTGGACCAAAAATATGGCGGAGCCCTATGTCATTTTTTTTCTAGAAATAATTCTAGAAATAAAAAAAAAATAGGCTTCGCTGTATTTTTGGTTCCAGCCAGGTATGACGAGGCAGCTGGGGGCTGGTGGCAGTCCGTAGCTGCCAAGTTGTACCTGGCTGGACCAAAAATATGGCGGAGCCCCATGCCATTTTTTTTCTTACTTCTACCAATAAAATGACAAGGAGCTTTGCCTTATTTTTGGATGCCAGCCAGGTACAACTTGGCAGTTGGGGGGCTGCAATCCTCATCGTGGAGAGACCCAAATGTTGTGGCCCCCCACGCTGCAAATTGCAACCCACAGCCACCACAGAAAATAGCACATTAGAGGTGCCATTTTCTGGTGCTGTACCCCAACTCTTCCAGTTGCCCTTGTGCTGGTGGCAATGCTAGTGGCACACAGGGGTTCTCCATACGCGACATGGAGTCCGCTAACAATTCCAATTGTTAGCGGACACCATGTCGCGTATGGAGAGCCCCTGTGTGCCTAAACATTGGAGCTCCCCCACAAGTGACCCCATTTTGGAAACTACACCCCCCAAGGAACGTATCTAGATGCATAGTGAGCACTTGAACCCCCAAGTAGTTCACAAATTGATCCATAAAAATAAAAAAGTACTTTTTTTTCCACAAAAAAAGTATTTTTTCATTTTTACGGATCAATTTGTGAAGCACCTGGGGGTTCAAAGTGCTCACTATGCATCTAGATACGTTCCTTGGGGGGTCTAGTTTCCAAAATGGGGTTACTTGTGGGGGAGCTCTAATGTTTAGTCACACAGCGGCTCTCCATACGCAACATGGTGTCCGCTAACCGTTCCAATTGTTAGCAGACACCATGTCGCGTATGGAGAGCCCCTGTGTGCCTAAACATTGGAGCTTCCCCACAAGTGACCCCATTTTGGAAACTAGACCCCCCAAGGAATGTATCTAGATGCATAGTGAGCACTTTGAACCCCTAGGTGCTTCACAAATTAATGAAAAAAAAAATTTTGTGGAAACAAAGTACTTTTTCATTTTTACGAATCAATTTGTGAAGCACCTGGGGTTGAAAGTGCTCACTATACATCTATATACGTTCCCTGGGGGGTCTAGTTTCCAAAATGGGGTCATTTGTGGGGGAGCTCCAATGTTTAGGCACACAGGGGCTCTCCAAACGCAACATGGTGTCCGTTAACAATTTGAATGGAAATCAGCTCAAATTGTTAGCGGACATCATGTCACGTTTGGAGAGCCCCTGTGTGCCTAAACATTGGAGCTCCCCTATAAGTGACCCCATTTTGGAAACTAGACCCCCCAGGGAACTTACCTAGATGGGTGGTGAGCATTTTGAACAACCAAGTGCTTCACAAATTAATCTGTAAAAATGAAAAAAGAAAATTTTTGTGGAAATAAAAGTACTTTTTCATTTTTACGGATGAATTTGTGAAGCACCTGGGGGTTCAAAGTGCTCACTATGCATCTAGATACGTTCCCTGGGGGGTCTAGTTTCCAAAATGGGGTCACTTGTGGGGGAGCCCCAATGTTTAGGCACACAGGGGCTCACCAAACGCAACATGGTGACAGCTAACAATTTGAGCTGATTTTTATTCAAATTGTTAGCGGACACCATGTCGCGTTTGGAGAGCCCCTGTGCGTCTTCACATTGGAGCTCCCCCACAAGTGACCCCATTTATGAAACTAGACCCCCAGGGAACATATCTAGATGCGTAGTGAGCATAATGAACCCCCAGGTGCTTCACAAATTAATGAAAAAAAAAGATTTTTGCGGAAAAAAATTACTCAAACAATTATTCAAATTGTTAGCGGACACCATGTCGCGTTTGGAGAGCCCCTGTGCGTCTTCACATTGGAGCTCCCCCACAAGTGACCCCATTTATGAAACTAGACCCCCCAGGGAACATATCTAGATGGGTAGTGAGCATATTGAACCCCCAGGTGCTTTACAAATTGATCTGTGAAAATGAAATAGTACTTTTTTTTTTCACAAAAATTTATTTTTAGCCTAAATTTTTTCGTTTTCACATGGCAACAGCATAAAATTCATCCTAAAATTTGTTAAGCAATGTCTCCTGAGTACACCGATACCTCATATGTGGTCATAAACCACTGTTTGGGCGCACGGCAGGGGTCAGAAGGGAAGGAGCGCAATTTCACTTTTTGAATGTAAAATTAGCTCCAAAATTCAAATTGCGCTCCTTCACTTCTGAGCCCTGCCGTGCGCCCAAACAGTGGTTTATGACCACATATGAGGTATCGATGTACTCGGGAGAATTTGCACAACACATTTTAAGATCCATTTTATCCTGTTGCCCATGTGAAAATGAAAGAATTGAGGCTAAAAGAACATTTTTGATAAAAAAATTAAAATATCCATTTTTTGTTTCCACTTTGCTTTAGTTCCTGTGAAGCACCTGAAGGGTTAATAATCTTTTTGAATGTAGTTATGAGTAGCTTGAGGGGTGCAGTTTTTGGAATGGTTACACTTTTGGGTGTTTTCTGTCATGTACACCCCTCAAAAGGACTTCAAATGTGATGTGGTCACTAAAAAAAATGGTTTTGTAAATTTTGGTTGAAAAATGAAAAATTGCTCATGAACTTTGAACCCTTATAACGTCCTAACAAAAAATTTTTTTTTTTCCAAAATTGTGCTGATGTGAAGTAGACATGTGGGAAATATTATTTAATAACTTTTTTCTGTCACATATCTCTCTTTTTTATCAGAAAAAAAATAAAAAATGTGAAAATTGTGAAATTTTCAAAATTTTTGCCATATTTTTGATTTTTTTTCACAAATAAACGCAAAAATTATCGACTTAAATTTAATACTAGCATGAAGCCCAATATGTCACGAAAAAACAATCTCAGAATCGCTAGGATTGGTTGAAGCGTTCCCGAGTTATAACCTCATAAAAGGACACTGGTCAGAATTGCAAAAAAGGCCAAGGTCTTTAGGGTCAAAATAGGCTGGGTCCTGAAGGGGTTAAGGTTCCTCTTGGAGGATACCTTATTTAGTGTAATATTTTTCATTTTAATATCCTACTTATGTATTTTTTTTATATATTTTGCATCTATTTTAGGCTAAGCATTATTTTATACATACAAAGTTAGGCTGGCTTCACATTAGCGTTTGTGTCTGCATGCTGATGGCATGCAGACACAAACGCTGTCAAAAGCAGGGTCCAAATGATGTGTCCGCAGCGGATAATGTCCGCCTGCGGACACATCACTATGGAGCCCGGCAGCCAATCGGCGCTGTCAGGGGGCGGGCCGGGGGTGGAGATCAGCGCCGGAGATCTCCGCCCCCCGGCCGCCGGTAACCTCCGGGACTGTCGGCGGGGAGAAAAGCTGATCTTTTACAGCTGTTTGAATCTTCCCGCGCCGACACTGAGAGGAGATGTCGGCGCGGGAAGATTCAAACAGCTTTCAGATCAGCTGTTCTCCCCGCCGACATCGCTAGGAGATTACAGGCGGCGGGGAGGAGGAGGACAGCAGAGGGTCAGCTGATCTCCCGGTGGCCGTCGGTGAGCTCCTGTGACATCACCGGCGGCCACCGGGAGATTTTTCAATGGGTCCGCAGCGTTCTCCTGCGGTGTCATGCAGAGGACACTGCGGACCCATTGAAGCCAATGCATTTTTTGTGCGCTTGGGGACGCTTGCTGATTGTCCAAGCTCCCCAAACGCACAAAAAAACCCAACATGCTGCGTCCCGGGTGCGGATGCTGGACACCGGAAGCAGCAGATATCGTCCGCATCCGCACCCGAACGTAGCAAACGCAGGCACCATGCGTTCCTATGTTAAACATAGGAACGCAGTGCGCATGCGTTTGACTGCGTATGGGAACGCAGCAATACGCTGCCTTCCCATACGCAAATGTGAAGGCAGCTTTAGTGATTGCTTATATTTTGCGTCTTGAGTTTACATTTCTAATTATACCATTTTTAGTTTGATGCACTGTTTTGATTACCAGCATTATTGCATTTTATTGCAATGTTGCGGCAACCAAAAAAAGAAAATTTTGGTGTTTGGAGTTTTTTTCCATTTCGCAGTTTACAGATCTGATTAATTGATTTTATATATTGATAAATCAAGCATTTCTGAATGCGGCAATACAAAATATGTGCATTTTTGTATAGTTTTATTTTCAATTGGGCTAAAGGGGTGTGATTTGAACTTTTATAATTCAGGGATCTTCGGCAGGAAGTGATATAGCCTTCGGGGCCATCATCTGACTCCGAGCTGTCAGAATGCAATAAGGTCCCATGATCGCATCAAGGGACCTCTGGTGCCAGCGGGGAATAGCTTGATCCCCACAAGAGTGCTTTGAATTGCACTGCAAATGATTGACAGTGTGATACAAATGGTTAACCGAGCTGATCGGATCGTTGATCCACTCAATGCTGTTAATTACATATGTCAGCTGATGAGATTAGCTGTAATGTGTTGGGGATGAAGAGAGTTTAGCACATGAGCTTGCATCAGAGGGAGGGAGGCAACCAAGGGTGTGCTATTATGCCCTTAGTTGGGAAGGGGTTAATGTTTATGTTGTGCACTAAGGGCTGCAGTACTCAGCAGCTGGGCCAGCAGTCTGGATCATGGTGCCTGTGCCCGGAGCTTTAGCCCCTGCTAACATTAAAAGGGAAAGTAAAAATGGAGTAAAATAAACTAGAAGGAAAAATAAATAGTATTTGTGATGGCAGTTGAATAGGGATGGGCGAATCTACTCGCTAGGACTCGTTACTCGGCGAGTAGAAAGGGACTCGCAGGACTCGGTACTCTGCGAGTTTCCCAGTGATTACTCGCACAGTAAACGAGTCCAATGCAAATCAATATCAATCCTAGTTTTGTCAGAGACGCTGACAAAACTAGGTTTGCCTTTGACTTGCATTGGTCTGATTACTGTGCGAGTAATCTCTGGGAAACTCGCAAAGTAACTGCTGTTACTTTGCGAGCCGAGTCCAGCTGTCTTCTCTGTGCAGGCTGCCGCAGCTCCAGGGTCCTAGAGCCCGCCTGCTCACAGAGATGATGTAGCAGAGCTGCGATAAAAAAAAAAGCAATTAGGGACTCCATCTTTAATTTAAAAAATCCTCTTCCGTCCAACGCAGTCCAAAACGCAATGTCCTCTCTGCTACATCCCCTGTGCATAGATATAGATGTCTATGCACAGGGAATGAGCAGACTGAGAACAATCTCAGCTCTGCTACATCAGGCAGCAGGTGGGCTCTAGGACCCTGGAGCTGCAGCAGCCAGCACACAGAGGAGACAGCCGGACTCTTATCTGTGCGAGTTTCCCAGCGATTACTTGTACAGTAAACTAGTCCAATGCAAATCAATGGCAATCCTAGTTTAGAGTCTCTGACAAAACTAGGATTGCTTCAGGCTGAAGCTTCCGAGACATCTGTGATTTGTAAATCGCACACTACTCGCTATTACTCGCTTCCCCATTCATTAACATTGGACTCGCTAGACTCGCAACGAGTAGCGAGTCCTAGGCTCGGACTCGCTAGAGTCAAGCGATTCCGAGTAATTTAGGATTCGCCCATCACTACAGTTGAAGCTTCCAGCCACTAGGTTTTATCCTCAGCAGATAGATGTTGTGGCAGTGAGATGGATAACCCCCTTCAACTGGGGCTTGCTCCTGAGAAATGAGGAAGGAAAGGAGGCATTGTAGTAGAGGTGAAGTGTGAGGGTGCAGGAGGCAGGAAGGCACAGGAGGCAGTATCTTTGAGCTCTGTACCTTTTACTAGAAGTTGCAGCATGTCCAGAGTACAATCTTCACCAGGTATGCAGCTTAGGCAGTCTGAAACAAATTGTAGTCTGCTCTGTTGGGTGAGGGGATTAGCCTTTTTGTTGTCTTCTGTGGGTTTGTTGGCTATTCAGGTGTATGTGAGGTATCCTGTACTCTCTGTTCTCTCTCTCCCTCTGTGGATCAGTTCCAGCTAGTCAGGCCATGCAAACCTTGTAATCAGCTATATTATTATTATTATTATTATTAGCTATATCTTCTCACAGCTCTTGGGCTCTCTGTATGACTGTCTCAGAAGACCCACAACAAGTGAAAAGTGAATCTGGAATTTACCGGTCTCCAGCTTTTGTCTTCAGGATCTGGAATACCTGAGAAGTTTAGAGAGCTGGATCCCTGCTTGCAGTGTGGTCCTTTTGGGGAAAGCTGCACCATCCCCTTCCCCAAGGACCGCACTGCACTGGGAACTAACTCCTCCCTCCATCTAGAAAGTGAGTCACAGCCTAAGCTAGGCCTATCAGTGCTTACCTTCTTAGTTAGGGATTGGAAAGTATGTATGCATTGGGTTTCTAGCATAGGGAGCTCCAATTCTGTTCAGACATGGCATCACAATTGATGTAGGGATAACATCATTTGTGGCAGCCACACTTATATCTTGGATAAACGAGAAAAAAGGAAAAAAGGTGCACTCACCCATGGAGTCGTTTCACTAAATCCTTTATTGCGGTGGAAAATTTACATGGTGCAGGGAGGGAGAAAAAAGGAACAGACAATGAGTCGTTTTGCACCTGGTTGGTGCTTTCACTGACTTAAGGATTTAGTGCAACATCTTTAGGGGTGAGTGCACCTTTTTTACTTTTTTCTCGTTCATCCAATACATTCTTGCCCTATGGTAGCCCCCGATGACAAAAGTCTTCTTGCATAATGCCATTTTCTAAGGTTATATGACATACACATGGATCGTATAGGTGTGGTGCCCAGCTTCCCTTCACCAGATCTCTACATTTATATCTAGACTGCAAAAAGAGGACCATTTGTTATATATACAAATAAGTTTAGTGTCTGCTCACCACCTCCTGGAGCTGTGTGGTACGTTTTCAGAATTGAAAAGGAATAAGTCCAGAGCTGTAAGTCCATAAAATCCACTTTCATTTATTCCATGGCTTCAAATAGTATAAAAACAATGACATCATAGTCCAGGCATTAAAAACAAACGTGTTTCAATGCAATACAATGCGTCTTAATCATTGATCAGATTTCTACATTTATATCTAGACTGCAGAATGAGGACCATTTGTTATATACTCCCTGCCAGCATTGTGCACCATTGCCTAGATCAGTGATGGCGAACTCCAGGCCTCGAGTGCCGCACACAGTCCAGGTTTTCAGGATTTCCATTGCATTTGACAGTTGGCAATCAAATTATCAACTGTCAATCTCTAAGGAAATCCTGAAAACCTGCACTGTGTGCGGCACTCGAGGCCTGGAGTTCGCCATCACTGGCCTAGATAGTAAACTTTGGCATGTGATCAGCTCACTCCTGATTCTGGAGGAGCTGCTCAAACCCTAATTAGTGTTTTAGTATCTTAAGACTAGACATTAAGTCACAAAAGATATCATACCCAGTCTATGGCAGACCCTCCCCCTTTCTTCTATAATTATCACTTGTGCAGAGACTCTTCAGTCTGCTGATAACCTGCAAGCTATGCGTTAGTGCAAGGCAGCGGCGCAGGCTATGGTTCTGCATGAAGCAGATGATTGGATCAAGCTGTCCATCAGATTTCAACTGAGACAAGACTAGGGGCAAGAGGGAATGTCCAATGAGCACTTCTGACTAACGGAAGGTTTCTCTGTAAGGAGAAAATAAAGGAGACCAGCGGCGCCAATCTAACAGTAGCTCTTAAAAAATAAAAGAATTAATTTCCTAAGTATTATACTCACCTTATATCCAGTATATTCAGTCTTCAATTAGAATCTTATTTCATAAGAAAATTCTGGGGATCCAGTGGATAGATTCCTTATTCCACAGGTATGCAGCACATGGTGGATATTTAGGAGAGACTCAAAAGACTCTCTTAAGGCAACATCAAGGATCACAGGTATCCAACTCAAACATCAATGTGGCGATTATGAAAAAAATGTTACATATATCCTCATCATATATTTGAAAAAATTAAAATTTTTATTCCAGATAATAAATAAAACACAACAAGTTTTGGCTAATTTTTACACAATATTCCTCTTCAGGTAAAGAAAATAAAGTCAAAAGCACAAAAAAAACATGGTTCACACACAACAACAGTGCTTACATTATAAAGGAAACCAGATTAGTAGGAGTGGTTGCTCACAGAGAAAGGAAATTGCTACAACCACACCTAAAATCACCGAATTGGAACATAGAATAAATATATATAAAAAAAAAAAACTCACCAAATTTTGGCCTCTTATAGATATCATTGCATTTAGCAGGATACTATCAGCCACCTCAGAAGCAACCCACATCTCTCAACACCGATGCTCCATTCCCTACAACCCTGACACGGGGGCAGTTGTGGATAAAAAAATGCAATATAACTCTATACAGCTGGGCGTCATTAATAGGCTGCTTTCTGACTTTATGCCTCACTCTTAGAGTGGCTGCCGCCCTGTAGTGATCTCATGTCCAGTGATACCACCTGTCTCCTCCTTGTGGCACGGCTGGACACTGGTGCCACAACCGCCCCGTGTCAGGGTTGTAGGGGATGGAGCATCGGTGTTGAGAGATGTGGGTTGCTTCTGAGGAGGCCAAAATTTGTTGAGTTTTTTTTTTAATATATATTTATTCTATGTACCAATTCGGTGATTTTTGTCTAAAGCTAAATTGTACATGTGTTATACATGTGGATAGGTACTCGTAGGCGTGAGGGTCCGTGATGGGGGCTACGAGCTTACGTTATTTTGGTCCAAAATATCAAACTAACTCCTCACTCTCATCTATAGAGTTATATTGCATTTTTTTATCCGTCTGCAGTCTACAGCTGTGTCCTCTAGGGGGCGTCAGTCACTTGTGTTGCATATTTTGTTGCAGAGCGGCTCGCCTTGTCTAACAGCTGGGCGTCATTAATAGGCTGCTTTCTGACTTTATGCCTCACTCTTGGAGTGGCTGCCGCCCTGTAGTGATCTCATGTCCAGTGATACCACCTGTCTCCTTCTTGTGGCACGGCTGGACGCTGGTGCCACAACCGCCCCCGTGTCAGGGCTGTAGGGGATGGAGCATCGGTGTTGAGAGATGTGGGTTGCTTCTCAGGTGGCTGATAGTATCCTGCTAAATGAAATGATATCTATAAAAGGCCAAAATTTGGTGAGTTTTTTTTTTTTTTTCTACAACCACACCTATCCTCCAATGTTTTTTCATGGACCATGTTTTTTGTGCTTTTGATTCTATTTTCTATACCTGAACAAGGCTATTGTGGAAAAATTAGCCGAAACTTGTTTAATAAAATATAGTACCGTATTTCTGGATTTGTAAATAAGCCATCATAATATTCAATGCACTATTAAACATAAAGAATCCTATTGGATTTATCATCTACAGTGTCTCTAGCCAGATGGGTTGAATGATGTGGTGGAGAAAATATAAGTTTTTAATATTTATGATTTTATCTGATATTAATATATTGAAACAATGCAGTGAATTTTAGACATTTTTATCTTATTTACTATATTTTTCGCTTTATAAGACGCATAAGACGGATTATAAAATACACCCCAAATTTGGTGAAGGAAAAGAGAAAAAGAATAATTTTTAATGTTACTTGAAGTCTGTCTTATAATGCCAGTATCCATCTTACAATCAGTATACAAGTCCCCCAACCTGGTATATATACAGGGTGGGTTATTTATATGAATGCACCTAAATAAAATGGGAATGGTTGGTGATATCAACTTCCTGTTTGTGGCACATTAGTATATGGGAGGGAAGACTTTTCCAGATGGGTGGTGACAATGCCGGCCATTTTAAAGTTGCCCATTTTGGATCCAACTTTATTTTTTTCAATATAAAGAGGGTCATGTGACACATTAAACATATTGAGAATTTCACAAGAAAAACAATGATGTGCTTGGCTTTAACGTTACTTTATTCTTTCATGAGTTATTTACAAGTTTATGACAACTTATAAAATGTGTTCAAAGTGCTGCCCAATGTGTTGGATTGTCAATGCACACTGATAGCAACACCGCAGAAGAAATGCTAGCTCAGGCTTCCAGTATCTGTTGTTTCAGATGCTGCACATCTCGTATCTTCACAGCATAGACCAATTGCCTTCAGATGAGTGATGAGGCAAACTTTTTTGTGAATGATGAGGTTAACAAACAAAACCACTGCTATTGGTCTGACACTAACCCACATTGGATAGATCCCTCCAAGACTGTTGGAACACAAAAATTGATGGTCCATATATGGGGTACAAAGATAGTGGGGCCATTCTTCATCAATGGAAGCCTCAATGCCACTGGATACCTGAATCATGGTTACCATGACCGCCAAGGTCATCACTCATCTGGAAAGTTTTCCCTCCTCCCATATACTAATGTGCCACAAACAGGAAGTTGATATCACCGACCATTCCCAGTTTATTTAGGTGCATCCATATAAATGGCCCACCCTGTATATCCCTCATCATGGGATATAGCCCCTCATCCTGGATATGGCCACAAAATCCTGGATATGACCCCACGTTCCTGGTACATACCCCACAGTACATAGCCCACCATCCTTGATAGAGCCCCCCATCATGGTATATAGCCCCGTTATCTTGGTACATAGCCCCCTTGCTTGACATGTCCCCCCTATCCTTGTACATAGCCCCCTTGTCCTGGTAGATAGCCTCCCCATCCTGGATATGCTCCCCCCATCCTGGATATGATACCTCCATCCTGCTAGATAGCCCCTTTGTCCTGGTATATAGCCCCCTTGTTCTGGATCTGGCCCCCTTGTCCTGGTACTTAGCCCCACTGTTCTGAATTAGCCTCCTTTTCCTGGTACATAGCCCTCTTAGCCCCATTGTCCTAGATATGCCCCCATTCTGGATATGTCCCCCTTGCCCTGGTTCATAGCCCCCTTGTCTTGTATATGTCCCCCCTCATTCTGAATATAGTCCCCTCATCCTGAATATGGCCCCTTTGTCTTGATACATAACCCCATTGTCCTGGATATGTCCTCTATTTTGGATATGACCACCTAGTCCTAGTAAATAGCCCCCTTTTCTGGCTATGACCCGCATCATGGTATATCCCCCCTGATACCACACACACACACACACACACACACACACACACACACACACACACACACATACAAGAATAAGCAATAAAACTCACCCTCCATAGCTCCCTACTCTCAGCTCAGCGGTGTCTTCCTGTGTCTGGGCATTGGATCATGTGACTTGGGCGCAGACTGATGACATCACTGTGCTGTGGCGGTCACATGATCGGATGCCTAGGATACATGGCTTATTTTTTTGTGTGTGT
Organism: Allobates femoralis; assembly: GCA_033576535.1. Lineage (NCBI taxonomy): Eukaryota > Metazoa > Chordata > Amphibia > Anura > Aromobatidae > Allobates > Allobates femoralis. The sequence goes on from JARQOC010000003.1 coordinate 500,416,575, forward strand.
GGCAGCAGAGGGGATATAATGTGATGGGAGGCCATATCCAGGATGAATGAATGAGTGCAGGCTCATAAAATATACGCCGTCCCCCGCACCCACCTTTCATTGCCAGTTTGCGCACTGAGGTAATGGACAGGGGGATGCAGTGCATATCTTATGAGTGGGCCCACATGACCACAGGCTGTCTCTGCAGACCGCCCAGCCTCCTCCAGTGCCCAGACACTGCTCCACAGTGCCTCTCCCACAGCACAGCATGTATCTTAAATTCAAATTATAAAATGCACCCCCACCTTCCCCCAAAGATCTTAGTACATAATATATAGATTCACCAATTTTTTAATCAGGAATTCGCAGACGTACAGTTAAAAACTGCTTTTGCTATAGATTTTATTGCAGGCTAAGCTACAGTATTATTGGGAAAAAAATTAAAGACAATAGATGCCCCTACAATAAACAAATACATAAAAGGGTTGAACACAATACAGTGGATTGACATATTGTTATCTGAATAAATTACAAATAAATAATAATAAATTACAAATTAATTAATAGAACATGATATGGAGACCAGGGAAGGTATTTTTTCCTTCACTTTTTCTTATTTTCTCTCTATTCAAGTTTCACAGGATTGTTCACCTGGGAATTTTTTTAATTACCGTATATACTCGCGTATAAGCCGAGTTTTTCAGCCCAAAATTTGGGCTGAAAAGTCCCCCCTCGGCTTATACGCGAGTATATAAAAAAAAATAAAAAAATACCGCAGCAGCCCCGGAGGTATACAGGCCCCCCATCAAGTTCCAGGGCCCCCCCCCACCTTGCGCGCAGCCTGTAAAGGAAAATCATACTTACCAGTGTCCAGTCGCGCCGTCCGCAGCTGCCGACATGACGATCCCGGGCTCCATTCAGCGTCTTCCGCATTTCCTGTAGTCGCGGGCAATGACGTCATTGCCCGCGCGCACAGGAAGTCGGAAGCCGGAAGACGCTGAATGGAGCCCGGGATCGTCATGTCGGCAGCTGCGGACGGCGCGACTGGACACTGGTAAGTATGATTTTCCTTTACAGGCTGCGCGCAAGGTGGGGGGGGCCCTGGAACTTGATGGGGGGCCTGTATACCTCCGGGGCTGCGGCTGTATACAGCCCTGGGGCTGCGGCTGTATACAGCCCTGGGGCTGCTGCTGCTGTTATATACCTCTGGGGCTGCATATGGGGCTGCATATGGGGCTGCATATACCTCTGGGGCTGCATATACCTCTGGGGCTGTATATACCTCTGGGGCTGCATATACCTCTGGGGCTGCTGTATACTACCACTGGGGCTGCTGATGTATATACCACTGGGGCTGCTGCTGCTGTATATACCTCTGGGGCTGCATCTGGGGCTGCATCTGGGGCTGCATCTGGGGCTGCATATGGGGCTGTATATGGGGCTGTATATGGGCTGCATATACCTCTGGGGCTGCATATACCTCTGGGGCTGCATATACCTATGGGGCTGCATATACCTCTGGGGCTGCATATACCTCTGGGGCTGCATATGGGGCTGCATATACCTCTGGGGCTGCATATACCTCTGGGGCTGCTGTATACTACCACTGGGGCTGCTGATGTATATACCACTGGGGCTGCTGCTGCTGTATATACCTCTGGGGCTGCATCTGGGGCTGCATCTGGGGCTGCATATGGGGCTGTATATGGGGCTGTATATGGGGCTGCATATACCTCTGGGGCTGCATATACCTATGGGGCTGCATATACCTATGGGGCTGCATATACCTCTAGGGCTGCATATGGGGCTGCATATACCTCTGGGGCTGCATATACCTCTGGGGCTGCTGTATACTACCACTGGGGCTGCTGATGTATATACCACTGGGGCTGCTGCTGCTGTATATACCTCTGGGGCTGCATATGGGGCTGCATATGGGGCTGCATATGGGGCTGCATATACCTCTGGGGCTGCATATACCTCTGGGTCTGCATATACCTATGGGGCTGCATATACCTATGGGGCTGCATATACCTCTGGGGCTGCATATGGGGCTGCATATACCTCTGGGGCTGCATATGGGGCTGCATATACCTCTGGGGCTGCATATGGGGCTGCATATACCTCTGGGGCTGCATATACCTCTGGGGCTGCATATGGGGCTGCATATACCTCTGGGGCTGCATATACCTCTGGGGCTGCATATGGGGCTGCATATACCTCTGGAGCTGCATATACCTCTGGGGCTGTATATACCTCTGGGGCTGCTGTATACTACCACTGGGGCTGCTGCTGTATACTACCACTGGGGAGGCTGCTGTATACCTCACTGCTGGGGGTTGTATACCTGTGCTGGAGTCCACCCTCGGCTTATACCGGAGTCAATAAGTTTTCCCAGTTTTTGGGGGCAAAAGTAGGGGGGTCGGCTTATACACGGGTCGGCTTATACACGAGTATATACGGTAAATGCATATATTTCTAGATAAAAGTAATTTTTGAATTTCAGTTTTGAACATTTTGGATTTCACAGGCTCTTTGTGTCCCAGGACATTAAACATTAATGTCGTCTGTGGTCATAAATCAGCTTTTAGGAGCTCAGAGAAAGGCTGACAAAGAGTTATAAACTATCCTGACAGTATAAATGGGTTCACTGATGGACTCTCCATTAACACTTTCTGGACAGAACAATAGACAGGGCAATACAGAAGCAATTGAAGTTAAAGTTAAATTTATTTATAACAAAAATTATTTTTAGTCCATTACTATTAATACTATACTATGCTATTTATATTACTATTAATATTAATTAAAAATAATTAATAATAATATAATTAATAATAATATTATAATTAATATAATAATTCAATTAATAATAAGGTTTTTTTTAGTAAAAATTAAACATTTCACAAAAAATGAAAAACTATTAAATATATTTTATGAATGGACAGAGATATAGTGGTGTTAAGCTAGAATACATTTTTATAATATTTATTAAGAACAATTAAAAAACACTTTTTTTAAGGACTGTCATTATTTTCTAGCACTTAATGTTTTGCACTCTAATTGGAAAAATAGCAGAAAATGTTAATAATTAAGTTTGGATATGGTGGCTGTCAAATCCTCAGCAATGGAGTTCATATTTTAATTTCTGAAGTATTTAAACTAATAATCCTTGTTTGTAAATTATACAGTCTTAAAGTACTGTACTTAACATGCTCCAGGAAACTGTGTTCATTTCTCTCCGGATCAAGCAAAATGTAACTTTCATGGTGGGAAATAGCTTCAAATATTTTCAAAGAGTTAAGTGATCCCCAAGAAGTGATGGTCAAACCCGTACTGTAGAGTTTGGGGTCTGTACCGGACACCTAGTGTCCATACATGGACCCCAATCAATTTCTCAGGGAAGTCCATGTTACTGTTCAGGTTTGGGTTCAGCTAGTGGAGCTTCAAAAGGAAGTAAAACAGTGATTAACCAGTTAAATCATACTTACCCCACTTGCAAACATATTCACTGCTTCCCCCTCCCTCCCACTCTCTGCGATTGGCTGCAGTGAGATGCCCTCTGTGCCAGTGTCTGCTATTGATTGCCATACACATACACACACTCAGTAAAAATAAATAAATAATTGTAAAAAATGTTATAGGGTCCTGTTTTTTTTTTATTCTCAGCAAAGATAAATCAGACACCTGTAGCTGCAGCCCCCAGCTATTCACTCAGCTGTGTTCGAGCATCGAAATATGGTGAACCACATTCTGTTATCATAAATTATTTAAATAAATAAATAAATAATTTAAAAAAAGCATGGGGTCCCCCTCAATTTTAAACTCAGCCAAGATAAAGCACACAGCTTGGGGTTGGTATTCTCTGCCTGGGAAAGCGTATGATTATTGGGACCTCCCAACCTCAAAATACCAGCCCATAACTGCCCAAAAATTAAGCACTTTCTTTAGATGCGCGAAATATGGGCAATTTATCCTGCTCTCTCTGATTGCCCTAGTTCGGTGGCAATCGAAGTAATATAAGGGGTTAATGGCAGTTGTGATTTGTCAAAAATCACGGCTGCCATCAAGGTCTAGGTTTGTGATGGATAGAGGTCTATGAAACCTCCCATTACTAACCTGTAAGTCAAAAGAAATAAGCAGAAACACTGAAAAATCCTTATTTATAAAATAAAATGCACACACCGCTACTTTCTTCCCTTCATTAACACCAAAAAACACCCAAGATCTGTCAGTAAAATCTGTTAAACCCGCTGCTGGATTGCTGGATATGGCCATATCTCGCCATCTGGGTTTGATTCAATTCATTAACAGGATTGGGGAAGCCCTCTGGGGACATCATTGCTTTTCACAGTGAGGGATCCCCTTGGCGTCAGTGTGGTCCACGAAATTACTGCGAGAGACTGTTTCTTCCATCACTGCTGTGTTTGAGATGTAGAAGAGACGGGTTTTTTGTGGGATGCTGCATGATGGATTACTTTAAACCTGGGGTGTTTTTTTGCACCTCCCCTAGCCATCATTTTATAGCCTTGCATTGAACCAGATTTTTTTTAAATCCTGCTGTATCAGCCAGACCCGAACATCTGCGAGATCGCCTATCTCTTCCTCCAAGGCATTGGTTTTTTTCTAGTTTGATTAGGTTATTTGGGTGGTAGTGTTATTCAAGGACATATACAAAAACAAAAAGAACCATGCATTGTCTTAAACTGGTTCATAGACCAATCTGTATGGTAACCAGATGATCAGGTTTTAAGCTGAGTTTAATATTCATTGGTATTCATATTAAGATGAATACATTTGCACTTAATTCCAAAGAAACAAGTTGAGTTAATTGGTGTCCCATCTTTTTATAATAGTTTTTCAACTACTTTATTAGAATTCATAAAGGGTGCTTCCCTCTCTTATTTTTTTACATTGATTTATTTATACATGTATATATGTGTGTATTTTTGTAATTTTGCATCTTTCCATTGTATCTAATTTTGTACCATAAATCCATGTGTAATTGTTGGACATAGGTATCAGCAATATGCATCATATGCATGCTATTGAGCTTGTCCATTACGCACATCTAAACTGCTGTTTGTTTTTAATTGGTAAGGGTAATATATTTTTTGAAAATCTTCAGTAATCAGTGGTTACATCGATGCAGTGAAGGAGAGCCCGTGGTAACCCACGAAACGGGGCGCCCGTCGTCCACTCTGCACTCCCTCCTCTCCCTGCATCGATGTAACCACTGATTCCTGAAGATTATGGAATAAAGATCTTACACAGCAACATAATTTTGGTGAGTGCCACCCGTTTTCTTTACACACTTGATACTACCTACAACTGACAGGCAGAGCAACGCCATTTAAAACTGTACTATTTGCTGTCCGGCGAACAATTATGTTCAGTGATTGCGATATACTGTAAACCTGGAATTCTGCTAGTGCCTGGTTTTCAGCCATCTATATTATACAATATATTTTTTGGTTTTCTCTCCTAAAATATGTTGTGACTTTGAAACTTAACCATAGTTATCATGTGTCTTCTGTCTGGATTTTAATTGTTTGTCATATAGCACACCAAACTTTTATGCAAGATCCTGAATACTGGACAATCATTTGGAGTGAGTAAAAATAAAAAATCACTTTTTTTTTGCCTATTGTACTGTGAATGATCTAGCACATTGCCTCTTGTCTATCTAATTTACAGTAAGTATTTTAATTGAGCAGCTATGGTTATTGCAATTTTAAGAATGCTAATTTTAAATTTAAATCACATTAAGAATTATACAGCCTTAAAAGAAATTAGTTGTATAAGTAACAGTAATACATTTTGCCATTTCGCTTTACTACATATTCATGATGTTCTTATTTTTTGCTTAGGATTAAAACATGTTATGTTTTTTGTAATATATTTGATTTAATGTTATAAAATATTTTTTCTGCTGGAAAGACTTGAAAGAAGGAAATGAAATATACACAAACATTTCCCAATTTCAAACTGTCAATAAACAGTAAATGCAAATCATACTAATCTCTTCCTGCTGGTTAAGTGATGCAGAATAATCTATTAATATGCATAGGCCAGCAAGGTTAAGCTCCTCTAACATAGTCATTGATTTCTTCTCGGCTGCCATACGGTATGTGCTCATGCTTCCCTTTTGTAACAGTTTAAAGTAATACTTATTTGCAGTTCTGCTGCAAAACTTTTATTTATTTTTCTGAGGAAGGCAGGAGGGGTGATAGAGACTTTGCATTTAATTAATTACCTGTGCAGAATATTCGACTTTTACAAATCAAGAGGCATCACTGCTCCAAGCTGAATGACAAATGCCAATATGTGCTTTAGATTTCTTGGCTCAACAAGCCTATATAGTGGAACAGATCCATCAAAGTGTCACTGTATCCCAAAGTTAGACTAGATGTTTGCCAATTAGGCATAATGTAATCTCTATATATTATTGAGATGTGCTTGGCTCATGAAACTTAACCACTTTTCAGATTTTAGTCCTATGTTTACCTGCACCTTTTTTTTTCAAATAAAACAATATATAAATTCTATACATAAAAATTGAAATAGCATACATAGGTTTTTAAAGCTTATATAATTCTAATTAATGTTATCATAATTAAAAATATAGTTAAAGGGAATCTGTCTCCAGGTTTTTGCTATCTAATCTGAGAGTAGTATAATGTAGGATCAGAGATCCTGATTCCAGTGATGTGTCAATTACTGGGCTGCTTAGTTTAGTTTTGATATAATCACTAATTAATAAACTGGAGATTATCATTAGAGGACGACTTGGCCTGCTGCCCTGTACAGTGTGTTCAGGAACTGTTGAATATGAAGCAGAGAAAACAGTTATTTTATCAAAATGACAGCAAGTAGCTCCATAAGTGATACATTGCTGGAATCAGGATTTCTGTCTCTATATTATGCTACTCTCAGATGGGATGGCAAAAAGCTGGTGACATATTCCCTTTAAATATTTTCAAAATAAGTCTTTCAACGTTTAACCTCATAATGACATAAGATGTAGCCAGTCCATCATGTGTTGGGTGCCCACCTTTGGAGTGAGCTCCTGCACTGAGCTCACATCTTTCCCAACACATCCTAGCTGATATCATCGTGCCATTTCCCGCTGTGATCAGAGATCCCGTGATAAGGTCGCAGGATTTCTGTGTGTCACCTGATAGCCTGGGGTCCTATAGTGACACCGGAAGTTATCAGGGATCAGTTCCTGTGGATGGTTGGCAAGAGCTGCCATCCACAGAAAGTGATAGTGATCGTTTGTGCTATGTTCCAATGTGCTGCAGCTCATCGGAACATAGCACAAGCGATCAGACTGTGCAGCACTTTGGCACCCTATGGGGAATTGCAAAATATAGTAAAAATAAAAAATCAAGTTTTTAAAAATATGAAGAAAAAAAACACAAAAGTTCAAATCCCCCCTTTTGTCCCATTAAAATATTAGAAGTAAAAAAATTTAAAAAACAAACACATATTTAGTATTGCTGCATTTAGAAATGCCCGATCTATCAAAATATAAAAGCAATTAATTAGATCTGTAACGAAAAAAAAGATCAAATGCCAAAATTACGTTTTTTTGGTCAGCGCAACATCGGAATAAAATGCAATACCAGGTGATAAAAACAACGTATCTATGCAAAAATAGTATCATTAGAAACATCAGCTTAAGACAAAAAATAAGCCATCACACAGCCCCAGATCTCAAAAAATGAGAATGCTACCGGACGCTGAACATGGGGCAAAAAGAGCAATTCTATATTTTTTCAAACTTCTGAATTTTTTTCACCACATAGGTAAAAGTATAAGTGTACACATCACACCATCATGTCAGTTTTACCATGTAGTGAACATGGTGAATAAAAAATCCAAAAAGCAAACATGTAATTGCACTTTTTTTGCAATTTCATGAATTTGTTTTTTGTTTCCCATTTTGTAGTACATTATATGGTAAAATAAATGATTTCTTCTGAAAGTACAACTCAACCCGCAAAAAAAAGCCGTCATATATGGAGGAGGTGATGTGTTGGAGTGCAGGGCAGTTGAAGCTTGCAGGATAGCCTCTGTGTGACCCCTCAAGTCTGAAGTGCAGTAATGTTTGTGATTGGGGATACTTTCTGTGAATATGACCCCAACATATTGTAAGGCCCTGTGTCCATGATACATTATTTGATGCTTCTTTTGAAGAATATTTTGAGAATTTGCAATAAAATTTGCATGTGTATCCTGAAGCCAGCAAAGTCTGAGGGCTCAGAACAGCTGTGCCAACATGGTATTTTTCCTTGCAGATTTGGTGCAGATTTTGGGACAGAAAATAAAATATGAAATATAAGATATGAAATAAAAAAGCAATCTGGACATAACACCTGTCATAGGCTTTGCTGACCTCAGGACAGACATGTAGATATTGATGCAGATTCTTAAAATCTGCATCAAAGAAAGCATTAAACAATGCACCGTGGGCAAAGTGCTTAAGAGTATCCAGTGAGATCCGCAGTTGTGGTGAAAGGGCTCAAGGACTCCTCTTGCCCCGTGGTCATGTCCACAGAGACTTCTAGGGCAGGGGTGGCCAACTATTGTCCTCAAGGTTTAAAAGTAGTGCATGTTTTCTGGATTTCTTTAGCATTTCACAGGTGCTAATTTCATCACCTGCAGAGGTGATGATTATAGCACCTTATGCAATACTAAGGAAAACCTGACATAAGCCAACTGCGAATTCCCCCTTGCTGGCAAGCAGATCTTTAAGGTCGCACAACACATCCCCCTTGAGGAAGCTGCAGCAACCACGCATATGCAGCGAAACGCCGCGTCGGGGCTGTAGCCAGACAGGACCTGTGGAGGGCTATTTGATCTGCAACGATCCAATATGGGTATGCCTTAGCTACTTTGAAGATTGAGCCATGCATTCACCTTGACTCAAAAAAGCGCCATGGGCAGAGTAGGATCACTTAAGGGAATCATGTGTACTCCCTGTTATATATTGCACAGGCACTTTATTTGTATGTGATCATGTTAGATTCAGTGACGTTTTTTTGTTGTACCTTACTGAAATATTGTTTTCTATTATAACATGTATTGTATTTGCTGGACTCTATCTTTTATGGAGATACATTGTATACCCACTTGACATTTAATGTAATGTATGAGCCCCCCCTGTGTCCTGGTCGGCTCTCAGTATATGCACTGTCCTTGCCACCTTATAATTGTTTTTAATGACGTTTTTCAATAAATGTTAAGTTTTGCATAGTACTCTCTGTTCTTTTGTATTTATAAGCTTCTCAGTTGATTGATTCTGGGCTGATTCCAAGTGGGATCTCGAACCTCACCATCATCCTTTCTGTTGTTCCACTCTGTGCCATGAGAGTCACCCTCCTCCTCTTCCTGCATTGAAAGCTCAGTACAGTGTGGGTGCTCCCTCAGGTATCTGAGTCTCACCTACATCATCCCCTCCACCCCCGGGGGTTAACATCTGGTGACAAGGGTCTGAATTCTGTTAGAACCCTACTTTGTCCATCCTCGGATCCAACTCCAAAGTTTTTTGAGATTGGTACTGATTCTTTCCTCCTCTAGAGTATGTGAATCGTTGGAGCAGACCTCTGATGTCAATGGAAAATTGTGTGTGAACATCTCTGCAGAATTGCCCATCTATGTTTCTCCACAATCATTTGTGCGATTGGAGACTTGTGACACGGATGGACACACGGGTAACTGGGGTGTCATCTCTGAGGACTTCACTGTTTGTGATGTTGAGGTGGAGGAACATGCCACTTGAAACAGCACTTATCATGAACAGTAGCAAAAGCACTTTGTGGGCATTAATTGCAACTCTATCTCAACAAAACACCCAAAGTTACCACCAGTGGGAGCACTTATGGGTGAAGGAAGTGAATTTGCACCACACAGTATTATAGGCTCAAAATATAACTTCTTTATTGATTACACTTTCACTAATCATCAAAATTAAAACCATCTACATTAAGGTACCAAATTTAATGAGAAGAAACATTTTCTTTTCATAGTAGGCACACATATTCATATGAACAATTTAAACGGGAACAGGAACTGATATCACAAACATATATTATGGCACATTTTGCATTCTCTGCTACTGTTATATTAACTACTAGATGATGGCCCGATTCTAACGCATCAGGTATTCTAGAATATGCATGTGGTTTATTTATGAAGATTTAAGAATAATGCAATGAATACACAATAACTATCTATCATCTACCTATTTGTCTATCATCTATGTATGCTATATTTATTTATCATCTCTCTATGCATGTTTATGAGTAAAGTTCGTGACACTGACTGACAGCCTTAAAGACAGGAGTGAAGTTCGTCATACTGACTGACAGACGTTGTAGACAGGATTGAACTGCGTCACAGTAACTGACAGGCTTGTAAACAGGAGTGAACTGCATCACACTAAGAGCGGCAGTTCAAATTGCCCGCCAAATTACCAAGCCGCGAGCCGCGTCTCCCATTGGTCGCCGTAGCGACCAATGAGAGACTCGGAATTCAAACCGCGCACCAAGCCACGCTACTTCTCTGATTGGTCGCCGCGGCCGCAGCGACCAATCAGAGAACCGGCATGGCTTGGCAGGAAATATGAATCCTGCGCTGCTGATTCATCGCTGCTGAGAGCGGCAACAAATCAGCGGCGCGGGATTCATATTTCCCGCCGCACCTCTTCGCTGATTGGTCGCTGTGGCCGCGGTTTGAATTCGGCGTCTCTCATTGGCCGCTACAGCAATCAATAAGAGATGCAGCGCGCGGCTTGGCGCGCAGTTTAAATGCCGCGTATCTGATTGGTCGGCCCTGAAAGCTGAGACCAATCAGAGAAGCGGTGTGCGCCTTGGCGCCATATTTAAAATACACTGAGCGCTGCACAGTGTATTTCAAATATGGCGCCATGGTGCGCGCCGCTATTCTGATTTGCTGCCGCATTCAGCAACAACCAATCAGAATAGTGGCGCGCGTCATGGCGCCATACTCTGTGCGGCGCTCAGTGTATTTTAAATATGGCACCATGGCGCACGCTGCTATTCTGATTGGCCACCACTTTCAACAGCGACCAATCAGAATAGCGGCGCGCGCCATGGCACCATATTTGAAATACACTGTGCGGCGCTCAGTGTATTTCAAATATGTCGCCATGGTGCGCACCACTATTCTGATTGGCCACCGCAATCAGCAGTAACCAATACGAATAGTGGCGTGCACCATGGCCCATACACTGTGCAGCGCTCAGTGTATTTCAAATATGGCACCATGGCGCGAGTCGCTATTCTGATTGGTCGCTGCTGAATGAGGCGACCAATCAGAATAGCGGTGCGCGCCATGGCGCCATATTTGAAATACACTGAGAGCCGTACAGAAAAACGGCGCGCGCCATATTTAAAATACAATGTGCGGCGCTCAGTGTACTTCAAATATGGCGCCATGGCACGCGCCGCTATTCTGATTGGCTGCTGTGTTCAGCAGTGACCAATCAGAATAGCGGCGCGCCATAGCGCCATATTTGAAACACACTGTGCGGCTCTCAGCAGCGACCAATCAGCGGCGCGAGATTCATATTTCCTGCCAAGCCACGCGCAGTTTGAATGCCGCACCTCTCATTGGTCACCGCGGTCATCTCCTGCCTGGCTCGCGAGTACCTCTGCATAGGCATGCATAGGCTGTGCTCATTCGCCGCCACGTTTGCCGGCGGCCAATGAGTGCTGACGTGCAATTTCGGCCTCAGACGGAAGTGGCCGCTAGACAATTATATATTAGATATATTTGGATTATATCTATTGTTATTAGATCTCTCTGCTCCTGTTGTTATTAGGGATATATAAAAAATAGGGTTCCTACATTGCAAACAAAGTTTCTCCTCCTATTCTTTTTTCATCCCACTACTGTAACAGGGATCTACTCTAGCCAAATTTATAGCAGTTTGCAAGTTGTATCATATCTGTGCTGCAGTTACTGACGCTGTAGATACTCTGGTCCCCAATGTGGCCTCCCTGGAATGCCTACATACATTTCAAGTTTCTTCTTTAGGGCATGCTCATAACACTGAAAATCATAGTAAACCAGTCTCGAATTCCAAAGTTGTGTGAGAAATCATGCCGGGCAAGTTTGTTATTTTGTTAACAGCGAATCCAATTTCAAAATTTTCAAATTTGCATTAAACCGCAAATTTTAGGGAATTCGACTTAATCTCAATGATCTGCAGATTACCTTTGTTTTTAAAGATATTGTTAATAAAACAATATTAATATTTAATATTCCAAATATGTTTCTAAAAAATCCCTTGTTCAAGTGTTACAAAAAATCTACATTTATAATCAATGTAATATTATGGAATGTAGGAACATTATTTTTTATTATAATGACAAAGTGGAAAACAATGAATGTGGTAATGTGTGATTATCGCTTGTGATTTTGGCTGTCATTCTGTTAAGATGGTCTTGTTAAATTCCAGTTAGGCATTTATGCAAATACTACAACATATACCGTAATAATTTAAATTAAAATCTTATCAGTGATATGCAACGCTAATATATCCATTGTCATTTACATAGTATGTAACAAACAATCATTTGCTTTTTACATAATTGTTCTGGTTGTTTTATTTATCCTGAAGTGTGTATTTTTTAATGTTGCAATGCAATTCAGACAATGTAAAAGTGCAAAAAAAGACCACTTTATGGTCAAAAGTATTGGGACACTAACATATTACGTGTATACAAAATCCAAGAGAAAAAATAAAATAAGCATATACCACATAAAAATTATATAAGTAAGTAGTAGTAGTACATTGAAATAATTTGGTACTTGATTAACACTGGTCTATCAAAAAGTGTTCGACTATTAATTACTTATTTATTTGATAATGTGCTACATGCTCATTTTGTGTTTTTCACCAGGATTTTGTCTTTGAAATGGCGATGATGTGATTGTGATCCTATTGCACATATATCAAATTATGCTCTGGCTCACTTTTTGTTTTTTTCTTTATTACTCATATAGCAGCTTGTATGACAACCTATTTTAAATGTACAGGTATTAAAAGGAATCTCTCAGCAAGTTTTTGTTGCATCATCTGAAGCAGCATGATGGAGGCAAATATACCCTGAATCCAGCGATATATCGCTTAGTTTACTGGGCACAATAACTCTGACACAATCATAGTTTTTAGATTTAGCATGCTGCAGAGCTGAGAAAGCTAATCCTGCTCACTCTAAGCTCTGTATGTACAATGTCTATAGACAAAAATCTTCTTATCAAAGGAGGGGTCATGGTTACACTACCAGATAAGAGGCTGTTGTAGCTGATGTAGTCCAAGCAATGATAGTTATGCTCATGGTGCTAAAATAATAATTGCAAATAAAGATCACAAAGCTTGATAAGAGACACATTGCTGAATTCTGTGTTTAACCCCTACAGCAGGGTGGGGCTTTTTTTTTCAATTGTAGTGAAAAATGAGGTTTATATTCAAATGTTTTTATTGAAAACAGATAAAATGTACAGGTCATACAATTTTTTATCAGCATTTTTCAGCAAAATAAATTTTGGTAAATGTATATCATAGTGTAGACATCTAGCTATAGGATGTTGACGAACGTAACATAGAAATATGTATAGGATTTAGAATTTGCAAATATAATCATCAATAAATCCATTTATATAATAGCAGTTAGCATTTGGGTCAAATTACCAGTAATATTTAGACGAATAGATGCCGTTGATTGTAGTAATTTTAAAATCACAAAAAGATAACAGAAGGGAGGAGCAAAAACAGGGGTTGGGGAGGGTTATAACCAGGGTATGGAAAGCCCTTAGATGAATTGGATAGATATAAGAGAATATTGTTGTAATAATATCAGCCTATATAACGTCAGGACCTATGTCGGGGAGTTAGGAGTCATGAGAAGGGTCCATTCTGCCCATTTCTTACGATACTTAGGGTATAAGTTATTTCTTAGTGCGAACGCGTATTCATACGTGTTGTGACACGCAATCATTTCAACCAAATGATCAATTGTGGGGGAAGAGGATCTCTCCATCGAGCTGCTATGACATTTTTTGCCGCAGGAAGGATATGTGCAATAATAGGTCTGTAATTGCTTGGAAGTTTTTCAAGGCCTAATAAGAGCAGTACTAGTTCTGGATTGAGTTTCAAGTGTAAGCCTAATAATTGGTTGATTAGAGTCTCAACTTCAGATGGAAAGGATTTAAGGAATTTACATTTCCAGAAGATATGAGTTAAACTACCGGTATGAGTACAATTCCTCCAGCACAAGGATGAATTGGTGACTTGGATTTTAGCAAGTTTAACTGGAGTGAAATACCATCGCGTATAGGTCTTATAATGCGTCTCCAATAGAGAGGCGCAAGGGATGTAGCGATAAATAGTTTCAAAGTTTTGTTGCAGATTATTTAATGAGATATTTATCCCTAGCTCCTTTTCCCAAGCAGTCACATTGGGTGTGCAGTGAAAAATAGAGTCTTGAGAGAAATTCTGGAAGATATGGCCAGTTTTCCAAAATATTGGAGCTTGTGGAAATTTGAACATTTGTACTAAGTTTTGTGGCAAATAGAAATTTAGTTTGTCGGTTCTGGTAAAATTGTCAATTCTTTTCCAAGTAGCTGCTTCCTTTTGTTCAAGTTTGTATTTATTCCTTAGTACCTGAAAGGGTTCAAGTTGCTTGTTATCATTTAGGATGTCTGAGACAAATTTGATACCCAGCTCTACCCATGAGGACAATCTAATTCTTGAGGACATGCGTTCTAGGATTTCTATATTTATCCAGGAAGGGGAGACCACGGAGTATGTTTTGGTTGAAATTTTTTGTATTATTTTCTAGGCGAGAATAGCAGATCTAACTGTAGGTAGTTCTGGGAGTGGTTTAGTTTTATCGCATAAATAGATAAGGGTAGTCAAATCTAGACTTTTTTGAGGGTGTAACGATTCCTCAATTGAAAGCCAAACTGGTCATTCCTCGTCCACCATGATTGGCTAAGTTTCACTAAGGTGGCAAAGTAATACGAAGTCAAGTTTGGGAGTGCTAGTCCACCTCTCTGTTTGCTTTTTTCTAAAATTAGTTTAGACATTCTCGGTTTCTTTTTAGACCATGTGAAGCTAATTAAGATTGCAGTTTTTGGAGACATTTTTTTAGGGATTATCAATGGGAGTGATCGAAAAACATAAAGCAGTTTTGGTAAGAGACACATTTTATAGGCCGCTATCCTTCCCAACCAAGAGATCTCCAGTTTGGCCAAATGTAGGATATCCGACTGTAAGGTTTTATAGATGTCAGTTAAGTTAACTTCAACAATTGTTTAGAGGGGAGTGGTTAGTTTAATGCCAAGGTAGCTTATATGTTTAGTGTCCCATGACATCGGGAATTTCTCTTTAAGACTCTCCATAAATTTGGGTTCTATATTTATATGAAGAATTTGGGTTTTAGTTAAATTTATTTTATAATAGGAGACTTCAGAGAATTGGTTAATAGTGGTAAGCAAGTTGTCAATCGAGTTAATAGAGTCAGAAATAGTAAGGAGGATGACATCAGCAAATAGTGAGATTTTGAAATTTTGGTGATTTATGGCAATGCCTTTTATTAGGTGGTTGGATCGTATTTTTTCAGCTAGGGGTTCTATATAGAGATCAAAGAGGGTAGGAGAGAGAGGACAGCCCTGCCTAGTGCCATTATTGAGGGTAATTTTGTCCGATAAAACATTATTAGTCATTACTTTAGCTGAGGGACATGAGTAGAGAGAAGAAATCGCTTTTAAGATATTGCCCTCAAAGCCAAATTTTTTTAGTGTTTTAAATAGATATCCCCAATGAACTCTGTCGAACGCTTTCTCAGCATCGACAGCTATGAATAAAGCAGGGATTTTAGATTTTTCAATCAGATGTAGTAGATTAATAGCACGTCTGGTGGCATCAGAGGTGCCTCTGCCTGGAATAAATCCCACTTGATCCCTCTGCAGATGTCCCAGTGATATACTTTGGAGGTGTGAGTTAATAGTTTTAGCAATAATTTTTAAGTCCGAGTTTAATAGTGAAATAGGGCGATAGTTAATTACATTGTCAACATCTCCTTTATTTTTAAATAGGACTGTAAGGGTAGCTTCTTGAATCTCAGCCGGAATAGCACTTTTGTCAGTGAAAGTAGTGTTAATAAGTTTTGTGAGAAAGGGAGCAAGGGAATTTTTAAAATTGATGTAATATTCATTTTGTAGGCCGTCTGGACCTGGGGATTTATTTTTCTTTAACGAGTTAATTGTCCCTAATATCTCCGCTTCAGTAAACAGGGAATTCAAAAAGGCAAGATCAGATTCCGACAGAGATGGAAGCTTAACAGAGTCTAAAAATATGTCTATTTGTGTTTGGGAAGGTTGGCTCAATGATAAGTCATCTTTCAAATTATAGAGGTTACTATAAAATTTGGCAAAAATATTGGATATATCTTTAGGATTTTTATGAATCTTATTGAGCTCGTCTTTTATTTCTAAGATTTTAGTTTTGTTCTATGCATTTTAATTTTGTTTGCAACAAATTTAGTGGGTTTGTTCATAGAATTATAGAAGTTGCCTTTCATTATACAGATGTATTTGTCATACTCCTCTGTTAGCAGGTTTTTCAATTGGATACTGAGCTTAAGAATTTCTCTATGGGTTTCATCAGTAGGGGTTATTTCCTGTGAGAGTTCAAGGTTTCTAATTTGCTTGATTATTTTCTCTGAGTTTATAATGTTGTCTCGCTTCAGTCTGCAATTAAACTGGATTAATTGGCCTCTAATAACTGCTTTGTGAGCAGTCCACAACATAGACAGCGAGGCATCCTCATTGCTATTTTTCTTGAAGTAGAGATCTATCGATTTTTGAATCGCATCTTTGTATTGTGGGTGGCGAAAGAGAAAAGAGTTCGCCCTCCACATTTTACGTTCAGAGTGGGAATAACCCTGACTAACCTCAAATATTAATGGTGAGTGGTCAGACCATGACCTTGACAGGATTTGGATAGATTTAATATTTTGCAATGTTCGGATATCTGTTAAGAGTAAATCGATTCTAGCGAAGGACTTGTGGGCATCAGAATAGTGAGTGAATTCTATCGACGAGGAGTTAATGCAGCGAAAGGCATCATAAAGTTCCTCACGGTTTATCCATGGGTCAATAGAAGTGTTGACATTTCTACTCCTACTTGATGAGTCTAGTGAGGGGTTGGGTACAGCATTGAAATCTCCAAAAATAAGCAACTGACCTTTTCGGAAGTCCTGGACAATTTTTATCAGTCTCTTTAAAAAAGTAATTTGGCCTCTGTTTGGGGCATATATATTTACTAAGGTGTAGTATACGTTATCAATTTTACACTAGAGTATTAAGAAGCGACCATCTTCGTCTGATACCATGTTTATTTCTTCAAATTTTACAGAGTCTTTAACTATGATGGCTACCCCTGATTTTTTTTTCTTGTTAGAAGCTAAAAAGATGTAGGGGTAATTCTTATTCGTAAATTTAGGTGGATTTTCTAAAGAGAATTTTGTCTCCTGAAGACCTGCGATATCAATGTCAAGTTTTTTTAGATCTTTCCAGACCTGAAATTTTTTCTGTGGTGAATTAAGGCCCTTTACCTTATAAGACATGAATTTTTTAGCCATATTCAGTTATTTGCTTTTGGGTGAGTTTATGGGCTATCCAATTACGGGAATTGTAGAAGGGGAACGGGCATGGGTAAGTAACTGGGGAAACAGATCTGCGTTTATCATTCCTTAAGACTTCGAGGTTATGGAATAACTGGTAACTAGCACTGGTAACCTTTTAACAGTCTAAAACAGATTAAATGAAACAGCGGAAGGGACAATGCCGATGGTGAACTTCCGTGAAAGGCTCAAGTTTCAGCCCTTGTGCCTAATCTAGGACCTCTATTTAAATATCAGGAATTTGGATTATGGGGCTTACATATTCAAATGTCAGATATGTGTAGATCCCTGAGGGTTTTTAGACGATCTATAGTATCGTCTAAGGTGATAGACTTTTGATTATGAGTGAAAGAGACATTAGTGATAGGTCGACCCCATCTATAAGGAATCTGTTTTCTTTGAAGAATATCCGTAATTGGTTTTAGCGATTTGCGTTTTACCATGGTTTCTTTGGAAACGTCTTGAAAGACTTTGATATTCTCAAAGGGGGAGGGGAGCGCTCGATTGTTCCACAAGAAGGTAGTAAGTTGTTCTCTCGTTTGGTAAAATGAAAATGTAACAATTACGTCCCGTGGTACATCGCTCAGGAGGCGAGGTGGTTTTGGGAGGCGGTGTGCTCTCTCCAAAGAGTGTTGAATGTCTGACAGAGAGGGAAGTGTCGTTTTTAGTAAGTTTTTTATGTACGACATGAGGTCTGAACCCTTTACTCTCTCCGGTATACCTCTGAATTTAAGGTTATTTTGCCTATCCTCTCTGTTTGTCTTTGAGAAATTTAATTTCCGATTTCATCTGGTCCTGTTCTTTTTTTGTTATTTTACAGTCGTCATGTAAGTCCTGAATTGCTCTTTCGTTTCTGTCAGTTCTAGATACTAAGGAAGCTATCGAGTAACGCATGTCGTCGAACTGTTCTGTAAGGTCCTCCTTCAAGGACCTCCTAAGGGCAGAAAATAGATTCAAGAAAAAGTCTTTATCCATGGGTTGGTTAATATTAAAGTCTGGTAGTGGGTCAACTTCCGAATTCTCTCTTCTTGAGCGACGCCTGTCTGGACTTTTAAATTTGGTGTCTTCGTCTGTGTCTGTATAGTCTTTTGGGTTAAAGCTTGATTTTGGTTTGGTTGGGGTCTCCCTGTCCTTGCGTTTGTTAAGTTACTGCGAGCCCTCCCAAGTCATAAAATCATCAGAAATATCATCTCGTTTATTTTGCATGTTAACTCTAGTTTCCATCACCTCCTCCTGTTCTGTCTCTGTAGTGCCTTGGTTTGTATGAGTTGCTTTCACTGTTTGAGAGTCTTTGTTTGAGTCTATGTTTAAATCAGTGGGGGTTTGTTTGTTGTGGGTAGATTTAATTTTAGAAGGCATCTTGGTTACTGTAAGGGGGGGGGGAGAGAGTGAGGCGGCCAACTGGGTGATTGTAGAGAACTGGGTTATAAGGAGACGATTGATAGTATAGGACAACAATATTGTAAAGCATTCCATTAAAGGGCCTAATCACATTGTCAGGAATCAATATTGCTATATTAGAAGGCAAACGGGTTCATTAATTCAAGCAGTTGTTCTTTCCTGCAAGACTCAGCACTCACATTGGGGATCACAGAAGTCCAACAGTGTGTACTAGATAATAAATCAATTGCTGGAGGTACGAAAGCTATAGCAATATATAGTTAGCACCAATATCGTAATCCTTGGCAGATGTGCAATCTACGATTGAACTCCATATAAATACGACCTACAGCTGATTAAGTGTGCGTTGTGAATAAATATAGCTAAAAAGAAAAATATAATACAACAATAACACAACACTAAATTAAAAGGATACATTTCTTTCTTCTATCTTCTTCTTTTCTGCGATGCTTGGGTGCGTTGGAAGCCCGCCGACTTCACTTTCTTGAAGACTCTGTAAGAAGGTGGCATTGACAATCCAAAACAATAGGCAGCACTTTGAATACATTTTATAAGTGGTCATAAACTTGTAAATAACTCATGAAAGAATAAAGTTGCATTAAAACCAAGCACACCATTGGTTTTCTTATGAAATTCTCAATAGGTTTGATGTGTCACATGACCCTCTTCCCATTGAATAAAAATAAAGTTGGATCCAAAATGGCTGACTTCAAAATGGCCACCATGGTCACCACCCATCTGGAAAAGTTTTCCCCCTCCCATATACTTATGTGTCACAAACAGGAAGTTGATATCACCAATCTTTCCCATTTTATTTAGGTGCATCCATATAAATAGCCTATACTGCATATACACCATGTTCCAAATTATTATGCATATGTTCTATTTCTCTGATTTTCCTAAATGGTCGGTGCAAATGACAATCAGTGTAATAAAAGTCATAACCTAGTTAGAGAATACATTGAATTTTATTGAAGAAACCTCTCAATGCTAGAGGTATAATCTTCAAAATTAAAAAAAAAACTCTAAATGCTCTGTTCCAAATTATTAGGCACAATAAAGTTTCTAAACATTTGATATGTTTGAAAGAACTGAAAATGCTCATTTGTTGAATTTGCAGCATTAGGAGGTCACATTCACTCAAATAAAAAGCTATTTAACTCCAAAACACCTCAACAGGTCAAGTTACATGTTAATATAGGAACGCTTCTTTGATATCACCTTCACAATTCTTGCATCCATTGAACGTGTGAGTTTCTGGAGAGTTTCTGCTTGTATTTCTTTGCATGATGTCAGAATAGCCTCCCACCCTCTGACTGTTTGAAAATTAGTCTTCATGTATGTCTGGGCCCACCGTTTCTGCTTGTGAGCACTGTTTAGGGGTGTCTGAATAGTAGGTTTATGCACCACAGCAAGCCTTTGAAGGATGCTATACCTTGAGGTTCGAGGAACTCCAGAAGCACCAGCAGCTTCAAATATCTGTTTGCTGGTTTGTAAGGCCTTTTTAGCAACTACTCTCTTAATCCAATGAACTTGCCTGGCAGAAACCTTCCTCATTTTGCCTTTATTTGCACGAACACGTCTGTGCTCAGAATCAGCCACAAATCTCTTCACAGTACGATGATCACGCTTAGGTTTTCATGCAATATCTAATGTTTTCGTCTCTTGTCCAAGGCATTGCCTCATTTGTTGCTTTTTGGCAGCAGAGAGATCTTTTTTCTTTCCCATGTTACTTGAAAACTGTGGCCTGCTTCAATATTGTGGAACATCTAGATTTCCTTTCATTGGTCTCACCTGCCAAACTAATTATCACAGGTATCTGAGATTGATTTCAGTGATCCAAAGAACCAAAGGCAAATTGGACATAGTTTCACGCCCAACTCTATGGGATGCTCGTTAACACCCATGTCCCATGAATCAGCTATACTCTGGAACTCTCTCCCGCAACACATCAGACACTCGCCGACCCTGGCTACCGTCAAAAGGAACCTGCAGACACACCTCTTCCGACATGCCTACAATCTACAAAGAAACCCGGTCAACCACACCATCTCACGACCAGTACTTTATCCCCACCCGTACCTCGTAAACTGTGAGCCCTCGCAGACAGGACCCACTCCCCTCCTATACCTTTACGTCTCATTTAAAACAAAAAGGAAGAGGGGCGCAAATGTGTAGGATCCCCTTATTAAAAACGTCTAAGTGGCGTGGGTAGGTGGCCACTCACCTTATCGGTTTACCAGCCTCTGCCGCCGGCGGTATGTGCGCTGCCTCTCCGCTCTCCTCTTTCCTGGTCCTTGGAACCGGACCTATCCGGTCACGTGACCGCGAAACCGAATTTGCGTCACCGCTCTTTGTTGTGGGTTACCAGAGAAACGCCAGGTCCTCAAGGCAGATCGTTTGTGCTGTTCCTGATATGCTCCAGCCGCCAATCGCTCACAAAGGGAGTAGTTTTCATGCAAAAAATAGTAATGGCGGTCTGATTAGGAGCACTGTAAGGATCAGACATATAAGATGTTTTAATAAATGGCAAACCGTTTATTAATTTCTTAGTTCCCCTCACAGCTCCACAGTGGAGCTGTGAGGGGAACTAAGAAATTAATAAAAGGTTTGCCATTTATTAAAACATCTTATATGTCTGATCCTTAGAGCGCTCCTAATCAGACCGCCATTACTATTTTTTGCATGATTTACGTCTCATTTGTCCTTACTTATTATACTAATCATTGTCTGCCCCTTCCATATGTAAAATGCCATGGAATCTAATGGCGCTATATAAATAAATAATAATAATCTGTGCAAGTAACATGTCTGGGCAATATGAAAATCACCCATTAAACCAGATAAAAAGGGGAGAAGTTAACTCAATCTTTGCATTGTTTGTGTATGAAACAATAAGCATGGAGAACAGAAAGAGGAGAAGAGAACTGTCTGAGGACGGGAGAACCAAATGTGTTGACAAATATCATTAATCTCAAGGTTAGAAGTTCATATCTAGAGATGTTGATGTTCCTTTGTCCATGGTGCGCAACACAATGAAGAAGTTTACAATTCATGGCACTGTAGTTAATCTTTCTGGATATGGAAAGTAGAGAAAAATCAGTGTCAGCACGAACTATCCATCCATATCTGAATGGAATGAGACACTATGGGGGACACACAGGAGGGCCCTAATGTGGACATAGAGACATGAAAAAACTAGACTACAGTTTGCCAAAATAGAATAAGGCTTAGAGAATACAGTACTTATAGTCAAATATAGTGAGGACTCAAAGATGTTTTAGGGTTGATTCAGTGTCTCTAACACTGGGTGTGTGCAAAGTATCATGAAAATTGAAGATTATCAAACTGTTTTCTGTGATATTGTAGTGCAAAGTGTCAGAAAGCTTGGTTTGCATCACAGGTCATGAGTCTTTCAGCAGGACAATGATCTCAAACATACTTCAAGAGGCATCCAGAGACGGATGGAAAAAAGTTCTAGAGAGTTCTAAAGTGGACAGCAATGAATCTGAATTGAAGTAACGTTGAACACCTTTTTTAGAGATCTTAAAACTGCTGTTGTGAGAAGAAAACCTTCAAATATGAGAATTGTAGTTGAGGGGTATAAGAAGCTTGTTGATGATTATAGGAAGTGATTGATTGCAGTTATTTCTTGCAAAGAGTGTGCAACCTAATATCAAGTTTAGGGTGCAAACAATTTTGTCTGACTTTTTGGAGTTTTGTGTAAAATTATGTGCAATTTGCATTTGTTTCTGTTTTTCTGCATGTTGTTCCAATACACACTAAAAAATAAATATGAATTTGATAAAACATGTGATTGTAAAAGTTTTTCGAAGCCACAAGTGCTAACCCCCTACCACTAGTCTAAATCTTAAATCACAATGTTTTCTTTTTTAAATATATAAACTATAAAGAATACCAAGGCCTTGACTGCAGGCACTACATGTCCGAATGAAAGAAAGCTTTTTGTTAAAGAACGTTAACATAAGAATAAAATGTAAAACATTAACATTTAGTGAGTTAATGCAGGATTCATGGAAAAATAGGTTGAAAGCGCAAATACAGGATTTTGTATACTTGCTTAGGTGTGGTTGCATGTAACTATGAGAAGATGTTAAAACTTGAATCCGCTGCTGTATAGTTTACATGATCCCAGCTCACCTGGAGAAAGAGAAGTTAATGTTATGCAAGCCTAGAAGGAGCAAAAATCTGTATTACAACAACATGACAGTCTCTTATGTCAGTGGTATTATGCATTATTATACTCTTGGATGATTTCAAGAGTAGAGATCCATCTTGCAGTGAATGGAGCTTTAAATCTTGGATATGAATACACAGGGCTGCCACTAGAAATTTTGGGGCCCCTTACTAGCAAAATTTTGGGGCCCTCTGAGACTCCACCCCAACTCCGCCTCCACCAAGCTCCGCCTCCATCCAGGTTCCGCCTCCACCCACGCTCCGCCTCCACCCATCAAACCTTCCATAGTTTCACCACCCACTATTGGAAAAACTCCCTTTCTGCACCACGTCCTCGCCAATCACTCATTAATCTCTTTCTATACATTGTTATTTATCAGAGCTGTGGAGGGATGTGAACAATAAATGCCACATGAGGCAGAATAATACTGGTGCTGTTATTCATCACCTTGTACAGGGGTGGGGAACCTTTTTGCTGCCGGAGGGACATTTGGAAATTTCTACCATCATTTAGGGGCCGCACATCACAATGAAAATTACCGGCTACATTTGTGCCGCCCAGCTTAGGGGACCGGGATACCCGGCGCAGGGTCCCTTTCCTTGGGGGAGTCACTGATGGCTGGACCCATGCCGTGGCCCCAGGTTGGCACACTTCTAAAGGGGGGTATTTACAGGGGATTTAGAAGTTTATAAAGTTTGTAGATATTATTGTCGTGACGCCACCCGGAATAATGTGGCTATATATGGCCACCGCTGCCTTGTACTGGCCAGGGGATGATGGTGAGAGACAGCTGAGATGGTATTGCCCGTTTCCGGGTAGGGCTGTAGGGTCCCCTGGACAGGTGATGTTAAAGTTAATGATGGATGAAGATGGAAGTCTGGTGAGGAGATGTTAAGGGCACAGACACTTACTTGATTCACAGCAAATTCTCTCAGCGGTGATGGTCCCAATCCTGGATAGATGGTAGCTGTTAAATCAGAGGCTGAGGCACAGATGAAGTTTAACTGGTTTACTTTCAAACAAACTACAATACAACAAGTCCCATCTCCGGAGTCTGCAATAGGGGTTCAGTTGCTCAGGCCCCACCGGGTCTTTACCTCCTGCTTGCGCTGTCTGTATGGCCCTGCTGCCGTGTGTGAACTGGCTGCCGGCCCAAATCTGTCCTCTCTGGGTCCCACTCAACAGGCAACTTAAGTCCTTTGTCTCTCTCTGCTTACCCCCTCCGGAGTACTGCTGAACTCTTAGTATGTTGCTGTGTCTGGCCCTGTAAGCTTGTTGTTACCTCACGTTGTCCGTTTGCTGTATTGTATATAACTAATGCAGCCACGGATCTGGTATCCGTATCTGCGCTTTTTATCTAGGGTAGATAATGATGCTACCCGATTCTGAAAGTGTTCCTCTTATCAGTTTTCTCCTCCTCAGACCGATGGCTTGGCCCTAGAAAATTGTCAGTCAGTCCTCAGGAACTCAATGCAGCTCCTGTCACTCTGAGCTCCTGGCTCCAACTGTCTGAAAATCTACCTCAGACCGGTGTTTTATCTCTAGGGAAATCTCTGGTGTCTCTGGAGCTCCCCCTACTGGCCAAAGGTGGTAGTGCAGTGGCATGGCTTTCTATGTGAGTGCAACTATTATGATCTTATACTGTGGCTAATACCCGCAGTACTCCGGGACTGTGGGACAATAAACATAAGATATAACAGATAATATCTACAGAGTCTTAAAAAAAAATAAAAAGTTACAAAAACCACTCAAGTTTTTTTTTTTTTAAAAAAATAGAGTCTTGTAAAAAGTCACTTCAAATAGCGTCCATTAATACAGCTCTGTCCTTGAGGGCTATTTATTTGTTAGGAAAGGAACTGCAATTAGCGTCCATTTTTCCAACAAAGTTTATGAATAAACTTAAGAATGTTTAAAAAGCAGTCTTTCCGGAGCTTTAATTTACCGCCTCCGGGCTGATAAATGAAGAAAAGAACTCAAGAATATGCAAGTAGTTCATACAGAATAGTCTCTGTAGGTACTGAGCTTTTTAACGTTACATCTAATAACTACTAATTAACAACTAAACAAGTTCCTTTCAGATATTTCTGGTTGAAATATCTATTTACATTTGGTAGTCTGCATATCTTGCTGGTAATTGACCCTGAGTACTACGCTGTGATCTGCGTAACACTTGTGTACTGGGTGTACTCAATGTGATGGTGTGAGTGGACATATACCTAGTAAGTACTTCTGGTTCTGCTAGGGATAATTCCACATTTGTGGGATTGGCAATTCCACCGTGTCCAGGACTATTATTACTAGGAATTTGTTCTTCCTGTCTTGAGACTTCTTGTGGTACAGGGTCTGGTGTTTGATAGAAGGCCATCATGGGAACTACTACTGCACCATTGTAGGTTGGCCAGGTTTTAGGAAAGTCTCCTAGATAGGTGTGATATACTCCATCTTCTTGTTTTTCTTTAACAGGTTGAACCGGTACTGGTTGAATAACTTCTGGTTCATGTTGAATGACTTCTTTTTCTTTCAATGTCTCTGGACATAGTTTTAGATTGTCTCTTGACACTAGTACTGATGTTAATCCACCATCTTTGCTTATAAGACACATTTTAGGATTGTTCACTCTCATTGGTAAAACTGTATATGGGACGGATTCCCACTGATTGTCCAGTTTATTAGTGCCACGGTTTCTCTTGAGCACTTGATCACCAGGTTTTAATGGGGTTGCTAGAGCATTCTGGTTGAAGTATTGCTCTTGTCTTTCTCTAGTTTTCTGGAGATTCCTTTCTACGCATTCTTGCACTTGGCGATACTGTTGTTGGCGTAGGGAGTCCCAGTTAGAATCCTGCACTTCTGCGTCAGGTTTTACGATGCCCATTTCTAGATCTATTGGTAGCTTGCAAGGTCTTGCACGCATAAGGTAAGCTGGGGTACAGTTTGTGGAGCTTACCGGGACATTGTTATAGAGGTCTACCAAGTCAGGCAATTTCTCTGGCCATAGGTTTCTCTCTGTCTCTGGTAAAGTCTTTAAGAGATCGATTACAATATGGTTCATTTTTTCGCATAAGCCATTTGTTTGCGGATGATAGGCTGTTGTACGGATCTTCTTGCAGCCATACATATTGCAAAATTCTCTGAAGATCTCTGATTCAAATGCTGTGCCTTGGTCTGCGAGTACTTGTTCCGGATATCCATGGGGTCTGCAAAAGTATGTCTGGAACACCTTAGCTGCTGTCTTTGCAGTGAGATCTTTCACGGGCACTACTACCAAGAAACGTGAGTAATGGTCCACTATGGTTAAAGCATAGACATAGCCGGACCGGCTTGGTGTCAATTTCACGTGGTCTATTGCTACAAGCTCAAGTGGTTGCTTGGTAACTATAGGCTGGAGTGGTGCTCTTTGGTTTTTTAGATCTTTTCTTCTGAGGTTGCACGGACCACAGTTTCTGCACCATTCTTCAATTGATCTTCTCATTCCAACCCAGTAGAATCTTTCTCTTAAAAGTACTTCTAGCTTTTTCCACCCGAAGTGACCAGCACCATTGTGATAAGCTTCTAGGACCATTTTTACATCTTGTTTAGGCACAATGATCTGCCATACTAGCTCATGCGTCTTTGGATTGGTATATCTTCTGCACAGCTTTCCTTGGTACAGAAACATTTTGCCTCTCTCTTTCCAGAGTTGATGTGTCTCTTTCGGTGCATTTTCATTGGGATACGCACTTTGCTCAGTCAGCAGTTCTTTCACCAACTTCACAGCTGGATTGCTGTCTTGAGTGTCAGCCCATCTGTGGTGTGCTAATGGGTTGAGATTCACCTGTTGATGTTTCTGGTAGGCACTGGATTGATACTGTCCTACCTTGGGACGATGGAAGGCGGGTAGTTCAATTTCTTCAAGTTCTACCAGTTCTTCTTCCACGTCTCTCAAGTGCGGCATCCGGGATAAGGCGTCTGCATTTCCATTCTTTTGGCCTGCTCTATACTTGATCACGAAGTTGTAATTAGACAGCCGGGCTATCCATCGCTGTTCCAGCGCACCTAACTTGGCTGTATCCAGGTGGGTCAATGGGTTGTTATCAGTATAGACGGTGAATTCTGCAGCTGCCAAGTAGTGTTTGAAACGCTCAGTCACAGCCCAGACAACTGCCAGTAGTTCTAACTTGAAGGAGCTGTAATTTTCAGGATTTCTTTCAGTAGGCCGGAGCTTTCTACTTGCAAAGGCGATGACTTTCTCCCTGCCTCCTTGCTTCTGAGATAGTACTGCTCCCAGTCCCACATTACTGGCATCTGTGTAAAGGATGAAAGGTTGATGGTAATCGGGGTATGCCAGAACTTCTTCTCCGGTCAATGCCTTCTTCAACTTTTCAAAAGAATCTTCCCTCTCATCACTCCACTGGAAAGGAGGATTGCGATTTGAAGGCTTCTTCGACTGCCCTACCAGGATGTCTTGTAGAGGTGCTGCTAGCTTGGTGAACCTTTGGATAAATCTACGATAGTAGCCCACCAGTCCCAGGAATTGCCTCACCTGTTTCACACTGGTAGGTCTTGGCCAATCCCTTATTGCGGTCACTTTCTCGGGATCCGGTGCTACTCCTTCTGAACTCACAACGTGTCCCAGGTATTGTACCTTTGGCTTTAGAAGGTGACATTTTGATGGCTTGATCTTCATACCATACCGGGATAAGGCCTCGAACACTTCTGCCAGGTCTTGTAGATGTTGTTCGTAAGTCTTTGAGTAGACTATTACATCATCTAGGTACAGAAGGACGGTTTCAAAGTTCTTGTGTCCGAGACAGCATTCCATCAATCGCTGAAAGGTACCGGGTGCGTTGCAGAGTCCGAACGGCATACAATTACATTCACAGAGACCCATCGGTGTGGTAAACGCTGTCTTCTCTTTATCTTCCTCAGCCACAGGGACTTGCCAATACCCACTTGTTAAGTCTAAGGTGGAAAAATAGTTAGCAGATATTAAAGCGGCTAGTGACTCTTCAATTCTAGGTAAGGGGTAAGCGTCTTTATGGGTAATGTGATTAATCTGCCGGTAGTCTACGCACATTCTCATGGTTCCGTCTTTCTTTTTAACTATTACCAGAGGGGCTGCCCAGGGGCTACAACTGTCTCTTATTACCCCGGCCTGTTTCATCTCCCTCAGCATGTCTTTAGCACATTGATAATGAGCGGGCGGTATGGGTCTATATCTCTCTTTTATTGGTGGGTGGTTACCGGTAGGAATTGTATGTTCTACCCCTTTTATCTGTCCGAAGTCTAATGGGTGTTTACTAAAGACCCGTTCATATTCTTCTACTAGTCGGTACATCCCTTGTTTTTGGTGGGTAGGTGTTGAATCTGTACCTATATGCAGCTGCTGACACCAATCTTCTAATTCTCCACTTGAACCATTGTCGTCCGCCTGACATGACGGATTCAAGGGCCCAATGGCTATGATGGCATTGTTGTCAACATTGTATAGCTTGGCCATTGTAGCGTACCTTGGTAAAGTGACCTCTTCCTCTCCACAATTCAAAAGACTTATGGGCACTCTTCCCCTGTGTACCTCGACTATTCCTCTAGCCGTTAATATCGTGGGTCTACTATCAGTGTACACAGGCTCTACCAAGGCTTGGTAATCTCGTCCTTTAATACCAATGGCTGCTCTACACCATACCAGCATTTCAGTTTTTGGAGGTATTACTATAGGAGTTGGGTCACTTACCCTCACACTGCCGATTTCTCCACCTGCAACCTCTACTTCAGCACCAATGCTTTTATCTCTCTCCGGAGAATTCTCTGCTGGCAGGATTGGGCAGTTTCCGCAAATTGCTGTAAAATAGTAATAACCTCGAAAAAACAATTTTCTAAAACATTCATACCTATCAATACAAAAGGTTCCCGTCGGTTAACATCAACAATTATGATACCCTGATTCTTTAATTCTACTCTACCAATCTTAATGGTCATCTCTCTAAATCCTACTTGCGGTACCAATTTTCCATTACTAGCATATATACTTAGCTCAACATTAGATGGTCTTTTATCAGTGTCTGAATCTGCCCAGTACCTCTTATAAAGGATATGTGGTATAGATGAAATCTGGGAACCAGTGTCCAACAAGGCATTGAGGGGAATACCGTCCAGCACGATGGGGATAATGGGACGTCCTCCGACGTACTTGTCGTGCCAGGATGTTGGGCCTTGAAAGTTCACTCCTGCGAAGCGGCCCGCATTCCCAGGGGATCCTTGTTTAAATCACAATTGCGGGCGATGTGGCCTGGCTTCCGGCAACGGCGGCAAATAGGCTGTCCATCCGGCTGGTAACGGTCGTTGGGTCGTCCTCTCCACGCTGGGTATCTCTGGGGTCTCATCCAGGGAATATCCTCTCTGCGGTTCGCCAACTCCATCTTGGATGTAGTCTGTGATTCTCTCATTTCCTGCATGGTTTTAGCCATTGAGGTGACAATGTCTGTTAGAGAGTCAAGCTTTTGCTGGAAAGCATCATTAACACTGGCCTCCAGGGGTTTAACTGATGTCACTGGCACTCTCTGTTGTTGAGGGGTTTCTGTAATAGATTGCTCAGGATCCTGATCCCAAAGTGCCTCTGCCTGCTGGAGACGAATAGCGCTCTCCTTTAACTGGGCAAATGTCACTTCAGGGTCCTTGAAAGTCAGCATACTCGCATGCCCTCGATGAGAAGGGGTTAATAGTCGCTCAATGAATTGATCTTTTAGCAATTTATCAGCGCCAGTGTTAAACATTGGTTCAGCCAGTGTAAGCGCTTTAAGGGCCTCCTGTAAATTCAGGGCAAAGTCTCTCACGCTCTCATTGGCCTTTTGTTTGCAATTGAAGAATTTGGTCTTTGCTTTGCTACCAGCAGTAGTTTCAAATACTGCCTTTAATCCAGCTAGAATATGCTCAGCAGTGTCTTTTAGATCAGCGGACCATGCTGTGACTTCTCGCTTAGCATTACCACTTAACTGTGCCATCAGCAAACCGACACGCTGAGCTTCTGCCATTGGAAACATGTTTAAATAGGCCAGCAGTTTTTCTTTAAAATCATCAAAAGTATTAGGCTTACCTTCATACACTGGAAGCCATGGAACACCTGGGGTATATGGCATCAACATCGGCATAATGGGCGCTGCACCTTGCGCCGCTGTGCTGCCGAGCGCTCTGTTTTGTGCTTCAGCTGCATTTGTGTCGCCGGGTGTTTCGGCGTCTCCGTGCTGCGACATGTTGCGCCCCCTTAGTTAATCCGGACCGTTCCGGTCCTCTGCTTCCGTCGGGATGGCGTATAATCGTTCCGCTGTGGAGCAGGATTGGTTTTCCCCTTTTGCCGACGTCAGAGCTCTCAGCTTGGTGCCGCCCACAAAGACACGCCCCTGCTGCTTCCGCTCGAGCTCAGTAATGGCGGAATCTAAAATTTTTCAGTCAGATCAGAGCTCAGGGCTATGACACAGTTCAAATAGCAGTCTCGTGCTGTGGCAGTTATGAGGTAATTAGTGATGATGCAATTTTACCTCAGAGGCTGTCGGACATTTTGTTTCAATGTTAGTCAATGGGGAAAAGTCTATTTCAATGTTTTCCAATGGGAAAATCACTTTTTGATAAAAAAAAAAAAAAAAGTCAATTTTTCTCGAATTTTCTAACAATTTTCGGCATTAATCACGGCACACAGTACCCGATTTAACCAGGCACGGTAAATCCTGTTCGTGACGCCAAAGGAAGGTGTGCCGCCCAGCTTAGGGGACCGGGATACCCGGCGCAGGGTCCCTTTCCTTGGGGGAGTCACTGGTGGCTGGACCCAGGCCGTGGCCCCAGGCTGGCACACTTCTAAAGGGGGGTATTTACAGGGGATTTAGAAGTTTATAAAGTTTGTAGATATTATTATCGTGACGCCACCCGGAATAATGTGGCTATATATGGCCACCGCTGCCTTGTACTGGCCAGGGGATGATGGTGAGAGACAGCTGAGATGGTATTGCCCTTTTCCGGGTAGGGCTGTAGGGTCCCCTGGACAGGTGATGTTAAAGTTAATGATGGATGAAGATGGAAGTCTGGTGAGGAGATGTTAAGGGCACAGACACTTACTTGATTCACAGCAAATTCTCTCAGCGGTGATGGTCCCAATCCTGGATAGATGGTAGCTGTTAAATCAGAGGCTGATGCACAGATGAAGTTTAACTGGTTTACTTTCAACCAAACTACAATACAACAAGTCCCGTCTCCGGAGTCTGCAATAGGGGTTCAGTTGCTCAGGCCCCACCGGGTCCTTTACCTCCTGCTTGCGCTGTCTGTATGGCCCTGCTGCCGTGTGTGAACTGGCTGCCGGCCCAAATCTGTCCTCTCTGGGTCCCACTCAACAGGCAACTTAAGTCCTTTGTCTCTCTCTGCTTACCCCTCCGGGAGTACTGCTGAACTCTTAGTATGCACTGTGTCTGGCCCTGTAAGCTTGTTGTTACCTCACGTTGTCCGTTTGCTGTATTGTATATAACTAATGCAGCCACGGATCCGGTATCCGTATCTGCGCTTTTTATCTAGGGTAGATAATGATGCTACCCGATTCTGAAAGTGTTCCTCTTATCAGTTTTCTCCTCCTCAGACCGATGGCTTGGCCCTAGAAAATTGTCAGTCAGTCCTCAGGAACTCAATGCAGCTCCTGTCACTCTGAGCTCCTGGCTCCAACTGTCTGAAAATCTACCTCAGACCGGTGTTTTATCTCTAGGGAAATCTCTGGTGTCTCTGGAGCTCCCCCTACTGGCCAAAGGTGGTAGTGCAGTGGCATAGCTTTCTATGTGAGTGCAACTATTATGATCTTATACTGTGGCTAATACCCGCAGGGGCACCACACATTAAATTAATTACCTCACCTAATTTGATGTCTGCAGCTGCTTCTCTGTGTCCTGTTCGGTGATATCTGATCTTCCAGGTTTGTGTTGGTCTGGAGCGCAGTCGACTCTGTGACAATAAGTTTTGTAAATCAAATACATCACATAGGAAATTGTTATATATACAATATACAGGACAAAGAGTATATACAGCACTGCAGAGGGCTAGGGGACACAGACTGGGGGTGAGCTGAGCTCTGCAGGAGCCACAGAGATGTATGGTCTCTCCCCGGGCCCCCACCCATTGAGGGGGTGAAGTGAGCTCTGCAGCCAGGGGTCACAAGCTTCCAGAAAATGGTAGCGGATCTCGATTACTTATTATTATCAGAGACTCTGGAGAAGAATGCTGCCAGCAAAGGCAGCCAGGGCTATAGGAGTGGGAGCAGCATTCGCCGGGGGTTACCACTGGTACACACACCTCGTACGCACGTGGCTCCACTCCGTACACCTTGTACGCACGCGGCTCCGCTCAGTACACCTCATACGCACGCGGCTCAACTCCGTACACCTTGTACGCACGCAGCTCAGCTCCGTACACCTCGTACGCACGCGGCTCAGCTCCGTACACCTCGTACGCACGCGGCTCAACTCCGTACACCTTGTACGCACGCAGCTCAGCTCCATACACCTCGTACGCACGCGGCTCAGCTCCGTACACCTCGTACACACTCGGCTCAGCTCCGTGCACCTCGCACACACGCGGCTCAGCTTCGTACACCTCATACGCACGTAGCTCAGCTCCGTACACATCATACGCACGTGGCTCAGCTCCGTACACCTCGTACGCACGCGGCTCAGCTCCGTACACCTCGTACGCACGCGGCTCAGCTCCGTACACCTCGTACACAAGCTTCCAGAAAATGGTAGCGGATCTCGATTACTTATTATCAGAGACTCTGGAGAAGAATGCTGCCAGCAAAGGCAGCCAGGGCTATAGGAGTGGGAGCAGCATTCGCCGGGGGTTACCACTGGTACACACACCTCGTACGCACGTGGCTCCACTCCGTACACCTTGTACGCACGCGGCTCCGCTCAGTACACCTCATACGCACGCGGCTCAGCTCCGTACACCTCGTACGCACGTGGCTCAGCTCCGTACACCTCGTACGCACGCGGCTCAGCTCCGTACACCTCGTACACACTCGGCTCAGCTCCGTGCACCTCGCACACACGCGGCTCAGCTTCGTACACCTCATACGCACGTAGCTCAGCTCCGTACACATCATACGCACGTGGCTCAGCTCTGTACACCTCATACACACGTGGCTCAGCTCCGTACACCTCATACGCACGCGGCTCAGCTCCGTACACCTCATACACACGCGGCTCAGCTTCGTACACCTCATACGCACGCAGCTCAGCTCCGTACACATCATACGCACGTGGCTCAGCTCCGTACACCTCATACACACGTGGCTCAGCTCCGTACACCTCATACGCACGCGGCTCAGCTCCGTACACCTCATACACACGCGGCTCAGCTCCGTACACCTCATACGCACGCGGCTCAGCTCCGTACACCTCATACGCACGCGGCTCAGCTCCGTACACCTCATACGCATGCAACTCAGCTCCGTACACCTCGTACGCATGCAACTCAGCTCCGTACACCTCGTACGCACGCGGCTCAGCTCCGTACACCTCGTACGCATGCAACTCAGCTCTGTACACCTCGTATGCACGCGGCTCAGCTCCGTACACCTCATACGCATGCAACTCAGCTCCGTACACCTCGTACGCATGCAACTCAGCTTCGTACACCTCGTACGCACGCGGCTCAGCTCCGTACACCTCGTACACACGCGGCTCAGCTCCGTACACCTCGTACACACTCGGCTCAGCTCCGTGCACCTCGTACACACGCGGCTCAGCTTCGTACACCTCATACGCACGTAGCTCAGCTCCGTACACCTCATACGCACGTGGCTCAGCTCCGTACATCTCATACACACGTGGCTCAGCTCCGTACACCTCATACGCACGTGGCTCAGCTCTGTACACCTCATACGCACGCGGCTCAGCTCCGTACACCTCATAGGACGCGGCTCTGCTCCATACAACTCGTACGCATGCAACTCAGCTCCGTACACCTCGTACGCATGCAACTCAGCTCCGTACACCTTGTACGCACACGGCTCAGCTCCGTGCACCTCATACGCACGCAGCTCTGCTCCGTACACCTCGTACACGTTGTTCCACTCCGTACACCTTGTACACATGTGGCTCCGCTCCGTACATCTCATACGCACACGGCTCCACTCCGTACACCTCATACATACGTGGCTCCGCTTCGTACACCTTGTATACATTCGGCTCTGCTACATCCACACTGTAAATCCATCCTGACCACAGATACACTTTACCTCATCCAGCACCATGACAACTGAGGAGCCGATCATGTGACCCCTGACTCCTCCCCTCCAAGTGACATCATCACAGGTCCTGTAAGAACAGAGCAGCTATGTAGCGTGCTGCTCTGCAGGTGGAGAACAATGGGGGGGATTCCGGGCCCCCACAGGCTAATAGAGGCTGGGCGGGCCCTCTGTGCTTTAAGGCATGGTGTGGGCGGGCCGGGCCCCCACAGGATAATAGTGGCTGGGCGGGCCCGGGCGGCGGCTGGGTGGTTCCCTAGGCTCTGTGCATTGAGGCCTCTGGGCCCGGGGGCGGGGTGAGCGTGGATAGGCGGGCCGCCGGGCTTCCACAGGATAATAGATGGTGGGTGTGCCTGGGCGGCGGCTGGGCGGTTCCCTGTGCTTGCTGGCCTGCCCAGCCAGCCCCAGTCTGTGTGTGTGTGAGTGTGACGGACGGCCTCGCCCCGCCCCTGGCTGGTGTGATGATGACGACGACTCGACGAGACTCGTCAGGTCGGCTGCGCAGGCAGCGCCGGCGCGTATTAACTACTGTGTAGTCTAGTGACTGTGCCACTGCTGCTGCTGGCCAAATGGGCGGGCCTCATTGCTCCAAATGGCCCCGCCCACAGCCAGCGAGCCAGGGCCCCCCTGCTGTTTGTTTTTGGCCACGCCCCCTCCACTTATCTTCGGGCCCCATACAGATGTATGGCCTTTAAAGCCCTATTGGCGGGACTGAGAATACATGTTATTATAGTTAGTAGTTGTCATGTGATACTGAATGGAGATCTATGTGCATAGGATAAGTGATGGCTAAAACTATGTGTATAAACATGTATGGATAAATAATAGAATATATTACACATCACTGGGA
Organism: Allobates femoralis; assembly: GCA_033576535.1. Taxonomy (NCBI): domain Eukaryota; kingdom Metazoa; phylum Chordata; class Amphibia; order Anura; family Aromobatidae; genus Allobates; species Allobates femoralis. Next base: position 500,451,977 of record JARQOC010000003.1, read on the forward strand.
TATACAGTAAGAGAATAGCATCTCACAATGAGTGAAGTGCAGAAATTGTCACTTGTACAATATTGATGACACCGTTACAACAGCCACCATTGGGGTTTGAAACAAACTTGCCTCTTAAACCCTTGGATTCTGCTTTCAATAGTGACAATGACATATATATGATTATTAGAGCATGGGGGCTCCCTCTTTAACCCCTTTACCACCCTTACCAACCAGACAGTTTTCACCTTCAGGCCATTTTTTGCAATTCCAACTTTTGTCACTTTACTAGGTAATAACTCTGGAACGCTTCCCAGTTATTCTGAGATAGTTTTTTTGTGACATGTTGTACATCATGTTAAAAAAAGCAAAAGCTCAAATGACCCCCATTTTGTCCCATTAAAAATAAAATAATAAGAAAGGATATCAATAGGCTGCAACACTAACACTGGAAAAATATGATAAAGCATATTAGCTAGTGAATACATATCTGGCTATGTGCAAAGCTGCTCAATGTGAATAGGGTATACAGGCACAGCAGAAAACTGCTTCATCATATAAAGGAAAAAAAATGAGAAGTTAGCTAATGCAATTGAGGCGGTCGACAGGGTAGGGGGTACTCGGGTACCGGAGCTGATGGCGGCTTTGATTGGGAATCACGGCTGGTCGGTCCCCGATCCCGTGCCCTGGACCCTCAAAGGCGGGGAATTGTGGGGGGAGAGGGGATTGGTAACATGACGCCACCTATGGTACCTGGTAACGGGTATACCAGCGCTGCAGCCAGCCGCTGAGGTGATGGTGGGTGCAGCAGAGTGTGGTACAGCTCCCCACAGGTGGAGCTTTACCTCAGGGCAACAGGGATGGATGAAGGGAGTAGTAGTCGCATCTCTGCAGACAAGATGGTGAATTGCAGTGGTTAAGCAGGCACACACACACACAGTGATCGTTGTTTCATACCTTTTACTGGTGACAAGGTAACAGGTACAGTCCAGAGAAATAACCAGGTCCCCGGTGCAACTTGGGACTTCCACCGTAGAAAGTTATGAGGCCTCTTCTGTCTTTGTGCTCTGTGGTTTGGGATGAGTCCTGCCTGGCCTGAACCCACTGCTCCTTCTCCCTTTCTGGGCTTTGCTCTAAACTGACTATGAGGTCCTTTTTCTCCTATAGCCCCTGGTCCTGTACTTGGTCAGTTTTAGCGTCTCTTACTGTGCTCTCTTCAGGGTTGAACTCCTCCTGATTCTTCCACTCTTTTGCTGTTGCACTAAATGCTGGCAGCGTCGGACTCCGGTGTCTGGGTGTACTATAGGGAGACCTTAACTGGTTCCCTCTCTTGATTGCCTGTTTCCCCCACTTGCCTCCGACCCTTTACCTAGGGTGCAACACAGCGGTCAGTGGTCCCTGGTCCTGGGCTTGGATCCTTCCCAGCGACCAGCTCCTCACTCCAGCTGTCTTCAGACTCACTCCTGGGACTGACTTCTGGGACTAACTAACTCCTCCCCTCAGGCCTGGATGTTTTAAAGGGGAACTCGCTTAAGGCAGCCAGTAGAGCTTCCCCTTCAGGTCTGGGGTGGAAGGTGTGGTGTGCTGTGCTAACCAAGGTGTAATTCCCTCCTTGCACCGGTGGATCCTGTGGCAATCCCTCGCAGGGGTGCCACACAATGGCCATGGCATTTGAGCCCGGTAACCGGCGCCAAGATCTCTCATACCTGAAATGAATGTTAATATCCAGTTTGTGTGTATATTGTGCAGGGGGACTTGTATCAGAGCTGCAGCAATAAGGCTGCGCTCTTTTTTTTTCTCTTAAAGCATGTACAGTGGGGCGGTTCAGGCTGCTAGCCAATCACAGTGCCACACTGCAAAGTGCATTTTTTCACACAACTAATGTCATCATTGGCTGTGTCTGTCACATGTCCTAGCCCTATAAAACCTGGCCATCTTATGGATCGCCACCATTTTGCTGATAGCTGCTGCAGGTGTTAGACGGCACCCGCGGCTGCTGCTGTGTGCGACCTCTAAACAGTGCAAACTAAATTGTGTTCTCTCAGTCAGCTAGTGAGCGAATACAAAGTTAGATAGATAGGTTTAGGGAGTAGGGACTGGAGGGAGGGTGCAAATCTTAGTAATATCAGTCCTTTTTAGGGCTGCTCCATAGGAGTAGCGATTAGGGATAGGGACTAGGGACCAGTAGTCTATCAGCCCTTTTCAGGGCTACTTCATAGAAGCAGGGACTAGTTTTAATTGCAGCCCTTTTGAGAGCTAGGTTAGAACAGTCTCTATTAGTTTTTGCCAGGCAGGTGTGTGTCAGGTGTGTGCCAGTGCTGTGCAAGTCTTTCTCATATCATCTGGCCACAGTAATATAGCTCTTTGAATCCATTAGGGCAGGCAGTGTAGCACTGCTGTGAAGAAAGCTACACCACCTGTCTTAGGCTAGGGTCACACATAAGCCCTTGGTCCGTTTTTGGCTTCATTTTTGACATTTTTTTTTCTAAGTCCAAAAACTGACAGAAAAACGGATGTAATAAACACCCTGTCTGTTTTTTTCTGGACCTCAAAACATTGCTCTGTCCGTTTTTGAGGCAAAAACGTTGCTAGCAACGTTTTTGGCATCAGTTAAGAAACGCATGCATTTTTTTAACATGGTGCCCTATGGGAAACGCATGCGTTAACGCATGGCACATATAGGCACTTGCGTTAACGCACATGCGTTTTTAATGAAAAAATGACTAAGTCCAAAAACGTTCAGGGGTGCAGGGGGCTCAAAAAGCACCCTATAAAAAACGGATTGGTGATGAAAATCACTTCCAAAAACGGACTTCTATGTGTGACCCCAGCCTAACCTGTCAGTGTTTGCTTAAAAGCAGTGTTCACTAACGTTTAATACAACCAAATACACCTTGAGTGTAGTTCGTTCTACTACTTTTTTACTGCAACAAGCTAACCTGTCAGTTTCTGCTTAAAAGCAGTGTTCACTAAACCTTCACAGTAGGCTATGTGTAATACAACCAAATACACGTTGAGTGTAGTTCATTCTAATCATTTTTTACTGGAACAAGCAAACATAATTTTTTGTGCCTAGTACCACTGTCTGGCCAATCAGCTGTGCTCGATTTCCATCAGAATATTTTTTGCCAACAACTGCAGAGTTGCCAATTTGTTCACATACAAAATGAGTGGCAAAATGTCTGCTTCTGGTGGAAGGGGGAATAGGTGTGGTGGAAAGGGAAAAACAGTTAGTGTCCGTGGGGTATGTGGGAAAGCAAGAGTAACATCTTCTGGCGAAAGAGCATCTTCCAACCAAAGTAAGGCTAGGGTCACACATAAGCCCTTGTTCCGTTTTTGGCATCAGTTTTTGCACTTTATTTTTCTAAGTCCAAAAACTGATAGAAAAACGGATTATATGTAATAAACACCTTATCCGTTTTTTTCTGCACCTAAAATCATTGCTAGCAACGTTTTTGGGTGCCGTTTTAAAACGGATCAATTTTTTTAACATGGGGCCCTATGGAAAAACGGATCCGATTTTTTGTGCCTTAAAAAACGGATCCGTTTTTTCCTAGCATTTTTTTGGCAAAAAATTACTAAGTCCAAAAATGTTCGGGGGCACAGGAGGCTCAAAAAGCACAAAAAAAAAAACAGATTGGTCATGGAAAGCACTTCCAAAAATGGATTGCTATGTGTGACCCTAGCCTAAGATGTCTACTTCTTTCCTTGGAGACTCCGAAATGATCCCTTTCGTACGAACACGACTCAGATGACTATTAATAACAATTCTAGATGAGGCACAAAAAGAGCAGGCGCTTGAATGGATAGCAAGTGCTTCAGCAAGTGGGCTCTCCACCACCTCAACTTCTACATCACAAATACACTAGTCCTCAGAGGTGTCATCACAATCACACTTGCTTCCGCACAGCTCCCAAGCCACCCATCTGACTATGGCTGGGGTTCCACATAGAAATCCGTTTTTGGAAGTGATTTTCATCACCAATCCGTTTTTTGTAGGGTGCTTTTTGAGCCTCCTGCACTCCTGAATGTTTTTGGACTTTTCATTAAAAACGCATGCGCGAACGCATGCGCAAACGCAAGTGCCAAATATGGCATGCGTTCGCGCATGCGTTTCCCATAGGGCCCCATGTTAAAAAAAACTCATGAAAACGCATGCGTTTTTTAACTGATGCCAAAAACGTTGCATGCAACGTTTTTGACTCAAAAACGGACAGGGCAATGTTCTGAGCTCCAGAGAAAAACGAACAGGGTGTTTATTACATCCAATCCGTTTTTCTGTCAGTTTTTGGACTTAGAAAAAAAAAATGAGAAAACTGAAGCCAAAAACGGACTGAGGGCTTATGTGGAACCCCAGCCTATGGGGTAAGACAGATGGTTGACTATGCATCTCTCTTCACTCATACTATAGCTTGGGAATCAGAGGTCTGCTCAAAAGCTTTTGTGAGTCAAGACAAGGTAATGACCTGCACTGATGCCCAGAAGCTTTTGGAGTCAGATCCAGGCCCAGATAAAAAAGGTTCTGAGCAAGCATAATGTAGACCTTCATTCATAAAGTGTCAATTGCACTTTGGAGATCTTGTGAGCCCTTCCGCATACAACTCCTCCTGTACTTCCTTCCCCTCCTCTAGTGCCACCACCTGACTCATAATACTGTTTAAAGTGTGCTCCTGCATGTAAATGATGGGAATAGTCATGCTGATAATGGCATAATCATCACTAAACATCTTCGTCGACATTTCAATACTATACAGAATGGTGCATAGGTCCTTCATTTCAGACCACTCCAGCAGTGTGATTTTCCCCACCTCTGGATCTTGTAGGCCCAGGTTATACGTCATGACGTATTGCACCAGGTCTCGGCGGTGCTGCCACAGATGCTGCAACATGTGCAGAGTTGAATTCCATCGTGTCGGCACATCACATTTCAGCCAGTGAACTGGCAGGCCGAACAACTTCTGTAGAGATGCAAGGCATTGAGCTGCGGGATGCAAACGGCGGAAGTGAGCACACAGCGACCGTGCCCTCTGCTGAAGACCATCTAGGGATGGATAGTGTGCAAAAATTTGCTGGACAACCAGGTTTAAGACGTGAGTCATGCAAGGCACGTGTGTCACAATACCCCGGCGAAGGGCTGCACCCAGCATTGGAGCATTGTCGCACACGGCCTTCCCTGGCTGCAGGCTCAGTGGACACAAGCATTGATGAAACTTAATCTCCACAGCAGACCACAACTCCTCAGCTGTGTGACTCGCATTTCCCATACATTTCAAGGTAAAGACCGCCTGATGCCGTTGAGCCCTGCTGCCATCATAGTAAGGAGGTATGCAGGATTCCTTGTGCGCAGTTAGAACGGGGGTGGCATTATCAGACAGGCTTTGGGTGCAGGTGGAAAACTGAGACAAGGTTGAGGAGGCAGAAGTAGTGGAGGAACTTCTACATACAGAGGATTGACGCACAACTCGTGGGGATGGCAAAACTTGGACAGCAGCCCCTTCTCCTGCTGTCTTCATAGTTACCCATATTTTTTGGCTGCTACTTACATTTTGGTGACAAATCTTACAGATAACATGGGGAGACTAAAGGCTTGTGGATTTTGGAATGTGCTGCATGAAAGTCACCTCACCAACCATTTTCAGCTTGCAACTGTGGGGCAATTGATTCCAATGAAGTGGTGTCTGGGCCCAAATTTATGGGAAAAATGGAGACTCTTGTTGTAGTCCCATAAATGTGACACAATGCTCAGCGTGTGCACGAGGCCTTCCAGATGCTGCGTTAAAAACCGCACCAAATACTCATCGCCTGCACAAGGCCTTCCAGATACTGAAATAAAATGTACCAAATTATGATCATCTGCACATGGCCTTCCAGATACTGAAATGAAACGCACCAAATAATCATCATCTGCACATGGCCTTACAGATACTGAAGTGAAACACACCAAATAATCATCATCTGCACATGGCCTTACAGATACTGAAGTGAAACGCACCAAATACTCATCTTCTTGACGTAGGCTTACAGATACTGAAGTAAAACTCAACAACTGCTCATCGTGTGCATGATGCCTTACAACTACTGTAGTAAAAACTGATTTTGTAAGGGAATGACATGCCTATATCTGTGTCTCCTCCCCTTTTACTTGTCTATCTCTTTTCTTTTCACATTTTTATATGTAGTTTTCACTTTTCCATATGTTTGTTGTATCTTCTGAATTGTTTGTCACCTTTTGGACACTTTAGAAGGTGTTTGCTACGTGTTTTCTATGTGTTTGTATGTGTTTGTGTTTGGCTGCCATTGTTTTCAATGGGATTCGACAGTGTTCGATGAACATTCGACGAACATTTGACAAACAAACGCCCAATTCGGCGAACCCAATCGAATTAGAACACTAGAGTGGTGGCTCATCTCTAGTAACATCATCAAAAATGTAGCATAAACTTCAGTAATATTAAACAGTAACAGTAACTTTAACCCTTCATCCTCCTTACTTTAATTTTCTGAGATAATGACCTTTGGGTTTTCATTGGCTGAAGCCATAATTATCAACATTTACAGAAATAAACCCTTGAAATAGATCACTATGTTTGTAATGACTCTATACAATATACTGTATGCATTTCCCTTTTTGTATTGAATTACTTAAAAAATAGCTTTTTGATGATATTCTAATTCATTGAGATGCACCTGTATATAAAAAAGGCAAAAAGTGTGGTATCAACACATACAAACACTGTTGTATAAATTGATATAAAAGCTATAGTATAATCAAAAATCTATAATTGATAAAATACCAAAATATGATTTAATTACACAGTGAATTATAGCAGAAGTAGATAAATTATTTGCTAATGAGGTAGATGGGTACGATACATAATAGCAGCCAATATAAGGATGATAAAGACAATGGTGATAATACACTAGATTACATAGATTCAAGCAATATAAGTAATGAGGTAGATAAACAGGTGTAATTCCATGACTGGACAAGCTATATACAATACATAACAAATAAATGCCTAGTGTTCCCCGATAATAGCCTAATAATCCATCCGTGTAGCTACCTGTGTAGCTTTGTCAAGGATAGATATGAGCGAACCTTTTAAAGTTGGGGACATATGTTCACCAAATAGATTGGTGAACAGTTCACCGAACGTCTGAACCCAATTAAAATAAATGGGAGGCAAAATCAAGAGCCTAAAAGACACCTTTTAAGAGGCTCAAGAGCTGCCAATCACAGCTCAAAACATTTTACATTGGAACTCTAGTGTTTTGACACTGACATGATCTTCCTACACTGTTACTTAGCAAGACCAAGCTTCCATGCCCTCTCATGAACCTCAGACTTATCCCCTCCTTTCATTAATTAAAGACATACTTAGCATGACCCAACCTCAATACCGGCATATGCAATTGGTTGCTAGTATGGCAATCAAACTGAAGTCAGATTACTGTAGAAATAAATAAATAATTGAGAAAAAATTGAGGTGGGGTTCCCTCCCAATTTTGATAACAGCCGAGATAAAGCCATCTGTCTGCTGTAGCTGGCAAAGAAAAATAGGAGGTACCCCCTCAACTTTTTTTTTTTATTAATTCATTTTCTAAAGCTAAAAACCAGGCTAAAACACCCTTTAGTGCAATATGAAAAGCACTAAAGAGTGCAAACTTACAATATATGGTGGGGTGCGACATTATATTCTGTAGCTGTTTGACATTTATCTATCTTTAAAACCATCTATGTTTTCCATCTATGTATCAATGTATCTCCACTTTACATCCATCTATCCATCCATCCTCCCATCCACCATCCATCCACCTACTTGAACAGCTGAAAAGTTGAATTATCTTTAAAATCTTAAAAGATTTTAAAATCTTGAAAAAAATTAGCAGGCTGCAGCCACCCCAGGAGTGTCACCCACATTATATGCGCCACTTCTGGTTCTTTGCCCAGACTCTCTCACTTGCCCAGGTGTGTTGGCAAACAGGGTAATGACATTTGGAGTTGATGGCACCTGGGTAATGTCAGCTAGCAGCAAGGCAAGATGTTAGTAATATTGAGGTGTCAATCAGATAGCCGATATTACAAACCAAGTCATTGAGACCCATCAGTGGGTCTGCCCCGGTAGGCTAATCGAAGCAATAATAAAACACTAACTAAATAAGGAGCCATACATTCCAGGTGGATACAGTAATAATACAGTTGTGGGTAGCCTATGACAATTTTTGTTTTTTGTTATTTCAGTAACTCATAGCAACCACACATAGCAGTTGCAACCCCCGCAATTAAGTAACCACCACTTTAATGTGTTTCCTCGCGCAGCCCCTTGGGATGCCCCACAGGGAATCTTGAATAAGCTAAAAATAGAACCTGCCTCACTAATGCCATTGCAGTATCTAATATATAAAAACCGAAAGCACTTCCTTCACTTTGTCCGCACTTCCGTCACTTTGTCCGCTCCTCCGTCACTTTGTCCACACAAACACACATACACACACACACGCACACACACACTCCGCTATACTTACCACCAGCTCTGCGTCCGCCGCCTGGATCCTCAGTTGACATGTCACCGCCCCCGAACTACTGGATCAAATATGGCGTCCGGGAATTCTCTGAGACGTCCGGGGACTGCGACATGTTGACTGAGGATCCAGGCGGCGGGGAAGACGCAGGGCCAGTGGTAAGTATAGCGGAGTGTGTGTGTGTGTGTGTATGTGTGTGTGTGCATGTGCACTGACCACTCTGCCCATGGCACTGCGCTGACCACTCTGCCCACGGCGCTGCGCTCACCACTCTGCTTACGGCGCTGGGCTCACCACTCTCCCCGCGGTACTGTGCTGACCACTCTGCCACGGCACTGCGCTGACTACTCTGCCCACGGCACTGCGCTGACCACTCTGCCCACGGTACTGCACTCACCACTCTGCCCAGGGGCTGCGCTGATCACTGCCCACAGCGCTGCGTGATCACTCTGCCCACGGCACTGCGCTGACCACTCTGCCCACAGCACTGCGCTGACCACTCTGCCCACAGCACTGCGCTGACCACTCTGCCCACGCACTGGGCTGACCACTCGCCCATGGCACTGCGCTGACCACTCTGTTTACGTCACTGCGCTCACCACTCTGCCCACGGCATTGCGCTGACCACTCTGCCTCACGGTACTGCGCTGACCACTCTGCTCATGGCACTGCGCTGACCACTCTGTTCATGGCACTGCGCTGACCATTCTGCCATGGCACTGTGCTGACCACTCTGCCCACGGTACTGCGCTGACCACTCTGCCCACGGCACTGCGCTGACCACTTTCACTGCACTCACTGCTAACCAATAAGCCCCGCCGCAGTGCTAACCACTTAGCCACCGTATCCTCTGCTACCCACAGAGCCACCTGTATACTCTGCTACCCACAAAGCCGTCTGTATACACACAATTCATTTCACCGCACTCCCGTAACTATTAGTAAATAAATTATATATGGATTCTAGACTACCCGATTCTTTAGAATCGGGCCGCCATCTAGTTATACATAATAACATCTAGCTGATGTCAGGTGATCAGTAATCATCCACTATAGTCTTTGCACACAAACTGGGATCAGTTTTATCCATAATAAACTTGTCAGGTCTGAACATCTAGGCAGTGATAAATGCTGCAGCAGAGGCTTACAACAGCGGTGAGTTTCTGTTATCAGCTGCAATATAATGATTGTTTTGATGTTTCTGTTGCTACATTGTGTTGTTTCGTTTAAATTTGTAAGGTTTTAACATTTGGTTTTAATGAGCACAAGCTGTGAGGTTTCAATGTGACCGCCTATGTAAAGGCGGACATGACAATCTCTCACAGAGCCCGTAGAAGCGGAAGTTACACGCAAAACGGTGACCGTCGCTTCAGCACCTCCCTCCCTGCACCCTTGGATGTAATTCACCTGGGTTAATAAAGTCGGTTTGCAACCAGGAAACACGAGTGCCGCCATCCTCTCTTTCCTATAAATCATAATATGGGTTCACCCCCTATGTGGTGCACCATTCCCCGTCCTAGTTGGTCAATGTCGCTAGTACTCTCTGGTGTCAGTTTTTCTAGCTAGCCTATAAATGAAAAGGTTACCTTTTTTCCAGTTAGAGGCAGAGAATGCAAATTAAGAACATCTTTTCTTGCCCTTTTTGGTTTATGTTCTCTATTGTTCTCTGATATCAGTTGCCTATAAAAGAGGAGGATTTACCAAGATATAGGCAGAAAATGGAGGTTAGGGACCCAGTTCAAGAGACACACTTCAACATGGCAACTGGGCTGCTTATTAATATGCATATTCCTAAAGCTAAGTTTCTAATTTTTCTCCTATTATGGAAAGCT